>CAXHWN010001134.1:0-524162 GCA_964020975.1 Hermodice carunculata | reverse complement strand
AAAATATGAAAATCTCATAGGCCTATATGCGATTGTGGAAACCTGAGGCGAGAGGCTTAATTCTCACCGGGATAAACGCATTTTACCATATGAAATTAATGCACTTCTAGGAGTTATTGAAATTATGGGCCTATAAAAAAATCTTGATTATGCTTTTCTTAAAGTTTTCACTGTTCACAGAGAAAAGTTAAACACTCAGTTCACCGGTATTAAATATTGAATACGCATCACTTAAATCCACTAAGGGATCCTCTAGACCTGTAACGTGCGGCCCTCTCTGCATCAGGTAACAGCTCAGCTCTAGAACTGTAGCAGACGATATTCACACTGAAGTCACTGCCTGAGCGTGTAAGTGCCTTCCTTCCGAGCGTGGCGTGAAATTTGTTGAGTCGTGCCTTCCTTCCCAGCGTAAAAGTTGTCTCGAGTCGTTACCGTGTAGAGTAAAGGGCCAGTACAAGGTTGCGGAGTGAACTTTACATCCAAGTGGGACAAAGTGTGCTCGTCTCCATTAATTGCTGTGGAGGGGGGGGGGGGGGGGGGCTGAAAACCTTACATTTTGTAGTTACTTTTTCCCACTTTTGCCAAACTAAACATATCCAAACAGTACTGCCCAAATTGATTTTATACACACTGTGTTGAATAACAATTAAGAAGCTTTTACAGCAGTATAGGCCTACATGAATTAGAAGTCAATAATTTTGTGCCATGCACTCAGTTCATGATTAATACTGAAAACCAAATGTCACTAATGGCTCACTTACTTTAATCACCCATATCCCAGAACAAAAACAGTCATATCCATTTCTTCTTCATTCATATTTTTGCATTGTCCACAACTATATTACATTTACATGTATGAAGGACATTTTTTTTTCAATTTGCAATTCTTCAAGTAAATAAAGAGCATAATTTAGTCCAAGACTGATTTCCAAATCAAGTCTGACAACTTTCACTATATTTAATTTTTAGTTTTATTTTCCATAAATTGTTTCTTGTACAGCTTTGATAATTTTTAACGTGGGTGAGTGCACATCTTCCAACCAGAAATTACAGGCATGCAGGTATGTCTTGTCATAGTGTTTAACCCGTCTATCGGTCACTGCTGGCAAGAAAAAAAAAACTACGACCAGAGGCTTATATTATCAGCATCCATGTTGGAAGAAGATACAATTAATTCCGTGTTGCAGGTGATGTAAATTCTTCTTCGGGCAGTTGGTACTTTCTTGTTCCAATTGAAAGAACTACATTGAGTACATGTACTCCGTTTCAAACCCAGTCAAGTTAGAGGAGCCACAGAGATACTTTTTCTGCGTACGCCTGGACAATTTTGATCATTACTCGCAACACGTGGCAAAATTACCACTTTGGGATCTGATGTAAAACTATATGTCATTGCAACATTATTATGTCCAATGTATGTGTTTTGGTGGAACTTCTCAATGGAAAAAAATGTCCACTGCAAAGAGTTTCCACTATCCCACATCTACATATCACTGGCAGCCAGCTGCAAAACGCCAATACAGAAAACATGTTATCACTGTATGACCATAGTATTATGCCACTTATTCATTGTCCCCCGCCACCGAAGGTGGCATAGGGGGACATAGAGTTAGTTGGGATAGGGGGCCTGCCGTCCGGGCGTCCGTCCGTCCGTCCGGGAGCATATCTTTAGAACCCTAAGATATAGAATAATGAAATGTATACCATGGGCATGTGCACTGTGTATTCTTTTTGACCTTGACCTATTTTCAAGGTCACAGAGCCCAAGAACATATCCATTTTCGTGTAGAGCCTAAGAACATATCTATTTACATGTGTTTGGCAGCATATCTCTAGAACCCTTAAAAAATGGAATAATGAAATTTATACGACAGATGCATCATACCAAGGACATGTGTGCCATATATTGTTTTGACCTTGACCTATTTTCAAGGTCACAGGGCCCAAGAACATATCAATTTTTCGTGCATCCAGACATGCTTTTTTTTATGGTATAGCTTACTTCTGTATTCTCATGCTTTGAATGCTTGCTTGTTGTGGCACCTATCCCTGTGTGTATAATGGCACCGTTTAAAGCATGTAAAACTTTATCATTTTCTCCATGTTCTTTGTACATACCATATCATATATTAAGGAACAAACTTGGTATATGATATCATACATATAATTTTATGCCTAGGTGGTGCATCCTTTCAACAAGTGCAACCACTTTTGCAACTGTTTGCCCCACTTGATGTTATATTGTATAGGCCCTATGTGTGGCATTAAAAAATACTGTGGCGGGGGACGTAGCTCCTTTGGATCACTGTGCACCTTTTACATAATTTTTATTACCCATCGGTTTCAACATTGATAGCATAATGGAAGCTTCCAGTTACAGGCCAAGGCAACATACTGTATAACACACACACACACAGAGACACACACGTTTTCCTGTATTATATAAGAATCTTGTCGGATTTTGTAGCAATCAGAGTTTTACTTTCCCATTTGGCACAAATTGTTAATGCTTAGGTCCGTCCCTATGTTGGTGTTGTTATAACATGTAATTACAAATGTGTGTATTGTGGTGAAATGCACGGCTGGTTCTCACCTAAGAAACACTAATAATCAATCCCAGACGTTTTCGGGATTCCTCCAGAACGCTGTAGAGGAAGAAGAATGCACTTCTACAACAAAATGCACAAAATATGTCCCCCTACCGGGTTAAACACGTCTATGCGTTTCCGAATCTAGGTCTTCTTCTCTTATTCTCACCGCACTTTTCCACATGCTACTGTGGGTGATCTCATTCCATTTCCGGCAACTTGCGGGGGGGGGGGGGGGGGGGAGGTAGGACATTGCAGTGTATTGATGGGGTACTGCCCCAATTTCAATTTTACTACACCAGCCCCCTCTGGCGACTTTGTATCCTCGCAAGCCCGCAGAAAAGCCTACGCGTGAACCATCACACCAGTGACAACACTTCAAACGTGCCCAAGGGGAAAGATATGAATACCCTTACCATTAGGGGATCTTTTAATTTACCATTGCATGTTGATTTGCCAAGCGCTTCGCTCGCGTACGTGGCGACACATGCAAGTCAGCCAGCACCCAACAAAGGGGAATGATCATACATGGCATCCCATCGCAAGGGCCCATTCTTTGCAACCTCCCTCCTTGAGGGCTTATTTTTTATTTTTCCCCGGCTAGGGGTCGCTTTCATTACCTGCCTCCTTGAGGGTCTGTTTCTTTTCACCCCTCCTTGGGGGGCGTATTTTCTGTTTAACTATCCCATCCCCTGATAGGGGCTTGCATCCACCATCCTTTTCAATTCACCAAATGTCCTTCTCACAATCACTTCTATTTACGATTTGTCTTCACACAGTCGCTTCCAGTCACGATCACAATCTTTGCACTTTCTATGTACACAATCGCTTCCGGCCACGACAACATTTTTACACTTTATCTAAAGAACACGGATTCTTCAAATGCAATAAATAAGTATGAAAGTTCGAACAACAATTACACTATACAATACAAACAATCAATTAGAAATCTGGTTTGAACACACTTAGGGATCATGTACAATTAAAACCATTTCAAAACTCCAATTATCCATTGGAATATACTTTACCCCCCCCCCCCCAGTCCAAAATCACCTACTTCCTGGAATTTAGATACCAAATGAGAGTGTTGTTGCTTTTTGTCCTTACGTGGAACACTATCTGGACATAGGCGCCTGACAGGCTGCCACTTGCTTTGTTTTTGTCTGTGGATGAGCTTGTATTTTTGGGAGGATATATGTTATATACTCTTTTCATCTTTTGTGAATCGATTCATGAACATACCAGGATCAAGCATGGCGAGTATGAATTTTAGACGTACATGCTTTTCTTGGATATATTATTGACAACTTTTTCTGGATTCTTACCAATTGGAATACCTCAGCAGACAGGTCAACCAAACAAAAGGTTCATTCGTCATGTGCATTGTTCTGAGAAGTCATCGTGACCCAAAGCACATTGTACACTATAGCACAAGCTAAGTTACTGACCTACGGCCTAGGGTCCAATCAATACAACCAGACTTGGTAACAACACTGAAATATTCTGGCCTTTTTCATTTCAGAGGTACACAGGCTGGTCAAAGAAAACAACATCCCATTCCTGTTCATGTAACCAGGACATGTTTACATAAAGCTTGTGCCTACAAACAATCCCCAGTTTTTGAGACTAGATCAGTGCTTGTAGAACCACCAAGGCATATACCTGTGGTTATATCCAATAGACCTAGAGATTCTCAGAAATATGTACAATTGAATAACACTGGTGTGAAACCACAGTACCTATCACATGTACCCATCACAGCTAAGTCACCTGATCACTCAGCACTCAATGTAAAAGTCAGACTTGTGAATGCCAGGTCTGTTAGAAATAAAACAGATATGGTCCTTGATCTTATTTTGGAGAACAGTTTTGATATTTTAGCTATAAAAGAGACCTGATTAGCCCAAAGTGAGCAGGACATTGCCACAATATCGGAGCTTTCTCCAATGGGTTTTGTGTTCCATCATGTACCACGCCACAGTGGAAAAGTAGGTGGTGTGGCAATAATGTGCAAATCCAGTTTTCAATTCAAAACACTGCCTACCAGTGTTCTCACATCCTTTGAGTGTTTTGATGCTCTCATCACGTCTTCTTCAAGGGCGCTACATGTAGCAGTACTATATCGTCCACCATCTTCATCTGTAAAAGATTTCTTCGGTGAATTCTCTTCGCATATGGAGAAGGCAGAATTGTCTGCAGGGAACTTAGTAATTCTTGGAGAATTTAACTTTCATTTTGAAAACCAATTGGATCCAAAAGTCCCAAAATTCCGGTCTCTCCTGAACTCTATGTCACTGATACAGCATGTGTCTGGCCCTACTCACATACATGGCCACACACTTGACCTTGTGATCACCAGATCGGGAGAGCTTAATGTTAGTAATCTTAGCATAGAGGATGAGCTGCTTTCAGATTACTCACTCGTATCATCTACCATACCTATACCTAAACCTTCAGTTGAGAAAAAAGTGATAAAGTACAGAACATATAAAGGTATAAACATGGACTCCTTCAAAGAAGACATCAAATGTTATTCTCTATACAGTCATCCAGCTACCACTGTCAATGAGCTGGTCAACCAATACAATGCTTTGATTTCTGACATCTTAGACAAGCATGCCCCAGAGTGTTCCAGGCTCATTACAATCAAGCCTAACACACCTTGGTTTAATGATGCCATACTAAAAGGATAAGACGGACAGCAGGGCGAAGGTGCAGAGCTTCAAGAGCTCCTGCTCACCTAGAAGCCTTTAAAGAAACACAAAAAAGTTACGGAGCTCACTGCAACAGCAAAACGTGATTATTACTTGTTCAAGATATGTCAGAGTGATAACCAACAACAGGATCTCTTTAAGGTCGTCGACTCCTTGCTACAGCGTAAGTGCGAAGCTCTTTTGCCTAATCACACTGACAAGGGCGACCTGGCAAGAACTTTTGCAAATTTTTTCCAAGAAAAAGTTGCTAAAATCCAATCTAACCTAGTCATATTACAAGATTAACTGCCCAAAGCCGACGAAATAACAGTTACTCCAACTTGTCATTTTCTAGAGTTCAGAGACACAAGTACCACTGAGCTGATGAGCATTATTCTATCATCACCAACAAAGTCATGCTCAATAGACCCGACTCCCTCATGGGTTCTAAAGAGCCGTCTTGATGATCTACTTCTAACTATCAAGCAAATTATTAGACTCTCCCTTAAGGAGGGCATTGTGCCGGAAGCTCTCAAAACTGCTGTTATTACACCTTTACTGAAAAAACAATCTCTCGACCCTGACTGCTTGAAAAACTATCGCCCAGTGTCAAACTTGCCATACGTGTCAAAATTAGTTGAAAAGGGTGTTGCTACACAACTTTTAGACTTGCACAAGCCCCTGGGGCATGTCCCTATTTTCCCATCCCGCGGTCCCACCCAGAAGTGGGAAACATTTTCCCCTCCACAAAGTTAACTATATAATATTATGCCAACTAAACAGTGTTATGAAGTAAGTCCTACCATTATTTTTTTTTTTTTTAACTGGTCAACACTGCCGGCGTGCCGGTTTCAACAGTAGCAGCTATTGAGTCCTAGTCAGTTCTAATCCCATTATCATTGCGATAAGACTGAGCGGAAAGTGGTCTTCGATGAATGCATGGTTAGTCACTGGCCACTCAAGCGAGACAAAGCTGCCCGTCCTCTGGCTGCCGACACCAGGGACTTGTTAAACTTGCACAAGCCCACTCTTGACTACCATAAATTCGGTGGGAGTGACGTCACAACATCCGGGTTTCGCGGGATGTGAGAAATCAAATCAGTGCCACAACTTTTTTATTTTTGCATTAATGCAAAAGGATCTACGTCATTATTTTTGTTGAGGAATACCTCTTCATTTCAATGTGGTTCTTTTGTAAATTTAAACAAAAACTCTTGCCCTACACCCTTACAAAGTGTAATATATAGATTTCAATCACGATTTGATCAAAGAGGTCAAGCCTGTGTGAATACAATTGCATGGGTACCGGTCCACGCATTTTTCTTGGTTAGCGTCATGAACGATGGTTCCTCTTTATTTTTTTCTAAAGATCGGTTGTGTGTTATAATTGTCATTAAATTATAGTGGTAGAGCTTGTTGCTGCAGTAAATAGTCCATATACACACTTTATCGCAGTTACTGACAAACTGTCAACATGATAAACACAAATGGCAGCAGTATTTTCACCCGAGCCATGTTTTCCTGCAGCTGGCATATTTTACTCTCTTTCAGTGAAGAAATTGGACCCTCTGCTCTATCGTACGCAAAGACGTGTACAGTGGTAGTATGTTATCATTCTGACCAATTTACAGCGTTAGATTTTGTTTTCTTGCTTTAATAAATTGGCCATAATTGTCACTTGTGTTCACACGAATGTCACCCATCTTTCAAGCCAGACTTCACAACACGAGGCAGCAAGTGCTGACGAACGAAACAGCCCTAGAAAAACTTTTTGATCAGACAGCGAACACCATGTGATCGATTCTGGGCACTTGTAGTTTCCAACTAAAATAACGATGCGTCTGTTTGAAATAGGAGCAGTTTTGAAGGGGTTCCCTCTAAAATACCTTTCTTTCAGCCAATGGGAAAGCTTGTTGTTAAAATAGACAAGGTTTTGAGCATTCTAACGATGTAAACAACATGGCGTGGAGACGAAAAAAGATCGACATCGAGACGATGAAATCACCCTATTTTTGCACAGTTTTGGAAAGTTGCATCATTCAAATTGTCACAAGCAACGGCCCGGTCATTGATTTAAATCATCGTAGATGGAAAATATTCATTTCAACGCAAAATCGAAATAGTCATCGGCAAGAACTGACGTTTCTCTACTTGCATGTAAATAAACAACACTCAACACAAGGAATTTGAGATGGCCTTGAATCGGTCACGTGCTTGACTGCTCATGAATAATTCATAGCAGCGACAAGCCAGCAAGCTTTACAAGTCTCACTGGACACCCTCCGCCTGACCCCGTGCACTGCAATTAATCCTTCATTACACAGTAGCTCAATTAAAAGCTTTTGAAGAGGGGTGTGTTATGACTGCTGGCGTGTCTGTGTGATAAGAAACACAGTGCAGACTGCCCATCGCTAATCATCTGGAGTCAATGTTATCTGGTTATAGGCACGTTCCACGCCAGCTAGGTAACTAGAAGGGCCTACCTGTGTTGTAACAGAATAAGGCTATGACGTGTGTTTACTTAAAAATTTATTTTGCAATGAATTTCATTTTAAATAAAATACGGAAGACAGTCCAGTGAGACTTGAGCAAGTCGACACAACTTTTGGAACACATTACAGAGAACAACATGCATGAGCTTAATCAATCTGCTTACAAAAAATTCCATAGTACTGAGACTACCCTCGTAAAAGTGCAGAATGATATCTTGCAAGCAATAGATGGAAAGCGATGTGTTTTTCTAGTATTATTAGATATGTGTGCAGCATTCGACATTGTGCATCATGATGTTCTCCTTAAGGGACTCCAGGAACGAATTGGTGTGAATGGCACTGCTTTGAAGTGGTTTACAGGAACGAATTGGTGTGAATGGCACTGCTTTGAAGTGGTTTAAATCTAACCTGTTGCTTTGCACCCAGTCAGTACAGATTAGAGGAGTGTCATCGGAAAGTAATACACTAAAATGGGGAGTTCCTCAAGGCTTGGTCTTAGGACCAATCTTGTTCACCATCTACACTTCTCCTCTGGGTGACATTGTCCGTCGCCATGGTCTACAATACCATCTCTATGCTGATGATACTCAGATATATATTACTTTAAGCCTACATCTGATTGTGGACTTGAGGAAGCCACTAAGTGTATAGAAGCATGTATCCAAGAAATAAGTTTATGGATGGCCAGAAATTCCTGAAAGCTGAATGATGACAAGACAGAATTACTTTTACTTGGATCTAAATATCAGCAGCATAGCAAACCTGATAGTGTTTCTTTGCAAGTTGGTCAAAGTGACATTTCATCAAGTGAAATAGCCCGGAATATAGGTGCTATCTTTGAGTCATCCATGAGTCTGGAGGCGCACATCAATAGTATATGCCAGGTTGCCCACATGAAACTTAAGAACATCCGTGATGTGCGAAAATACTTATAAACAAAGGACACTGAGATTTTAGTCCTTGCCTTTGTTACATCTAGACTGGACAACCTGAATGTACTACTTGTAGGCTTACCAAATTACCTGATAGATAAGCTGCAACGTGTACAGAACTGCGCAGCTAGAATTGTAACAGAAGCCAGAAGATTCGAACATATCACTCCAGTTCTGAGGAGCTTGCACTAGCTTCTTGTTAAATTCCGCATTGAATTTAAAATCTTACTGCTAACCTGCATCTCATAAAGATAAGCTACTTGTACAGTGTACCTCTAATTAAAGAACCTACGGTGACCGGGCCTTCTCTGTGGCGGCACCACGGCTATGGAACAATGTACCTAATGTGATCCAAACAGCCTTATCTGTATCTATTTTTAAAGTCAAACTGAAAACTCACCTGTTTAAGAAACATTGGATGTGTGATTTTAATTTTTTGATGGACCAGTTTTAATGAACTGACTCTGTTTTTAATGTGTGATTTTTATTTTTTTGATGAACTAGTTTTAATGAACCAACTCTGTTTTTAACTATACTTCATTATTTCTTATTCCATATGGAGTGTCACTACAAACTTTTTACTGATGTACAGCACCCATGAGCGTGCTTCTAATGGAATGGGTGCTTTATAAATAAAGATTTATTATTATTATTATTATTATTATTATTATTATTATTATTATTATTATTATTATTATTATTATTATTATTATCTGTACTACTTATATCATTGTGGACATTGGTTTAAACTTATTTCATTTCTTCCAAGAAAAAACGTTTGGGGAACAGGCAATGCCTATATGAACACATGGACATTCACAAACAGGTTAAAAACCCTTAAACTTTGAAGTGCTATAATCGAGACCATCAAACTAAGAGCAGTGATCACTAGGACCCCTATTGCTGATCGCCTCTACACACGCGGTCCGTACATCCCCTGAATGAGGACACATCATTTTGTTCCAGCACTTTAGGGAATGAATGTTGCTATATATGATGGGGTTCCTGTGCTTCAAATTTCATTACCAAGCATATTTACCTAGTTATTTTCAATTAGCAGTAAGCTTCGTGGTGTCAAAACTTGAATATTTGGAAAAGACAAAACTTCCACTGTGTCTGTTCACATGCACTGATGATAAACATGCTTTTACTGTCATCAGCACTCAACCTGCTGGTAGTTTCATTCCATAACGTTTGTAACCATTTCAAATCCTTTTATAGGACCTTTCTGCATCTTAATCTGATAAAAAAATGTCACAATTTCACGTTGCAGTTGCACAGAAATGACCAGTCTTGCTGTCGTTTTGCACAAACAGTGGTCATGCTTCCCATTACGGAGCTTGGTGGAAGTAGTAATTGTAATATAATGTAAACCGGAAGTTGGAAGCCGCTTTTTCGACTGGCCCATGTGATCAAACGTCAGAGACAATTATTCAAAAGGTCATGTGATGAGCCAAGAGAAAGAGATGTCTAAAACAGCAACTGACAGTTTTGAAATATGACCTTTCTAAAATAAATTAACCGCATTGCACTAACTTGTAGCCAATAGAAAATCATCTAACTAATTAGTGGAAATCCAGAGCTTAAAGATGGTAACACACATGGCATGTGTTCATCTGAGACAACAGGCATCGTCGGAGTCAAATGAGTGCAATTTTGCCACATTTTTGGCATTGTTTTGTCGCTTTTCAGTCAGCAAAGTATTCAACACATGCCACAAAAATTACATTCTACATCTCAACAAGTAAAGCTGATATCTTGATATGGCATTATCATGGTATGGACTGAAAAATGCAGCATTTTGTCAACCATTTATGCCCAAATGACACCTGGTCCCTCAAGGTATGGAGTTTCATGTGGCCTGCAAAACATCGTAATGGTAAAATGACGCACACTGGGAAGTAGTTTAGCACTGAGAGCACTCCACAACAGAATTATTGTAGGTTTTTACAATATTAAGAACCGATGTACATGTGACAGGCGAAATTTCGGCATTATTGGTGTTATTTTCACACTCGCTTGATGTGACTTTTACCGCTCTTGACGCTAGACAGCGCTCAATAGCATGTTTCCAAAACTTTCGTGACACTCCTATTTGGCGCTTGCACCCCCTCCCCCCTGTTTGATGGTTTCCCTAAATTTTGGAATAGTTTTATTTGTACATGATCCCTTAATCAGAGTAGAAGTAACAACCTTAGTCTGTCTCTGAGAACACATGATCAACCCATGCGACAAAATAATGTAGTTTTATACATGCAGGTCCAGCACCCTTGGCACGGGAGACCCATCTACTGCATTCATGACACATATCCACTTTAATCATCCCACTGGATGGGACGTCAAACTCCCTCATGTAGCTCCTCCTCTGGCTGGAGGGGCCTAACCAGGTCTGCGCCGGGCAACTCGTGCAGACCCAGACATTCCTTCAGACCAACCAAAACCCTCAACAACACCTTCCAATGGACCAAGTCATGGAGGCTCTTGGGACTGCATAGGTCCCTTGGTATGAACCGGTCATACATAACAAA
The DNA here is from genome assembly GCA_964020975.1 of Hermodice carunculata. Classification (NCBI taxonomy): domain Eukaryota; kingdom Metazoa; phylum Annelida; class Polychaeta; order Eunicida; family Amphinomidae; genus Hermodice; species Hermodice carunculata. The sequence continues at coordinate 512,929 of CAXHWN010001134.1, read as the reverse complement.
GTCACCTTCAGTGAAGCTAGGGAAATACACACCATTGGGAAAACAATCCTCAGCAACCAATCCTCGGTGCACAAGCTCTCTAGGCAAGTCCTGCTCCCCAATGTTCAGTCTGTCTGCCAGCTGCATAAAGAACTCTGACATCAGGTCCCTCAATTCCCCTGGATCCAGACTGACAAATAGACCCCATGAGCTTTGCCACAATGACTCTTTAGCCTGGAAGGGGCAGTAGCTTGCACCCTACAAACACTGCAGGCTTCATGATGGTACACAAACCATGGCAAGTGTTTTGTCTTGTGACAGCAGGCACCAGTAAGTCACACTCCAAACACCAGGACACCCACTGTTTCTGTTCTGTGATGGACTCTCCCACCTGGCTCAGTATTTCTTGTACCATCCGAGGGCCAAATCATATGAAGGATGGGCCACGGCCGGCCTCCCCCAGACAGCTAGATAAGCTTATGGGAAGTCTCACTCTCATGAAGGGGAGGAACCACCTCTCGTTCTGCTGCCCTGCCCCACACTGGGGACTTCTGGACTTTCAGGCCGAGGCATCTGGCCTCCATCTTCTTCTGTCCAGGCATCTAGATCAAAGGACTCCAACAGAGCAGGCCTAATGATTGTAGCTGTCCACCCCCCCCCCCCCCCCCCCGACGGCACTGACATTCCTAAACTATCTAATTTCCTCCAGAGGCCGATCTACCCCCTCGCTTCACCACCTCGGGCAGGGAACCCAGTCTCCATCCCTGCTTCTTGTATTGCTCCAGCCCAGCCTCCTCCGACCCAAACACCCCACTCTGGGGAGGGACAACTTCTGCTACTCTCCCGCCCTCCACTGAAGATCCCCCCCCAACTAAGGGGCCAAGACAAGAGAGCCTACCCTCTCCCATTGTTACCGCTGGGGCCGCAAATCACCCAACTCGCCCGATGCCACATCTAGAGGCACAGGTCCCAGTTGACACTCCTCATGGCCATGGCCTCACCCAAAGAACGAGCACGGCCAGTGGACGCCATATATACCATCATGGAAGCCCACCAGGGTAGGGATGCCCCCCCACCCCCCAGGAGTTCCACTTGTTTGGGAACTAGCATCCTGCAACCGCGTATGCCCCTCATCCCAAGAGTTTCTGACACTTGCCATGCCATCACAAAGGGGCCGAGCCCCTGCGCCGGCAGCACATAGCTTCTTAACAACTACCTCCGTGCTGGACAAAGGGACTCCCCCCCCCCCCGCCAGTCCCCACATTGTCATTAGGAATGCTAACCAAGAGAGTGGACAAACCTTCCTCTTCCCAATCGACTACCATGTAGACTCTTGACATACTGCCCACTTACCTGCAAGTAAAGAAAAATTACAAAAAATATCAATACACATCCACTTTTTAATGCACTATACATCCATATATATACATAATTTAACTAATGGTATATTACAGGTAGGTTATTGTTGTGCACCAAATTAGCAGTAACAACTCAGGGTTACAACTATTGTCCTCCTTCTCATAACCTGCACTGGAGCAGGAGGGGCTGAACTCCTCCGGTCCATGTTTGGTTCCCGTAAGATTGCCTTTGGTTCAGTCTCCCATTTCCTGAAGTCCTCAGTGCAAGTAATAGAGTCCTTCCCCTCTGTGAGGGTTTCTCCCTCCTGACCTGGCCCTCCTGGACAAGAACTCTCTGGGGTATCCCCTTTGAGAGCCTCATCATTGTTCTCATGCTCCTTTTTTCCCTGTGAGCATGGAGCTCCCTCCTGTGTGTTCCCCATCCCAACTTTTGCCGCATCCACCTAAGCCAGTTGGGGATGACCTCCCCAGTGTATTTCTTTAGTCTGTAATGGTGCAGCACTTATCTACCCCTTCTGGTTTGCACCAAATAGAGAGCTGCACCATGGCATTGTTCCACCAGAAAGGTCCTTCCCACATATGTTTCAACTTTGGACTCTTCCAAGTAACGCGTCTTGTGTCCCTCACCAGAACAAAGTCTCCAGGCTCAAACTGCCTCTCTAAGAGCTTAACATCATAGCGCTCCCTTTGGGTCCTCTGAAGGAACTCCCTTGCCACTTCATGGGCACCTTTAAGGTTGGCGGCCAAGTCCTCCACGAACCCTAGATATGGGGTACTCCTATAGGCTGCTGCCAGTGGGGGGATATGTTTGTCCCAGTCACGGTGGTCTTGACTGACATAGCACCTCACCAATTCCAGTAATGTACGATTGAATCGCTCTACAAGACCATTGTAGCTAGGACGGTATGGAGTGGTAGGGTCTTATGCACTTCCAACAGTCTACAAACTTCCCTAACAAGTTCTCCATCTACATTCTTGTTCTGATCAGTATGGAACTCTGTCAAGGTTCCAAATCTAGCTACGGAATTGTAGACCAGCTGCTTTGCTATAGTCATGGCAGTTTCATCCTATAATGGATATGCCTCAACCCACTTTGTGAACTGGTCCATAATAACCAAGACATACCTGTTCCTTGAGTTACTAACTGGTAATGAACCAAGGATATCCAACTCACCCCATCCAATGGTGCTCCAGCCTGATAGATCTTGTATGGGGCCGTAGCCTGGCGATTAGACTGCTTACATATCCCGCATTTCACACATGTCTGGACAACAGTGTTGGCATCCCAAGTCATGCCTGGCCAGAAATAAAAGAGTCGTAATCGTGATAAGGTTAAAGTGACCCCTTGGTGCCCTGCAGACAGCGGCTCATGGTGTGCCTTTCCAAGACCAAGCCTCAATTGCCGGGGCACCATAAACAAACTCCTAACCACTTGACCTGATGCATCCATCCTCTTATAGTGCCACACGTTATTGACAGCCTCAATCTGAGACCAAAGTGCCTAGTATCTGCGACAATCTGGGGATGCACCAACCATCTGTTTTTTGGTTGGGCAATTTAGTGATCCACTGGAAAATCTCCGTCAATACGAGATCCATGGGTCTCTGAAAGGTCGAAGGGGCATTAAATAACCCAAAAGGCATTCTGTGATATTGGAATGTGCCATGACACTTGATGAATACAGTCTTCACCCGGTCCAGCTCCTCCACTTCAATTTGGTAATACCCGTTGTTCAGGTGGAGGGCCGAGAACCATTGGGACCCACTAAAGAGTGTCCAGGCACTCTTCAATCCTGGGGAGTGGATAACTATTTTTTACAGTAAAATCATTTAACTTCCTGTAGTCCACACACCAGCAGACTCCCCGTTCTTGCTTCCTCACAAACACTACAGGCGATGCCCACTCCCAACAAGAGAGCGATACAATGCCAGAATCCAACATCTTTTCCAATGGGACTCTTCTTTTCCCTGAAAACCTAAGGGGGTGCGCAGGGGTTGGGGAGTGGGGGGGTGCCGAAAGGGACGTTCATCCCCTAACATCACTGTAACAACCCAAGTCAGAATCATACTGAGCGAAGACATCCTGAAACGCTACAAGCAGTGCTCCGAGATCTATTGCTGTTCTACAGGAAGATCTGTGCTACTAGTCATGTAAAGGTCTTGTATATGGGGAGGAAAGTCTCTACTTTCCTGCAACGTGTAAGCCTCCAAGTCACAGGCAACATGTTTTGAGTACTCTCTACCCTCCTCTGAGACCTGTTACCATCAACCGAAATTTTGTCAGACTCCTTCAGGAGGAGGTCCCAACCCCTCTCTGAGACGCGAGGATCTCAGAAATACTATCCCGGTTATCTAAGACCTCTGCATCAGTCAACTGCCCTATACAAGTGCCTGCCTTCAGCAAAACCTTTTCATTGGCCATGTTGATCAACCTAATGGGAAATCTCTCCCTACCCTGTACCAGGACACTTCCAAGTACTACATCCCTGCAGACATTAATGGGCTCCAGGACAAGTGGTGAACTTCCAACGGAATCACAAGCCCGTGCCCACACTACATTCTCAGTCTCTAGCTTGAGAGCAATGGTGCTTTCCAAAACCACACAGCTGATCGTTCGCAGCTCTAAATCAGCCTGTGCAGCAATGAACTCTCCTTCCACCCAAAGTCCCCCTCTGGCCTTTATAATGGCATCAACAGGTGCCAAAAAGTCCAGCCCCACTAGTACCTCTTCCCTAATGAGGACCACAATGACAGGCCACTCAATTTCTTTTCATCCAATTATAAAAGTCACCAGGGGACCACTCCTACCATCCACACTATGACCATATCCAAACCCTCGGAGCTTTATGATAGGCAACTCAGCCAAAATTTGGGATGGCACTCCTATACTCCTGGCCATAGCATCTGACAGGAGTGTTGCTTGGGCACCAGTATCAATTAGACAGTGTCATTACCATATCCAAACCGTAGCCCTAACGAAACAAATCCAAGTCAATTCCGGCCAAAGGCAATGTTCCTTGGTATGTATAGCTGAAACATATAAATTTATAGTTCGTATTTACCCAAAGAGACCACAACGTACGTGCAAAGGTCCATGGGGGAAAAAACCTTATCTAGTTTTCACATGACAGAATGCAAAAAGTTTTGTTTGAAATTATAGGCCTATTTCAGTAAATTGGCTTGAACAGTTGTATCATTCATGCACATACAGGACCATACAATTTATGAAAAGGGACCAAAATTTGCAGCACATCAGAGAATTTGTAAGCGGAGGTTCTTAACTTGTTGAAAATGTCAATAAAATTCAGTATTTAAAAAGGTACTACTTGCAACCACCATCTCAACAATGATCATCATCCATATAAGTCCACAAAGCGACACCAACACCAATCCATCAGAAAAGCCCTCTAGGCCTAAAATGACCATCAATAAAAATTTAAACAACATGATTATATAATTCGATTTGTTTTAGACATGTAGTTGAAGACATGATGTTGTTTTAAAGGAGATAAACTAAGAGTATTTCAAAAAGAAAAGTGTTTGAATTTCCAAATAGAGTAAGTACATTGGTTCAAATGTTAAACATCAGCCAGAAACAAGTGACATTAGGCCTCAAATCATTAAAACGTAGTCAAAAATGCATGACAATAGTCACAATTTGTAAGGATAGAAGTCACATTTCAAGTTGGTTTCCAGAAGTAGTTTTGAAAGGACATTTAAATGTTCAAGAAAGCATATAACCCCACAAATCATCTAATAAGTCAATTATTAGGGTAATAGTTTAGAATTCCAAAAATGTAGTATGCCATTGTAAGTCAGGCAAGCATAATGTACATCTAACTCGTGGTTCTGTAAAGTTCAAAAGGTCAAATTGTAAAACAGTCCTAATTATTGTAAAATTCTACTACCTTTATCAGAGAAAGAATTTGGTTTTACAAAGAGAGAGAGAGTGAGAGAGAGAGAGAGAGAGAAAGAGAGAGAGAGAGAGAGAGAGAGAGAGAGAGGGGTCATTTGAAATTTCTAAAGGTACCTGTAAGTATAACTGTTTTCCAGTAACAGCTTTAAATTTTTTCATTTATAATCAGACGTAGTTCAACTTGTCAGTCAGTTGATTTAGATGCTAATTATTTATACAACAGAGAGACAGAGAAAGAGTACATTAAACACTTTGAGCCAACCTGACATGACTTTCACAATAACAAACTATATTCATCAGACAATTATAAAAAACAACATCAGTTTCACTACACTTGGAACACTTACTGCACTGCAATATGTGCAGAAAATGCCTGAATGTTCAAATTGTTACCAAATATATAAGGGTTTCATGAAAAGAGAAGTGGATAACAGTATTCATTGATAGTGATATGTTCAAATTGTTACCAAATATATAAGTGTTCCATGAAAAGAGAAGTGGATAACAGTTTTCAATGATAGTGATCACTGCCATCTGAGAGCAACTTCCCACTTCTATCTGTATATAAAGGGTGGTATAAGGACCATCCAAACCTCGGACACATATTTCTTCATCCTCACATTTTCCACCAGGGCCTGGATCCCACTTCTCCACACGAACACTGTGGTTTTTTCTATTGGATGGGGTTTGTCACTTTCCATATGGCCTTTCTGTAGCTAAATCTTGTAGGGTTGAACCTCGGCCACCTGACTCAGCCCTCGGTCATTTCCCTGTTACACACTTGGACTAAAGCTCCTAGTTCTGTTCAGACAGTTTTCTTTGTTAAGGCCCACTTCACTGCACCCAAAACAACGACCACCATTGCCTGAACTAGCTGGGGGGGGGGGGGTGACCTTGACCGAAGAGGATTGCCCTGCCACTGACTGCCCCTATCAAGCAGACGTCCTCTTTCTGTTGGGGAAGGAGAATAGGGTATGCTCACCCCACCCTGTGTCTTAGTCTTAACTTCTAAGCCCTGAGACCCTGCCGCCTTAGACGCTAGCACCTCATCGAAACGGCGAGATGGCGTCCCCATCTCTTTAGACAGGCCCTGTGACAGGGAACTAAAACCTTGCTTCAATTGTGAACCAATGTCTTATGACACGGAATTTAAACCTTGTGTCAGCTGTGAACCCACGTTTTGTGAAATAGAATTTAAGCCCTGTGTCAGCTGTCTTATGGCTTCAAGCAGCTGCTTATTCTGGGGGTCTTAGATTGGTTCTGCTTGTTTCATTTGCTGACAACTGAGGGAGTCATCCTCGGACTCAACTTCTGCCCCATAGCTAGCAAAAGCTACCTTGCATACTCTAGGCTTCCCAACAGATCTGTCCCTAGGAGTCCCATGAATATACATGTACTCGCATTCACAAGCTCTCACTAAGTCTTCAGCTTCCGCTTAAGTCTTAGGTCCGTGGGCCATGACCTGACAAGCAACCTCTTTTTCCCTATACCCCTTCAGGAAAACATGGACCATGAACTCTTCTCAGACAGCTAGGTCGACAGAACTATAGGCTAAGGGAACCAGTCTTCGGATTTCCTTAGCATACTCTTCCACAGTCTGTTTCCCCTGTCGGAGTTCCTGCAGTCTCTTTCTCAGAATGCTGGGGGCATCTCAGATACCCAACCTATTGGCCAACTTTCTCCAAGTGGCCTCATACATGGCCACCGTCCCAGTAGGCAAGGAGCACAAAAACCGGACAGCCACTCCTTCTTAACACTCGTGGAGTCCATCCAGCTTCTCCCTTTCTGACCACCCATACCTATGGGGTATCGTTCAAAGGGAACCTCAAAAGAGGCCCAGTCTGCAGTTCCATCATATCGTGGGGGTTTGGATGCAGGTACGGGAGGGACTTCAGCTTCACACACCCGAAGCATGACCCTATCAGTTACATCTCTTCTGCTACCTCCCTCAGCAGTAGTCTGTTTCCTATGGCCCACAGGAGGCTCCCCACCATCACTACCCTCAGACGAAACCTCCCCATCGTAAGTCCTTCTCTCTTCAGACCTAATCTGTCTGGACCGACTAGAGATGTCCCTTCCTCCAGGGAAGCCGGCCTCCCAAATCCCCCTAGGCACAAAATCCTGGTCCTCATGGCTCTTTCCCATATCCTGCTTTTGTGCCCCTGTTCTCCTATATGACTGGTCTCTGGTCCCCTGTAAACTACTGGATGCAACCCCATCTCCCATCCTATAACCTGTGGTCGGCCCATGATGAGCTGCCTGCAAGGGGGCGCACTTGCAGTGGAGCCTGCCAAAGCTGATCCCCCGAAATACTTTGGGGGGGGGGGGGGGTGGACCAGACCAGTGAGGGTCCGGGAAGCACCCCAATCCTGCATCACTATCTCTTTCCTTAGCACCTTCCCATCTGGTCCTCTTAGGCCTGGCACCACCCCATTGTGTCGAGTTTCCTGAAAATTGCACAGCTTGAGGGCAAGTCTGCTTAACAGGAGTCTGAGACTGTTTTACTGGATGGCCTGCTCCATCATCACCCTTAGGTAATCGACTCCTTGTCTCAATCTAAAGACCACCAGACCTTCCCATCCTATCCCCAAAATGGGGTCTAGGACAAGATTAGACTAGCCTGTCTACATCCTGTATATATTGCAGTATTAATCCAGGTAAGATGGGCTCTGGTGCCGGCTGCTCTTCTGCTGGGAAGGGGGGAACAAAATCTCCATCTTCATATCCCACACCTGATGAACCTGCCTGAGGGCTGGATACCGGTTGAGGGGTCACCCCTTGCCCTGGGAATCCCATGCACTGGGTCCCCAAACTCCAGCTCACTTGTGGGGTCCCAGCATGTACCTGCTGCTGAGATGCGCCTAATTGATCCCGTCCACCATAGGCATCCATCCGTGAACCAATAGACAATCCTCTTTGCACATTTTCATGAAGGTGTCACTGTGCTCTTTGCTGCCACGACTGCCTATTATCCTTCTGCAGCTCACCCTGCATACCCTGAAAGCTTTCCTGAATATTTCACTGCAGGCTTTCCTGAATATTTTGCTGCATGGACTCCATTTGGTCTTGCATCCTCTTTTCAAAAGCATAGGTTTCCTCTACCCAACCCAGGTCTCCCATAGGTTTTGGTGGCACACACTGGGGAGTGTAATTCCATCCCCAGCACTCTCAGGGTTTAACCCTTCATTTTCATCCCTGGCCTGCTCCCCTTCATCTGCAGGCCCATTAGGGGTCCAGTTACAAGTAACCTACTTTCCTGCCATTTCAAAATGCACTCCCTTTCTATTAAATGCTCTAAGATAAACTAGAATTATTTACAGACAGTGCAATAAGAAAAGTAAGAACAGTACTCAACTACCACAACCCTGAAATACACTTCCTTTCATAAAATTTCTATCTATCTGCAAAATTTCTCCACTATCTGTGTTGTGATTAAAAATATATAATAAGTTCACTTTGAAATGGAAAATCCAGCAAGTGACTTGCTCTTCAAAACACACAGTGTCTCTCTAGAGTAGACATTCACAGAATGGTGCATTAAAGCCAGCATAGACCACCAGATTAATCACCCAACATCAACACAAACAAGTGGACAACACTGAACACACACACAACCTAGGCCTACATGTTATAATATTGTTTAAATGAATCAAGGCACACCTGAATTGCAGTATTGTTCAGAATTGCACTAATAAGAAACAAGGAATACTGTAGGTCTACATATACTGAACTGCAATCACAGCAAATGTACAACACTGCAATCACAATAAAAGTTCTACAGGGCAGGTGCAGCTCAAGTTAGGCACATGATCATGTTCCATTCATGTTCTGTGCAGGTACAGCTTCATGTTCTGTTCATGTTCCGTGCATGTTTTGTTCATGGTCATTGCATGTTCTGTTGTACGTAAACTCAATGTCAATCAAGTACTCAACCCGCATCGTGAAATTAGCCCCAACTACACAAGAATCACCTACACAGCACTGACAAGGACCCAGCACTAAATACTTTAAGTACAGAGACACAAAAACCAATGATTAAGGAAATGCACGGATTGAAACATCTTCAATTTACAAAATATTCATTCACACATAGAAGCTTTAGGAACTTATAAAAATCAGACATATCAGAGGGGACTGCCACCCGCTAACACTTTATTAAGGGTACAACCACCCAGAATGCATCAATACAGCCCATGATGCAGTAACATCCAAAAAAGGACCCTACACAGACCTGTATGCAGTATCGACATGGGTCTATACAGCCCTGTATGCAGTCACACCATACACCCCGAACCACAATCAGTCATATAGGCCTATCTAGACCACACAAGTACACACACAACTGAACAATATTTGACCCAACTTGAATGAACCACTGTACACATCACATATGACTCGTTTTAGACCAAATATAGGCCTACCTTAGGCCTAGCACGATACAATGTTCACCTCCAATGCAGAGGAACAAGTTGACAAAACACAATATATACACCCTTGTGCACTATTTCTGCACAAGTATTCAACTTCAATTAACGAAAATAGAACTTCCTTGGCTATGAATAAGATTCAATTAACCTTAACACGATTTACCAATTATTCTGAATTGGTCCACTACCTTAAATTTACCAATATAGTTTGATTACAAAAACACAATGTCCAGCAAACTAGTGTAGTGGGCTTCCTGCAACAGAGCTACTAATTTTTCCCTTCCAAAGGGTCCCCCATGCAGCCCTATTGCATCAATGATGCAGGTATGCAATATTCTGTGTGCCCTAACGGACATAGAGAACACACTTGCTAATTAAAGCACTAACTGAGTGCACGCAATTAAGAAATAGGCCCACACTTTGGCATCTATCACATCGCCCACACAACCCAACCGTAACAAAAATCAGAGCATGGACACAAACTTTTCGGCTTGAAAACAGATCTTGGGAAAAAGTAGAGATCAAAAAAAAAAAAAAAAAACAGAGCAGAGACGAAAAACCGAACAACCCAGAGACACGCAAAGTTGATCAAACTTCAAATCACACAGTCAAAATGATATTTTTTGTTTTAAAGAAACACAATAAACTGTCAGTGTCAGCACCGATGTCTATGCGGGTGCCGGACACCCTGTTCACGCAACTGTGCCTCTCGGGCACAGGATGCCTCCATGTGTCTCCCGTCAGCATGGCAACCAGACACACCAAGTTGACCCTGCACACGGGGAAAGGCCCGATCACACACACACACACACACACACACACACACACACACTATATGTCCAGCACACATAAGATTACACCTGCCGGTGCCAACAAATATCCACGTCTGACGGGGAGAGGACGATTTTCCCAACCGTCAGATGAATGGCACACGAAATCAGCCGCACAAGTTTCAGCTGTCATGCTCAGCTGATTCAATTTCCCCGTCTGGGAACCCCTGTGGCTGAATACACGTCTTGCTCTCACATAAGGGACCGACCATTTCATACTCGGGGGTGGGGGGGGTATGCATTTTATTTTGAGCTCAGCTGATTCAATTTCCCCGTCTGGGAACCCCTGTGGCTGAATACACGTCTTGCTCTCACATAATTAAGGGACCGACCATTTGATACTCAGGGGGGGGGGGGGGGGGGTATGCATTTTATTTTTTAAAAAATATGTACGTCCCAACATTGCTGAAAAAAATAATGTCCTCCGTAGTGTCACCTGAAAAAAATAATGTACGTCATTCCTCTCTAAAAAAATACTGCTTTAATAAAAAGATAGTATCAATAGTGGCATTTAGATTTTTTATATACGTACATGTATGATTCTCAAAACATTTGATACATCCACGTTCCTATTCTCGTTTTGGCTAACCAAGAAAAAAAACTGTTTATTTTCCCATCAAATTCCGTGTATTAGTGGGTCAATAGCTTTCCTTGAAAACTTGGGAGCCCACCATTTGTTGCGAAATGCCAATTTGAATGACGCAGAAGAGTGATCTTGTTCCATTGCTTTACAGGCTATATACATTGTGCAGATTATTCTGTAGCCCAGAATGGATATGGCAATTCTATACATGTAAATGCAGAAAATCAAATCATTAAGGAGAGTCCTGCAGTCATCACTCCACCCATTTGAGACTTAGAGTAAATATCATAAAATATCTAAATATTAATACAAGAGAAGGGTTTTCACAATGCTGTTAAAACGTTAATTTCACACGGCCACTCAGGTATCAATACCCTGTCCCCCGCAAAAGAAATGTGAAGCATCAATTGTTAAATAGTTCTTAATTAATTGAAGGCAATGATGGTAATTTTAGCATTTTAATAGTACTATCCTGGTTTGGGAAGACACGTTGATAAAATTATCGATCTTGAATTTTCTTCCATTGGATACTATTGCATGGGGAATGTATGTACATTACTTTCAAACCAAGTGCCCTTACACTTCCATCGACTTCCATCAGTCTACAATAGTCGTTTATCATGTGACAAGCCTTCCCATTGGGGTGAGAGGTCATACTATCTTCAGAGCTGAAAAAAACATGGTGGATGCCAGTTAAAAGCTTCTCAAAAAGGAAAACAAAGTTCCTATGAGTTGGGGTTTAATTCACATTTCACAACAAGTGCCTCTATTCAGTTAGAGTAGACTCTGCCAAAGGTGACTATATCATGCACTCAATCAACTCAACAAAATATAAGAGATTTGGCAGATAAGTTTTTAGCACTTTATTGCAGTAACTTGCATAAATTAGTCTTCACGTAATGCACATATGCATAGTATGAATAAAAATCAAAATTGTATGTGAATGACTTAGATCAGGTTGCTATTATCAAGCCATCTGTTTGATACATCCAGGTGCTTGAACAAATCAAAATGGTCAATTGGTTGCAAGCATTTACGAGAGTGGTAGAAAAATACAATATTTAATATGAATTTGGCTCAATAATCTTGTAATTCCTGTAAATTTGGGACCGAAAACTTCCGTCAATAATAGTAACAAAAACCTGTTCAATTCTTCGGCTCTAGAGCACCAATGGGTGGCCAAGACATAAATAACTGCAATTAACCATTTCAGTGCCACATTTGGACGTCGACTGAGTCAACAGCTTTCCTTGGCGTGGTCTGGGCGTAATGCGCCCAGGGCATGCCAAAGAAAGCTGTTGACTCAATCTTCCTTCAGGGGTTCACGGTTGGCAGGGCGGCCACGCTCTTGCCTTCCACCTCTGCGACCTGTGTTCAAATCCCGGCCTTGGCGGCATGTGGTTGGAGTTAACTACCTCTCCGATCGTGAACGGTGGTTTTCCCCAAGATCTTCGGTTTCCTCCACCAATAAAAGGTAGAAAAGAATATGCCAACATCTCTGCCTTGGTGAGGGGTTAATATAGGCTTTGCCAGATTCCCAATCCATGTAAAACACATGTGTCTATACTTTTCCTTCATGGTGGGATGAGTTAATACCATATTTTCTGAACTGGTTCATCCAGATTGGGTATATATTTATTAACTATATTTTCTAAACTAGTTCATCTAGATTGGGTGCAGACCACAATTAGCTGGTGGCTTGGCAGGATACATATAGGTGTGGATATGAAGAAATAACAATAAGAAACACTACTTTTTCAGAATGTCACTTTATTTTTGCAGAATCCAAAGTACACAAGAACTTGTTCTAGCATTACTATATTTTTACATGTATACCTTTGTATACCTAAGACAGTCACTACATTGGATATAAATACAATACTGCTGAATATATTAGCATGTTTCAACTATATATATATATATATATATATATATATATATATATAGTATATATATATATGTATATTAGAAGAAATATACAGTATTTTGGTTGCGCAAATAAGAATACATGTTTGTGTTGATCATGTTGACTAGACAAGATGCTGTATTATCATATTTTTAGTAATAATAAGCAGAATTGATTGGTTTATTATTCCAAAATATATAACCACACTCAGTGTCTCATGCAGCAAACACATGGTATTTCCATCAAACAGGTGATACGGTTTATATTGATATCGTTTTAGCGAGCGAGCCTTGCTTTCGCGTGCGAGCAGAAAAGTTTGTGCAGCACGAAAATCAAACAGGTGATACGGTTTATATCACGGTTTAGCAGGCAAGCAACATAATTATTACTAAAAATATGATAAAATCATTATCACAGGCTAGCTTCATGTAGTACGGAGTTTTACTTGGCCTCAGTCAGCCATAGCACATTTGGGCTTCGCCCTATGTGGTATGGCTGGCAAAGTCAGGTTTAACTCCGTACTATGTTCAGCAAACCTGTGATAGCTGATAGTACCATATATCACTGGTAAACATAAAATGCACAAATTAATGTCTCCTCTATGCCTTCAATATACAGTAAAACCTCCCTATACCGAACACCCTTGGGACCAGAAAAAAGTGTTCGGTATAGTGAGGTGTTCGGTATAGGGAGGTCTGCTTACGTTGGAAGTATATACTTGGGACCAAGAAATGATGTTCAGGATAGAGAGGTGTTCAGTATATGGAGGTGTTTGGTGAGAGAGGTTTTACTGTACAATGTTAATTTTCCAAAATACCAAATGTTGTGTTTATTTCGTCTTCATTGCTTGTACTGTAAATGTTAACCCTAAAACAGTTCAAAAACATGTGCATCCCACTAACTTCTTCACCAAAAAAAAAAAAACGTTGAGGTCAGAGGGAACAAATTTATGTACATCTTGTGTGCATTAAAAAAAAAGTACTTTGATACAAAATGCATACCCCCCCCCCCCCCCCCCCCCAAGTATCAAATAGTCGGTCCCTAAGAAACACTAATAATCAATCCCAGACGTTCCGGGATTTCTCCAGAACGCTGTAGAGGAAGAAGACTGCACTTTTACAGCAAAATGCAGAAAATATGTTCCCTTACCGGATTAAACACGTATGTGCGTTTCCGATTCTGGATCTTCTCTGGTTCTCACGGCACTTTTTCACGTGCTAGTGTAGTACTGTGGGCGATTTCATTCAATTTCCGGCAACTTCCAGGCGGGAGAGGAGGTGGTACATGAACATCACAATACATTGCAGGGGTACTGCCCCAATTTCAATTTTACAACAGTACATAGGCCTAGGGGGCCTACCTACATAATATATATACACACATATACATGCATACATGGCCTACACACACACACACACACACACATATATATATATATATATATATATATATATATATATATATATATATATATATATATATATATATATATATATATATATATATATATATACTCGGATCCGCACATCCGGGAATCTGAGTTTACATGCCTGCGTTACTCGGTGAATCTCCCTGAAAGTGTCTGTGGATACCCATTCAATGTATGCTTAGCGTTACGCGAAAACCAGCGCTAAAACCCCAAGTTATGATCGTCAAAATCTCTCCAATTTTTTATTCAGTAGCAGAATTCGGCAACATGATGCTGTCTTCAGAAATATTTTGTTGATTTTCGGTCGACAACATGGATATAATTTTGGTTAAAAATGTCTAATTTTACATGGGACTATATGCGATGTGGAACGTGTTTTCACAGGGCCCGCTCATTTACATAACAACCGCAGTCAGGTGATAAGCAGCTTATGACGCGTTGGCGGAGCCGAGAATATATATATATATATATATGTGTATATTTATAAGGATTCAAGCTACGCTCGCTTTTTACAGTGCTAGCCGTTTACATATAAATACATGCGACCTAACCTGGTGCACGATGACACAATTTTCGTCAGGCATGATTATCGGAAACTACCGTTTCGGTTTCGGTCATGACTCATGTGTTTCAGGAAACACTGAAGAGTGAAATAGCCAAAAATAGGATCAATGTACTTTCCCGTCGAATACTCGTGTCACGGTAGAAACTCTATGGAAGTTGTGTTGCGCAGGATGTCGACCGAAACGGGAAATATACCTGTTAGGCAAGCACAGATAGGCATACCCCCATTTAAATTGTTATTGGATAACGTTGCAGAGGACCTTGGTGATGAAGAACTGGACAGGCTTAAGTTTTTGTGTAGCCGACACATATTAACTGAACAAGACAAGCAGCGAATTAAAGGGCCGCGAGATTTGCTAGAAATACTGGGCAAGAAAGGAAAAATTGGTGAATCAGACACTGCATTTTTAGCAGTTTTATTAAAAAGGATAGAAAGGGAAGATCTGATTGAACAGATCCGAGAATACGAAGGTAAGAGTGACATTCGACTTGCAGTATTTATTTATTGTCAGTAGACGCCTCGGCACTCGACACATTTTACCATTGTGACGTGGTTAATGGTTATAGCATGGAGCTACTATAGATCTATAGTACATGTCCATGGTTATAGTTATACACTGTGCCCAGGAGTACTTACGACCAAGTGTCTCAGACTAAACCGCATCGCCAAACTGCGGGCACACTGCATTTGCAATTTTTTGCAGTGGCAGTCGCACAAACCAAACCAGAATTTGCTATTGGCCACTAAATTGTTGAAAACCCAGTGAATCCAAGGCAAAACATAGGTCCATGCACCCCATCCTGCCCTACCCCCCCCCCCCCCATAATACGCTACTCTGTGAAAAGTGTAGGACTGACCTACACTTACGCAGGTACTTGCAAATCAAATAGGTCCCCGATTCCCCGATTTACGTGAATAATACATGTATGTATACTGCTCGTTCAGTCACTGAGCAACTGGAAGTTTAATTGCCGTGCTGATAGACCACAGTCACAGATCAGACACCGTGTCGTGATTCTGGTAAGCTACATCTAGGGGATTTTTTTTTTTATTTAATGTACAGATAGACTCGTGGTTAAAGTCCTGGCGTGGTATTACGACAAGTAATTTTTCAACTTTACCTTTACGGCAGGTACTCTTTTGCAAAGATTGCAAGGCCGGGATAGGCACGTGTCCTCTGGGCAACAAATGTGAATACAGTACAGAGCAAATGAGGCTGTGACAATTTGTACACTGAGGGAGAAACAGAGTAGCATACTAGCTGGGAGAAAAGTTAATGCGTTTTGTATTGAAGAATAACATTGAATCTATTTTTCTTTAAATTTAGTCTTAACTAAGTGCTTCAACATGCGTTTCAATACGAGAGTCATATTATGGGCGAAACCGCATTTAAAGTGTACACATCCTAACTAGCACATAATATTATCATAACATTTTGAAAAGTTGTGATGAATGTTATATCATAATGTTTTGAAATTATATTTTTAAAATATCATTGTAATATTTGTGTAAAATATAAAATGTTTGTACAATATTTTTCAAACATTTCCAAATTAATATTCCAAACTAACATTTGAAATGTTAATTTTATATTATAAACATGAACAGCACATATGGCAGGAATGGCACATAGATGTCAGATACTGATGTTTACAAGCAGATATTTTGACAATATTTCCGTTATGCAGCAAGCACTTTTAAATGGCGAAAAATTATAAACCTTTTTATGATATTTTTAGATTTTCCAAAATAACATTCTAACCCATTATCCTTAAAATGTTATTTTAATATAATGAATATAAATGTCACATGACACGAATGTAGTATTATTGTTAGAGAATAATGTTACAAGTAGACGTTTGGACAATATTTAAGTGAGGTTATGCAACAGGCACTTTTATCTCATGTAAAATTATAAACGTTTTACAATATTTTTTCAGACGTTTCCAAATTAACATTCCAAACCAATGTCTTGAAATATAAACGGCTCATATGACAGGAATGTAGTTTAAATTTTAAACAATGATGTTACAGGTAGATATTTGGACAATATATAAGGTATATCACGTAAAAGCACGTTTATCTTGCATAAAATTATAAACATTTTTACAATATTTATAATACATTTTCAAAATAACATTCCAAACCAATATCCGTAAAATGTTATTTCGAAGTTACAAAATGAGAACAGCACATATGGCTGGAATGTTGTATAAATATTAGATACTGTTGTTACAGATATTTGGGCAATATTTTTGTGATGCTATGCAACAAGCAAAGTTACCCCATGCAAAAGTATCAATGTTTTTGGATAGTTTTTCGAATATTTCCAAATCAATATTCCAAACCAACAACCTTAAAATTTCATTTCTACATTATAAATGTGACTAGCACTTATGGCTGGACTGTAGTATAAATGTTATGTTGATGCCACAAATGGCTATTTTGACAATTTTTTATTGATGTTATACATGCAACAAGCACATTTATTTCCTGCAAAATAATAATTGTTTTTACAGTATTTTTCAAAGATTTCCAAAATATATTTCCAAGCTAGTATCCTTGATGTGTTAGTTCCAGATTTCAAAATGTGAAGGTTAGTGAATGTACGTATATGTAAATTAGTATAAATGTTAGATATTGATGTCACAGAGAGAAAATTAGACGATATTTTCTTAGTGTTATATGTGCAGCAATTGAGCAGATTGATTTCGCACAAAATAATAGGTGTTTTTCAAATGTTTCACATACATTACTAAAGCAATGTTTCATACAAATATCTTTAAACTGTTATTACAATGTTGTAATAAAAAGGTCAGCTTATGAACAAAATGTTATAGGCCCTAGTAGTAGTAGTAGTAGTAGTAGTAGTAGCAGTAGTAGTAGTAGTAGTAGTAGTAGTAGTAGTTGTAGTTTTATTGACCTTGGTCCAAAGCAAAATACATGCATAAGGCGAATCATGATAATAATAATAAAGCAATACAATCGCAGCTCAATCTTACAATATAGATTACTTTAGAAATCTTTACATAAATCATAACACTTATCAGTCAAAATATATTAGAATTTCATGAAGCACTTTAAAGTCTGCTAAATACTTGGCTTCAATGACAGCCATAGTGTATGGAAGTGTCGGTTTATTGTACGAGTCTCCAATGCCTTGAACTAAATTATAATACTGTATAACATGTATACTGCCGCATCTGCACACCCTCTGGTCCCCCGGTAACCGAGAGCACCGTCCCGTCTCTATACGCAGATTGTGAGCAGACAAGCGGAGACGAGAAAAAGAGACTCGTATGTATTCTGGGATATGAGCTCCTGCCTCCTTTGCATACACATTATGAACATCCAGGCTCGGATTAACATGTCTGTACATTGTAAATTTTGACTCATTAGATGAATACATGAATATTTTAATAACCTTAATGTGGTATTATGCAGCAAGAACAAATTTTGCTGTATAAATTAAAGTGTACTGTGAACAGGTCTCAGATGTGCTGGAATCCTATAGCCATGGATTGCTTAAATTTTTGCTCGTCAATTCCCTATGTAGGCCAACATTTTCCGATTAGATGATTTCCTTGGAAACTTTACAAACGTGAATCTTCAGAATCCATTATATCAATATACCTAACGTATTTCTAGCAATAAAACCTTAAGTATTTGCTCGACCCTCGTCCGCTCACTTGATCTTTATTTAGGCCTATATATACGTTTTCAATTGTTTGATTTCCTTATAAACTTAACAAACGTATATGTTCAGACATATTGTTAAAATTAGCTAACGTATTTTGTATCATTAATGTCAAAGGTATATAGGCCTAATAGGCCACTAAATGAAGGAGTATAAAGTATGGGAATCTGCAAAGTCAGATTGTGGTGAAGATTTTTACAACGTTTTTACGGTGTCATTGAATAATAATACGAAAGCTTTGCTTGAGGAAAGTGGCATTTAAATCCATCCAACAAAAAGTCTGTGAAAAATAATAAAATATACGAAAATACAAGTTTAACACATGGGATAGCTCTACGTCGGTCATACTTGTGAGAACCGTCTACACGTAGCAGCCTACACCTACGCTTCAGTTTTTTTAAACTTTAAATTTGTCAAACTGGCAAGCATCCTCATACAGCTAAGATATTTAATTTTTGCCAATACATGACTGACCTTACGTATACCCTTTTGTAAAGTTCTTCACTCCCTAGAAGAGAGAGGTGTCCTTTACTTTCTTTATAATGTTAGGGCTTGTTGGCAAACGCGCTGACTCGCGTCACTTCAGAAGATTTACTGTTCCATAGTTCAGGTATGATAAAATAATACAGTCGCGCAGGCAAGCAGGGGGAGAGACAACCCAACACGTCCGTTCAGTGGCCAAGATGGTAAGAAAGGCTATTTAGTTCTGATGTACATAGCTTATGTAGAATACACGTCACCTTACTGAGTCACCAATATGCTCTCGTGGGTTCTGTTTTGATAATACACTCATAACGACAATGGCTAATGAACTCATGTAATCTTTCTTAGATCAGCACCGAGAAGCGCCAGTGAAGTCTCGTACTGTTTAAAGAACGTATATTTTTACCAGTTACCTGTTTTCAATAAATACTTCAATGTTTACAATAATATCTGAATGTCTGGTTTACCAAATAGCTTAATGTGATATTTACGACTTCATGACTAAATAAGCAAGGATGGACCAGATGCCTTGTTGACTCTTCATCAGGTAATAACTGAATGACTATTTAACGACCAGAACGTATTTTTACAGTCTTATTGGCTTCTTGCTGTGTGGTGATTAATGACTTGTTAATGACCCACGTGCATCTGAACTGCTTAAAGTAAATACTACATAAGATGGTTCCATCACCTATCCACAAATAACTACAACTTAGCTAGTGTGGAACTTTTACTGCCATTAACCCTTTCCTCTTACTTTTGAAATTCTCAATATTAGAAATATAATTAAAGTCACTGCAGGACTTTGATATTGAGAAGTTTACCAGAAAAAGTCGCTGCAGTACTTTACACTTTGAAACAGAATTTCTGAAATGATTGAGGATGCATGCCAGCGAGTGACCAATGACATTGCAGGATTCAGGTCACCTGACCATTTTTACCGGTTTGATTTGATGCGACTCAAATGATCTAAAAAGTGCTGCCGATCTACTTGTCACACACAACCCCATCCCTAATCACAACTGTTGATGCAGAATATTTTGCAATTGATTTGAATTTTTTGTTTTCATTGACATGATTTTTTTTTCGGAAAATTATACTCTTTTAATATATGGTGTTTAGCGATGATTAAACAAAGGACACATAAAAATGAATTATAAATCTTGCTCATATCAACCAAATTTGGGCCTACCGGTTAGTTTGCGTTCATAACCACACGATAACTCTGCAAAACGTGGGGGTTTGCTCAATTTTCAGAACAGCTGAATGAGCGGCGAAACATGGATGACACTTCGAGCATTTTGTGGAAATATTAGTGGTTTTGTGAGGTTTGTGGAGAATATTGAAGGACTTTTATGCAGCAACATTTCAGAATAAGCTTAAAAGTGACCCTTTTCAGTTTTGGTACCAAAGGCCAAATCGTTCGGGCAGCCCAGGAACCGAGAGCGAACCGAGAGCGAAGCTCTCGGTCTTCGCTCTCGGTTCCTGGGCTGCCCCAACGATTTCGACTCTACGACCAAAACTGAAAAGGGTCACTTTATAGCTATACTTTGACAAGTATTTGAGCGACACTGAAATGTCAGGTAACGGTCAATACTTCTGTTTCACATGTGTTCGTTCAGGGCCATGAAATATATGTTTTCACATTTACACAACAGTTATGTCGATATCTTTTAACCAGTTTGACAAATATTTTTTGGCGGGAAAAACAATTTGCGGCGTATAGCAAAGTTACTCAATGAAACATTTTGCGGATGATTCAGTTTAGGGCTTCTAACCTCCCTGCATACGAGGTTGTATGACCATGTACCAGTTTGAACAGTTTTTTTGGGGGGGGGGGTGAATTTCGTAAAACTAGTGCTGGTAACGGTTGATCTATTTATGGCCCACGTTATTTCCCGGACCAATGGAATATTTTCGCAATGTTTACACAATATTCCGTCGATATGTGATTGCTATCTCTGCAGATTTTAGCTGGAAACAGCATTCACATTTTTTCTTCCTTGTATTTGTTCACAAAGACAATGTAAGAAATAGGTCTTTATCAGTCTGATCTGTGGTTGATTGATAAATTTAGGCGTGCAACAAGTTTACAAAATCAAAGTACAATTAAGTATGTTTTACATAGATTGGGAAGCAGGCCAAGCTTATATATTAATCTCTATCCATGGCAGAGAATGACAGATGTTGGCGTATGCTTTTGTGCTTTTCTGTCGTGGCGTATACTTTTCTACCTTCCTGTGGTGGAGGAACCAAAGATATCGGGGAAAACCAACGTTCACGATCAGAGAGTTAGGAAATTCCAACTACATGCCACCCAGGCCGGGATTTGAGCCAAGGTCGCAAAGGTGGAAGGCGAGAGTGTTGCCCCTCTGCCAACCTTGGACCTGCCACTGTATATAGAGTCATGGAGGAAGAAAAATAGACTGTGGCTTCCGAGATGGACACTGACTGCTTACCGATACAGCCCTACGTTCCAAATATACGCATTCGCCTGCCCATAATTTACTAAACAGATGCTGCTGCAATTTTTTCAATTTTCATAATGCATTTCGCGTGTTTTTATTGTTGTTAGCTCAGCTTACTTGTCAGTAAGCTGAGCTTACCTTATGGTCCTCCATCCGCCGTCTGTCATCTGTTGTCCGTCCATCGTCAACTATTCAATTTTCAATTTCTCAGAAACCGCTGGCTATATCCACTTCAAACTTGGTGGGGATGTGCCTTAGATGGGTCTTTACAAAATGTTTAAATGGTCACGATCAAGTAATTTTTAGCTCGGCTGACTTGTCAGTCAGTTGAGCTTTTGTCAGGGTCTGTCGTCTGTCCACAATTCGCATTTTTTACTTCTTCTCAAAAACCGTCAGCCAGATTCCTCTCAAACTTGGTAGGAATGTATTTTAGGTGGATCTCTGCCAAGCTTTTTAAAATGGTTACGCTTCAGTAATTTTTGGATTGTTTATAAATTTTTGAGGTTCTTTTTGGGAGCAAATCTTAAAAAAATCTTCTACTCCAAAACTACTCCTCCAACTGCTTTGATATCACACAGGAATACTTCTTAATTTGTTCAGCAGGTGGCACTGCAATTTTTGTTATCCAATCTTTTATGATTTTTGTGAGTGTTTTTTGTTTCTAATTTCAAATTCTTCAGAACCGTCACTCAGATTAACCGGCAACTTGGTGGATATGTTCCTTGTGGGAGGGTCAAACAGAGTTGTCCACCAGGACGCAATGCTGCAGATTCCTGATTTTTATGTAATTTTTTTTTCAATTCGGGTACTTATCAGTAAATGCAGTTTTCTTATTGATTACTATGTAAGTCAATGGGCTTTCCAATGCATATTCACAATTTTTGACTTGTTCTGCAGAACTGTCAATCAGATTCACTTCAAATTTAGCTTGGGTGGGCTTCTACCAAGTTTGTTCAATTGGTCACACTCCAGTTATGTTTGGATTTTTTATGATTTTTCATCTTTTTGGGCGCAAAGCTTCAAAAATATTCTCTGAAACCGGTCACCCAATAGGGGTGATCTGGATTGGTTTAATTTCTTGACACACAGCCTTTTGTTCCCATGATGTATGTTTGTGATATCTAGCAACCCATGCCATTTCAAGTCAGGTGGGTCAGCAAAGCCCATTATATTACAGTGAACCTGAAAGTTTTACCCTACGTATTAGGACGATTTTTGGAATTATCATCTTCTAATCTACCTGAAATACATATTATTATCTTGCAAATACACACAGGTGTAATAAAATGAAAGTTGAATGCTCATATGGCAACATATAGGCAGGTTAAATTTATATCTGCCATTTTCCCCAGGTTAATCCATGGAGAAAAAGCGAGGGTCGTGGAAAGTGACCACAAAAGGTGAGTGGTCAACCATGAACAAGATGGGCAGCACCACCTTTAGGCGAATTTAGAACTAACTCAGATATAGACTATTGCTTTGATCTATCAAAGAAACACGTCTAGGGACTCTTAGCTCTGAATTTGTTCACTAGGTGGCACTGCAATTTTTATCTTTTTTTTATGATTATTGTGCGTTATTGCTATTTTCGACTTCTTCTCCACAACTGTCCCTCAGATTAAACTGAAACTCAGTGGATATGTTTCTTCTGGGAGGGTCAAACAAAACTGTTCACTAGGGAGCAAGGCTCTGGATTTCTTATTTTTAACGAATTTTTCAATAAGTTGGGGTCTGTTTGCTAAATTCACCTTACCTATTGATTTCTGTGTATGTCAATGGGCATCCTGATGCTAATTCACATTTTTGACTGCAGGAACGGTGAGTCAGATTGACTTCAAATCTGTAGGCAATGTACCTTGGGTGGGTATCTAGTAGATTTGTTCAAATGGTCACGCTCCATCGATTTTCTGGATTTTTCATGATTTTTTTTTTTTTGGGGGGGGGGGCAAATCTTAAAAAATCTTCACCCTGAAACCGCTTACCCGATTAGTTTACTATTACACAGGGGCACTCCTAGGGACTCCTAGTTCTTAATTGGTTCGCCAGGTGGCGCTGTCATTTTCCTGTTTTTTATGATATTTTTGTGTTTTTGCTATTATCGACTTCTCCAGAACTGTCGCTCTGATTAAATGGAAACTTGGTGGATATGTTCTTTGTGGAAGAGTCCAATAAAATGATTCATTAGGAGCTAATGCTGTGGATTCCTGATTTTTCATGATGTTTTCAATTCGGCTAGTAACCGGTAAATGCACCTTTCCTATTGATTAATCTGTAAGTCAATGGGTAGTCTAACGCTAATTCACAGTTACGACTTCTTCTCCAAAACGGTCAATCAGATTGACTTTAATGGTGGCAATGTTCGTTCAGTGGGTCTCTAGCAGATTTGTTCAAAAGGACATGCTCCATTTATTTTTTTTTTTTATTTTTTATGAATTTCTTTGTTTTTTGGGAGCAAATCTTATAAAATTGCAAAGGTATATGTACATGTCAGCTGAGCACAGGGCTGTCACAGTCCTGTTGTTGGATTTATGATTGTTTCGTTTTGTTTCTTTGTTCATTTTTGGGGAAATCGTAATACTGTTCTTCTCCGAAACCACTTGGCCCATTGCTTTGAAATTAAATATGGGCGTTTCTGAGGACCCTCAGACCTTTATTTGTTCAACAGGTGGTGCTGCATTTTTTTACTACTTTTAGCTCTGCTGACCAAATGTCGCAGAGATTATATGACTGCTTATGTCTGTTCGTCCATCTGTCCGTCCGTAAACTTTTGCTCGTCAGCGCTATGCCGTCCACACTTATCAAGTTAGCCCAATAAAACTTTCAGGACTTAAAGGGTGTATGAAAATCTATGCCCCTTTTGATATTGGTGGCGCCACCTGCATTTTAATGAAATATACGGGTCAAAATATAAAAATCTTATGAACACTGTGGTATCTTTAATTTTTGCCGGATCTTCACTAAATTTGGTGGCATTGTGGGGGAGGTCAAAGTCTAAGTCGCTAATGATACCAGTGGCGTCATCTACAATTTGGCAGAAATTATGAGCCAAAATGTGTTTTAAGATGTAAAATTCCATATTTGGAAAAGTAACTGGATTAGACTTGCCAAATTTATAATATCAGTGACCTTGACTTATTTTTGTAAGGTCGCCATGCCTGTAAAGTTGGAAAGATGATTTTGTCATGGCAGGGTGTAGCTTGGACATCAATGGAAAAGAGAATTGAGCTACCAGTTCAAAATTACACCTGATTACATAATACATAAAACTGTACTTGGTGACCTGCTTTTGGATCACTCTGACCCAGTAATTATGAAGTTTGGCATTTGTCCAACTTTATTGTTTTTCCTCAATAACTCGACAAGTTAGGAAACATTTGAACAAACAGACTATAAATGGAAAGCTGGATGTAGGGCGCATACTTTGAGCAGTAACAATTTTTAATCAGATTTAAAGGTAAACGTCAAATAGCTAGTTTGAATACTGGGGTCATTTTGTAAATGTTCTGCACCCGAAAATTCTTGAGATGGGCTCATATAACGTTTAGGAGTTATAAAGTGTATAAAAATCTTTGTCGACATTAATGTTGGTGGCGACACCTATAGTATTATGTAGTATAAAGGTCAAAATGTGAAAATCCTGTGACCTCAATACTGTCCACAGTTTTGACATTAACAGGTACAATGTAGCCACGATGTCAGTGCTTTGTTGCTATTTTCGACTTCTACTCCGAAACCATGTCTCAGATTGTGCTGAAATGTGCTGGAAATGTTCTTTGTGGAAGAGTTACACCAGACACCAGGTGGCGTTGCTGTGGATCCCCCATTTTTAGCGAATTTTTCCATTTAGGGTACTTCTCGGTCAATGCATACATTCCAATTGATTACAATGTAACATGATTTAAGTCAATGGGGATTTCAGTGGTAATTCACACTTTTGACCTCATCTCCAAAAGTGCCAGCCTGATTCACTTCAAACTTGATTGGGATGTGCGTTTGGTGGGTGTGTACCAACTTTGTTCAAATGTTCAAACAGTCCACTGATTTATGGATTTTTTTATGAATTTTTGTGTTCATATTGCAAAACATCTTACAAAAATATTCTTACAATACTCCCACTGCCCCTTTGAGCACAGTGCCAGAAAACAATGGGATTGTTAGTATTCCATTTTAGAGAATAATGGAAACAGTAACCCGTAATGCAGTCCTTACATTCTAAGATGTGCCTTTTCATTTTCCAGACACCCATGTCCCAAATATGAGGAAGGAGAAAAACTTTGAGGCATCAAGTAAGGAACGAAGTGCACAATTTGACACACCCAGAGATGGTACAATAGCAACAAATTCAACAGAGCCAGTTGGTCACAGTCACAAAGTGGGTACAGAGCATGGTTATGTCAGTGGGGAGCAAGATGAAAGTTTGACTCTTGTGAAGGTTCCAGCAAAGCATATTGTCCCTTCAGACCCTGCCACAGGAAGTACCGTTGAAGGTGGTGGTACCACTACGGATATACCGGAAGGTCATGCCAGCACCAACAGTGAATTCATAGAACGTAAGGTTTCAGCATACCCTTCTTGCAGCATGACTCTTGCTGATGACACAGCCTTTCACAGTGTCACTGCTGAAAATGTCCCACCTATTTGGAACAAACATGGTTCTCCTGAAAGTACTAATGAGGCGATTGCCAATGCCGTAGCACATACTAAAACAAAACTTGACGGCCATGAAGGTGAAAAAGCGCGCCACAACGCTGCCTTTCAAAAGTCACATGGTACCGAATTTGAGAGCAACATGAACGCCCTACCAGCGAAAGGAGAGATAGCGTCACACATTGTTGGAACACCACCATCGGTACCAGCAGACAGGAAAGAGGATAGCATTATATGCCCTGTACATGAGACACATGCGACTGAAGAGGGTGTTAACCTTCAAAAGTCTCAGTTGCAGCCAATGGACGA
This sequence comes from Hermodice carunculata, assembly GCA_964020975.1. NCBI lineage: Eukaryota > Metazoa > Annelida > Polychaeta > Eunicida > Amphinomidae > Hermodice > Hermodice carunculata. The sequence continues at coordinate 486,333 of CAXHWN010001134.1, read as the reverse complement.
TTTACAGGTCGATTATCCGTCCGACTCTGACCGTGATAGTGACACTGAATCTGACCGCGTTCGGAATGATGGAGTACCAAAGCAAAGTGATCCTCAAATGGGAAAGCAAGAAGAGCCCGAAAGTAGTAGGCCTACAAGAACAGGAATTCCCATGCCAGAGACGGATAATGTGTCCAAAACCGTTGTTTTTCAAGGTTTATGTGACAAAACAAGTACAGTATATAACAATGGAAAAAGAGCACCAGCGTCAAACGTAGAAGGTACGCAGGAGAAAAATGAAAAACAACAAGTATTTAAACTTTATGATTACCAAATTGAATTAATACAGCCGGCCCTGGAAGGAAAGAATTGCATCATCCACGCCGTCACAGGAAGTGGCAAAACCATTTGTGCAGCCGCCATATGCAAGAAACAGCGAGATGATGCTATCGCGGCCGGTAAAACGTACAAGGCTCTATTCCTTGTGCCAAGACGCATACTTGTAGACCAACAGTGCGAAGAATTTAAAAAAATATTTCGAGAGGAGGATGTACTAGGGGCAAAAAATGATGATTTGAAACTGGAGGATTTATTTAGGCGTAAAGACATAATTTTTTCAACCCCCCAAATCTTAGTAAATGCTTTCAAGAAAAACAAACTTTCTGTAAGTCAGATTAACACGTTGATACTAGATGAATGTCATCATGCCCGAAAAAACCACGCATTTAATAACTGCATGCGGTACTACCTTAAAACAAAGATGGATTCTCCCACCAAGCCATTGCCAATGGTTATAGGGTTGACGGCCTCACTTGGCACAGGTAAGCAACAAGAAACTGTGCTTCACTTTGCAGAAGTTTTGGGTAACTTGGATTGCTTTTTGATTTCACGTGTGCGAGATCCAAACAATAAGAAGGAATTTATGGACAAAAATCCGAAACCTAAAAAAGACCAAATAAGAGAGATTTGCGGAAGAAAAGACGACACTTTCGCACAAATAATTCTTAAAATTATGCAGGAAATTGAAAATGGCATCAAAATTACTGTAAGATCGTATCCCGCAGGATCTCAAAAATATGAAAACTGGGCAGTCGATAAAAGAAAAGAGGCAGAGAAAGCCGACTGCGCAGAGAAAATAATATCTTTTGAAGCCCTAAATGTCCTCAACACAGCTTTGATCTGGTATGATGACCTGCGAGGAAAGGATGCTCTGGCGTGGTTAAACGATTTCTACGAAAAACTACCAGACAATGAATTGAACAGGAGGATCTTTCTGGGTCGCTATGAAGGATATCGTGAAACACTGGAAAACTTGGCTGATAGGGAGACATCTGCTGATAACCCTATGCTTGAAGAGCTGTGTGCGATACTGCTACAACAATACAAGGTATCGCCCCAGCAAAAAGGTATTTGCCTTTACGTTTCAATATGATGTACCTGGTACTATTTTTTATGCACCTTCCCCTAACAGAGAAAGGCCATATAGAAATCGCGTTTTCCGTGCATCAGCATTTGGCGTCCGGGCTATAATTCACTTGTCCTTAGACTTAGATTAATGAAACTTTACACATGGATGCATCTGGACATAACAATGTGTCATGTACCAAAATGAGGTCGCTAGGTCAAGTTTCTGGGTCCCAGTGACATATTCTTGTAAAATCGTGTCCGGGCCACAACTCCTTTACTATGTAACTTACATTAATGAAACTCTGCACACAGATGCTTATACACATACAGGTGTGTTATGATACAAAAGTAGGTCACCAGGTCAAGTATCTGGGTGAAAGTGACATATCCTGAGAAAATCGTGTCCGGGATATAATTCCTTTGCGTTTTCACTGAGCTTCATGAAACTTCACAAACACATATATCTTGACCTAAAGGTTTGTGATGAAAGTAAAGTAGGTCACATAGGTCACAGTTACACAGTCATGTAAAACTACATAGCTTTTTATGTCCGGGCTGTAATTCTATTGTCCTCTAAGTATTAGTAAGATTAGTAAAACTGTACACACAGGTGTATCTAGACATAAGGGTCAGTTTTGAACCAACAGTAAGACGTAAGGTCAAGATATGGGTCACAGTGACATGTCCTTGTAAAATCGTGTTCGGGCTATAAATTTTTTACTGTTTAACTTAGTTTCATGAAACTTGACACACACACATATATCTTGACCAAAAAGTGTGTCCTGAAGCAAAAGTAGATCACTAGGTCCAGTATTCTGTCCTCTAGTATTCGTGTCTGGGCTATAATAATATATTCGCTTGCCCTTCACCTTAGACTAATGAAGCTTTACACACAGGTGCATTTGGACATAGGTTTGTGTCATGTGCCAAAAGTAGGTCACTAGGTCCAGTATCTTGGTCACAGTGAAATATTCCAGAAAATACCGTGTTCGGCTATACTTCCTTCAGTATTTAACTGATGTTAATGATTGCTTACACATTGATGCATCTACACATAAGGGTGTGTCATGTATCAAAAGTAGGTCATTAGCTCAAGTATCTGGGTCACATTGACATATACTTGTAAAATTGTGTCTGGGCTATTATTCTTTTTCCGTTACTAAGTTTCATGAAACTTGACACATGCACATATCATGACCTAAAGGTGTGTTACTAGGTCGAGTATCTGTGTCTCTGCTCTTCATGTCCGGGCTATAATTCGCTTGTCTTTCAACTGTTAATAATGAAACTTTACACATAGGTGCATCTGGACATTAGGGTTTATGATGTATCAATAGTAGGTCACTAGCTCAAGTATCTGGATCACAGTGATATATTTTTTTGTAAAATCATGTCAGGGCTATAATTCCTTTACTATTTAGCTTGCTTCATGAAACTTCACACACACACATACCTTGACCTGGAGGTGTGTCATAAATAGGGCTGTAACGATATACCGCGATAACGGTGCATCGCGGTACAGTCCATCCACGATACACGTATCGAAATGAGGTCCTCTGTATCGCAAAAATACGATACATTCCATCATATAAGTAATTTCAGCTCTAAAAAGAAAAAATACGGAAGTAAAGGCCGTAATTCATTAAGATTACCGTAATTTTGTGAAGGTAAACTCGTCAATTGACCAACCATTCGTCAGCCTTCTGATTATGATCTATTTTTGCCTACAAAAGTGTTTTGGGATTCCCTTCATAATCATATATGCATGACGCTTTGTGGCGCTACGTCATACCCTTGTGTGCAAAGTCTGAATCTAGGTCAGCAAAATGACTGTGCCCGGCGAGAAAAAGCAGCACGCTCATTATTCAGGGGTCACATTAAGCTTGCGTCCTGCGTCATAGACGCAAAAATGAAGAAAAGACGCTCGGAAATTAATAAAAACATTGTTATTTTGCGTCGCTGTGGACGCACGCACAAATGCGATGCATTTTGAATGACACAACTGCAAAAATTACCCCATGCGGTTACGGTGTTTTGCATCGACCATTATCAGTATCATGAATATGTATTATACTGATGGAATCCTCTGATGTTCGTCTTTCTATGTAACAAGCTGTCTTATTTGCTAAGAAAAAAATATTCCTGGGGTATCCCTCTAAAAAATTCCCATAATGGGAACGGATGGACGTCATTTCATCTCATTATAAATGCGCTGAGAGCACTTCCAGGCTCCTCATTGCGTGGATTTGATCACGTGCCACTTACTGTCCAATCAAATTCGTGGTTGCCCATGTGCCTGTCTCATGCCCGCAATGTTGGGAAGGTACAAGTCTTATTACGCAAAGATTATTGGACCAAGATGTTAAATTTTCACATCATATTTTCACCAAGAAGACTTCTGTCGAACAAATCTAGACAGAGACAAAGGCACGAGTGAAAATTCATTACGGACGGCAAGGAAAGTACGCTCATTTGTCATCGCACGGTCACATGTGAACGAAGCGAAAATTTGCATTAGGCCTGACACGATGTTGTTGATTGCTGTCTCCGATGGGGCACACCGTTATTGGTTTGTTTGTTTTTTTTTGTTTTTGTTTTTTTTTTAACAAAATTTAGTTGTTTTGATTTTATTGAAATGTTTGAATGTAACAAATCTGTATGACAGAACAAGGCAGGAATGAAATTTATGATCGAAGGCCGGAAAAAATATACATTCAACATAGCGGAAAACCATGCCTGGGTGCATGCCCGTGACAGGCTGTGTACACTCGCTTGTGTTGCATGGCTTGTCAAGTTGTAGGCCTACCGTGTTGCTTGATGAAAAAAGTGACCGCACTTAAGATGAGACTCTTAACACCACCTACGGCATCAAATTTGTCAGGTATATTGAAATAGAAAGTGCACAGAAATATAAATCATGTAATTTCTGACCATTTCATCACGTGCAATCAATCGCAAAAATAACAAAACCCAGGCATGTTCAGTCATGCATGCCGCTTGTTGTGCAAGCTAGTTGAAAAACTGTGCGATACCAGATACTGGCACAGTGGCAGCGTGCTAGGGGTTAAGCCCCCTTCACAATCATTTTTTGGCAGACCAGGGATGTGTTATAGACTTAGTCCTAATAGCAGGTCCCTGGGCAGATTGAATCCATCCTTGGTACAGTCAACAACTTTTAGACCCTTTTACATCAAGTTAGCATATTGGTAACTTTTTGTTTAATCTTAAATTTTATAATAATGAGTCACCTGCATGAGCATATAGACCCTCTGTTATGTTCGTTTCTAGGCTAAGTTACCTGCATGTTTTATTTGTTTATCATTTTGATGTATGTTGATTATACCAATTAAACTCAATTAATCAAATTACATCAAAAGTCTAGATTGCACAATTTCAGACTGGACCCATCGATTCAGTTCATGGACTCACTATTTTTCCTGAAAAAGAAGAAAGATGGGTCCAACGAACCCGTACTGAAATAATGTGACCCCTGTACTATTATGGTTAAGGATCAAATTGTATCGTTTTGTATCGTATCGTCAGTTCCGTATCGGGATACGTATCGTATCGTGAAAAGGTGTATCGTTACAGCCCTAGTCATAAAACAAAAGTAGGTCGCTTCGAAAAATATCTGGGTAAACGGTGACACATTCATGTAAAACTACATTATGCTCCCTGCCCGGCTATAATTTTGTTGCCCTTTGACTTAGAATCATGAAACTTTACACACCTGTGTATCTGGACACAAGGGTGTGTCATGCATAAAAGAAGGTCAGTACGTCAAGTATCTGGGTCACAGTGATAGCCTATTTGTGTTGACAACAGTCATTCCAAAATGTGACCTGTGATAAGCAAGGTTATAAATGAGGCGAGGGGGGCATAGATCCAGCAATCTCTTATTGCCTTTTAATTGTTTTGAAACTTTGTCATTGTGTATAAGCACTTACGATTTTACGCATAATAGTAAGTATTAATTTATGAAAATAATGGCAACAAATGTATAATAAAGTTGATCCGTGGATATATATGCCATTGGAATTTTTTAAATCTCCCTTCAATGAAAAGGCCCGTACAATTTTCATGTGCAATGAGGATTGGAAAAAATTACCAGAAAATAATATCACATTTGCTGTTAACCCAAGCTGCTGATTTTATTGCATCTACAATGAGTCAGCTTTCATCGAAATTTGTTGGTTTGTGTAATGAAATACACACACACACACACACACACACACACACACACACACACACACACAAACACACACACACACACACACACACATATATATATATATATATATATATATATATATATATATATATATATATATATATATGTATGTATACCGGGAAAATGTGTTCAGAATATGATTTATATTTTATGTAGGACCAAAGGAAAACTTCGCAGTCGTTGACGTATTGTAGTACAGGCATTCTAATAGCAGGGGCTTCCCAGTGCCCGTATGGTTTATCGTGAAAGAAGCCATAATAACAACTTGTCTTTCGTATCATCGGGTCGTACATAAGAGAAAGATATGAAAGCATCAATAAATGAAACATAAATAGGGAACCAAAATATCATCAATTGATTTCTGTTAGTTTTGGTTGTTGGTCAGGCATAATCATCACCAGGACCAGGGCGTCCACATATGGCCTGCTACATGCTATCCAGAGCCAGAAAGAACTTGCGACATTTGCGAGGCCCGCGAGAATATCTGGTCAACAAACGGGCAAATATGCAGGAATGACGGACACAGAACAGGACGAAATTGTAAAGGACTTCAGAAGTGGTAAGACGCCTTTTTGATGAATGCAATGGGCTGATAATGAAGATAGTAATATTTAAGGTAATTTGAAAATTGATTATTTTGATTAGGTTTAGGTACATATTTGGTGACACATATTTTATTGTGAGCTCCAAAGAGTGGGATTGGGAAACAAGCAAAATATCGCATTAAGTCCGCTCTCTTATCATTATTTACACACCGAATAATCACAATGGGTAATAGAGTATAAAGAGGTACATTGTGAGGGAAAGTAAATATTAAGCGAAGAGGTTTTGAAGAATATGCAACACTAACGGAGCAAAAGAAAGAATTGTGACTGTTTCTTCGCAACTGTTACACAGAGCTAAAATGATTTAGACTTAACATGCTGGATGGGCTGTATTAGGTATGTGGACGAGAATCGTATTGCTGTAGATTTTCATGCCTGTCTCTTAAAAAAAAGTTCTCGAAGAACAAAATAATTCAGCCATTCAATCCGCATGTTTATCATTTCGTAAAAGATGTAATATTATCCCGAGAAGATACGTAACTAAAATGATACAAGGCCCTTTACAAATATTTTTGTTTTCAAATTATCACGATTTTATTCAATTAGTAACCCATCCAGTGTATCTGAAAAGACACATATCAAAGTAAACATATAAATCTATTGTATCTGTGTGTGTGTGTGTGTGTGTGTGTGTGTGTGTGTGTGTGTGTGTGTGTGTGTGTGTGTGTGTGTGTGTGTTTTGAGTAACATCTAATTATTATAAAACCAGCGGCAAAACGTACCGTTATTCACATATTCCAATTCCAGGAAAGTACAACCTCCTTATCTCCACTGATCTCCTGCAAGAAGGTATAGACCTGCCAAAGTGTGGCTTTGTAATTCGGTACAACCACATAAGTAATGAGATAGCAGATGTACAGGCAAGAGGGCGCGCCAGAGCCAAAGACAGCAATGTCTATATCATTGTGAAGCAGGGCTCTGCAAATCAAAAAAAGTTGCTTGAAAACCTGGAAAAGGAACACATGATGGACCTGGCAATGGAAGACCCGAGACTTAATACTGCAGACTTTCAGGATGAGATAGAAAAAAAGCAGGTATGATATTGCCTCGTCATGCAGTCAAATTCCACGGACCCCTTCAGGGCGAGGTTAGTGAGAAAGCCAACAGCTGTCTTCGGCGTGTTGTGGCCATAATCCTGTGGCTCGCCCAGCATGCGGGAACCCGCTATTATTGTGCGCATTAAATCGGCCCATAAGAAATGTAAATTTAAATCTGAAATCCTTTAAGAGAAGTCAGATCACCACAAGTGTTGCCGTGATTACGCTGAAAGAGTAAACGTTGCTTGGCGCGCTTTGGATCACAAGTAAGTATATATTTTACTGCAAGTTTCAGTTTTCCAGCGAATGTGAACAGGTTCCATGCCAGCCGTGACTGCAGTCTCCAATATCAGCAAGTCAGTCCATCATATTTTTCATCGCAGCTCTAACCTGTTTCAAAATTTTACATCAGGTTGAGGCATCCGCAGTCTCTGCGGATCTTCATGAAATTTAATTGGATTGTGGAGGAGGTTAAAATCTGGGTTGTGTTTGACACCAGTGGCGCCACCCATAATTTGACAGAAATTGTGAGTTAAAATGTCTTTAAAGATATAAAACCCTTACTAAAAAAAAAGAAACAGCTCAGTTAGACATGTCAAAGTTATAGGATGTATAGATCATGTTACATGCTAATATGTTATGCAATATCAGTGACTTTGAGGTATTTTTCCTGAGGTCACTGGGCCGGTAAATTTGAGAGAGCTGATTTTGAAATGGTAGTGTGCAGCTTGGTCATAAATGGCAAAGAGAATTGAGACTCCAAGTTAAAATTGCATTCGGGTACATAGTAACTGAAACTGTGCTTGGATATTTAACGTTTGAACAACGAGGCATTCTGTAAAATCAATAAAAATGCTTATGCTGCTCTATTCTGCGGAAACTCTTTTCTCATTTGTCTGGGAATCTTTGGATACACAGATAGCTGATTTCTGTGATCAGATACTATTGAAATAATAAGTGCCAAGTTGGTCGATTGACTTGTTCCTTAAATTTTTCAAGATGGTGTGTGGGCAAACAGAATGCAGAGAAAGGGAAAGCAATGCACACCAGGCTATTGCTTCCATTCAGAGGCAGTCTATATGTTTTGATGCAGATACCACTTTATCTGCATCCCCATCCTTGTTGGATTACGAACAAAATGTGGATTCCATGAACCACTATATGGTGGCTTGGGACAACCATCCACACTGCTGTGGTTGTCGCCTGCAATTGGGCCAAGTTTGCTCTCGCCAGCGAACTTGCAAATACTGTCAGGGCTGGGGACAGGACAAATGGCTGCTCTGTGAGCAGGTACAGAGGAAGTCGAATCATGCTAAGCATAAGCAGCAGGTCACAAGAGCCACCAAATGCCAAGCTGAGATGTCTGACTCTGTGAGTCCTCACCAATGACTCCCAATGAGAAAAAGCCTAGACTTGCTCCAGCTTGTCCACAGCCCATGTGCTACATGTGTCTAAAAGGGAAAGGGCACAGACTTGCTTCGGCTGATTTGTGTCCCCAAAGACAGACGTTTGTTCTTCAGATATCCTTTGGGAGAAGGTTAAGAAATGTCAGAGTCAAAAGTTCAACAGCAAGAGATCACATCTTGGAGATCCCTTGCCAAACACCTTGTCCAAACCGACTTCCAAATCTGCTCTTGGCACCAATACAAAAGTTGTTCATGCTTTGTCGCATGCATTGTCCCACCTCAGCAGACTGTTTCTTCTTTGGAGTCCGCTCCGAAGAGGTCTGCCTAGTGACAGCTGCAGCTGGAGAGATTCCGGTCCTCGGGGGATAAGTTCACAAACCAGTGCATCCAGAGTGGAAACCTGCAGATGCCCGCTCTGGTATTCTGGAACCCTGGCCAGTCTAAGTGCTTGGATCATACGTCAGGGGAGTGTGGAAGGCCAGCACCCCGGCCAGTCTGAGCGCTCAAACTGTAAGCCCGGAGTGCCGGCTAAGGCACTGGTGCCTCAGGTGGCTTCCTGAGCTCCCATATCCGAGCACTTGGGTGGTAAACAAAGGCATAGGGGACCAACGAGGAAGACACCAAGATGTGTGAGGGAGTCTTCCACTGTCAGTGGGCCTTAAGCCCCGGCTGTGTCAGCACCCCTGGTCCAGGCGGAATACCCAGTTCCCCTGACAGTAGCAGTGGCGGTCCTTCCTACACCTTCGGTGGCTTTGCCTCAGAGCGAGCAGTTGACAATTCCACTCATCCCTACATTTGAGCCAGGTACCCTGCCTTACTCTCTCAAGGGACAGGTGCATGATGAGCTCTGTGAGGACCAACAGTTGCACCAGGAAGCCCAGTCTTTTTCTGCATTGGCCACTGCTATGGTCACAGAGTCTGACCAGACTCTTTTGGTGCAGCAGCTCGCTGCCTCTGCTTTGAGTTAGCTCTCGTTCAGACCGCAGGGCTAGGATTTCTTTGAACTCCCTCCAGACCCCTCATGCTTACAGATTACTCAGCGGGTAGCAGCTGAGGTCAAGGAAAGCAGCCTGGTGGAGCCTCAGCCATATCTCTCCGACCTGCAGACCTCTTGTCATACGAGTCTCCCTTCCCTTCCATCTCTCTCCCCTCATGGGAGGAGCAAGTGCAGGTGGCGTCTATGAGAGGGACTACTTCTGTGGAGGTGATCCCTACCCCTACACCTGGTGTAGTGACAGATATCCTGCTGTCACAGGTGGCTGCTCCATTGCCCTTGGACAATACATTGTTTGATGAGGCTTTGGGCATCCACGCTCTCCATGTGAGTCCGAGTCTTCAGACCTGGACACCAAAGCACAGGATGAGCTGCTGATGTCGGATTTTTCCAATACCACATCTCAACATAGGTCGAAGGCTTGTCATTCACACTATTGATTCTCTGACAGGCACAGGGAGCTGGACATTGTGGGCTCTGTAGAAGCTTGGGCCCCTGCTCTCATGGACATGGCACCTGCACCTGCAAAGGGCTTTGACCATGTTTAAGCTGTTATTCAGAGTCTGGTTGGTGACCAAGCTGTTGTCCCGCCAGCAGAGGAGAAGTTTGGCACTGTTGTGCTGTTGTGCCAGGTCTTGTCTCTTGAAGAAGGATGTCAACGTATGCCCATACCTTTTTTGCCCTTTGTAACTGAGTTTTATGACCAGCTAACAGCCAAGACTTGTGCAACACCAGATACCTTTGAGCTGCCGACATCTGGCTACCTGAGGCAGGGGCGACTCCTCCCTAAGGCAGATGTCCAGAGAGGTGGTACTCTGTGCCAGAGCAGATGTTCCAGTCGGGTTCACCAACAGTGGACTTAAGCTTGGAGCAGTTTGATGCTGGCCAGCCAAGAACCACTTTGGCATCTGCAGAGGGTTTCAAGTGATTGGAGGAAGATGCTTGAGGCTCCTTCCTTGTGGAGTCCTACTCCAACAGTTGTAGGCCGCTTAGGGGTCTCTCCTTGAGGACGTCAAAGCTCCTTTCCAATCTTGAAGGCCATGCAAAACTGGTTAGACCATGCAACTCTCTTCACAACTTTGTTGTATTGAGCTGTTGATCACCAGGTGTGGACCACTTGTATGCTGGAGGCATACCTTCACTTCTTATGGAAGGATGCCTACCGCTAGGGTCAAAAGCTGCCTGACCTGATCTCTCTGAAAGCCCGCACGGCCCCTCTTCTCTGGCATGGGAAGGGTGGACAGCAATCTTGGAAGAGCAAGCCTTCCAGTAGAGGGATGAAGTCAGGAAAGCTTCAGCGTTCCTTACTCTCAGTTCCCGAAAGGCTTCTCAGGATTGCAAACCACCACCTTGTTAAACTCTGCACAGCGCCCATTCGGTGGCTGCCTCCCGGCATATCGCATGCAATGGGAGTCTATCATGGATAATGTGTTCATCCTAAATATCCTGAGACATAGCGACACACTGCTTGTCAGCAAAGACAGCCCTACTTTAAGCTGAGAACCAGGGATGTTCACTCCACCCACTTTGCAACACAAAGCATCAGCTTTCTTGGAGTTGGTTTAGATGCTTCAGAGTAAGCACACCATAGAGCAAGTAGAGGACCAAGGTTTCCCTAGCTTCAACAACTTACTGTTCCTGGTCCAAGCGGGGCACAGGATGGTGCCCAGTCATAGATGTGTCAACCCTGAATACCTGTCTGCAAGTCCTGTCCTTTTGGATGGAGAGGCCCCTGGAGTGGATGATGTCTCTGGATCTCAAGGACACATTCTTCCATGTGCAAATCAGAGAGACTTCAGTGAAAATAAATGGGGTTAGCATTCATGGGCCAAATATACCAGTTCAGGGTGGTTCCATTTGGTTTTGCCACGGCACCGCTGGTGTTTACCAGGTTCTCGTTGACAGATGCTGCTTACCTTCACCACTCAGCCCTTTGCATTCCTGTGTACCTAGAGGATTGGCGCCTAGATTCACAGCATCACACACAGGCCATTCTAGTACTCTGCCAATGCTTGGGCCTGATAGTGAATCTACCCAAGTCCAGTCTTCAGCCAAAGCAGATCATCATCTTCTTCGGCAACTGGTTCAATCTGGTAGCCTACACCTGTCATCCTTTGGAGAACAGGTGGGACAGACTGCAGTCTCAGCTCAGGCCCTTTCTGACAGGCTAGGTCCACTCGGCACAACAATGGCTCACCATGCTGGGCTTCCTGTCCTCGGTGGACTCCCAGGTACCATTAGGCCAGCTCCACCATCGTCACTTGCAGCTCGCCCTGTGGGGCAGATGGATGAGAGACCAGGGCTATCATACCCAGATGCTGATCCTCATCAAGAATGTGCTGCACCTTCATTGGCGCGTCAGGCCCTTGGCCAGCATCATTTGTAGCTCACCACATATACTGGTTGGAACTGGAAGCAATATACTTGGCGCTCTTCCACTTTCGAGACCTGGCAAATCACAAACATGTCCTCATAATGCACAACCACAGGACTGCAGTAGCCTACCTCAACAGACAAGGCAGGGCGCAGTCACAGAAGCTGATGGAATTGGCCGGATGCATCATCAGATGGTGTTACGACCACAACTTCCTCAAGGATGCCAGAATGTCCTGGCCTATCAACTCTTGAGGAGAGGTCAGCCAGTAGTTACGGTGTGGTCACTCCATCCAAGGGTCATTCAGGCCATGTGGGCACATTGGGGGATTCCACACATGGATCTGTTTGCAACTCACGAGAATGCAAAACTGCTGGTTTATGTCTCGCCTGGCCTACATCCACAAGCCCTAGCAGTGGCTGCCCTAGCCATGGACAGGAGAAACCTGTGGGTGTACACCTTTCTACCTTACCAGATGCTTCCAAGGGTAATGTGTAAGGTCTGGTCCCATGTTTTCAATCGATTTCATGGTTGCCCCCTGGTGGCCTCGGAGTGATTTCTTGGTTGACCTGCTGGAACTGAGTGTCGAGCTTCCACTTCGATTACCAGCATGACCAAAACTTCTGGTTCAGCCATGGATGAGTGTCTTCCATTAGAACCCTCAAGTGCTCAAACCTCCACACTTGGCAGTTATCTCACAGCACATCCATGACAGAGGCTTCTCGGAGTCGGTCTCAGCTAGAATTGCTAGAGGGGGGCTTTGATCTTCTTCTCTAGTTGTTTACTTGGCTGGATGGAGTGTGTTTTCTAACTGGTGCACCAGTAGCCGAATTCACTCTTGGGCTACACGTAAAGCAGACAATGCCAACTTCCCATTATATCAGTAAGAAGTCTTAGGCAAGAGCTAGAGAACAGTGGAGGGGTTTCAATCTCCTCAACCCTTGCCAACGTCTTAGATGTGTGCATCGGTAGTGATCCTTATCTGTCTGTGCTCATTGCTTCCTTCTACACTGACAGGCCAGCAACATAACAGATCCTGCCCAGGTGGGACCTATTACTAGTTTTAGCCATGCTTAAGAAGTAGTCCTTTGAGTGCCTTCAGGACCCCAAGCGGGTTTCCCCCAAGTACTGTACGTGGAAAACTTGTTTTCTATTAACACTTGTTTTGGAGGGCTAGGAGAATGAGATCCATGCTCCAGCTCATGACCAACTCCAATGGTCACCTGACCACTCCCAGGTGACCCCGAGGCCTCACTTGGGCTTCCTTGCAAAGAACCAAGTGGCTGGAGATCCAGCTATGGCTTTTAAGGGTTTTACTCTCTGGACGATGGTTGCCACTCTTCCTTTTGAGTACAGAGCCCTGTTTCCAGTGAGAGCTCTTTGCTGGTACCTTTCTCGCAAGGACAGACTCAGAGGACAGAGCTCCTCCCTCCTTCTACCACTGAGTAACCCACAAAAGGAGCAAGTTTGCAGAAACACGACTTCATTCTGGATTAAGCAGATGATTCTCATGGCCTACGAGACCTCCCTAGAAAGGCAGAAGGACTTACAGTTTGTCTGTACCAGAGCTCACGAGGTGCGAGCCTTCAATGCATCCTGGTGAGCCCAGCAGAATGTTACAGTTGTCGACATTCTGTGGACCTGGCAATGGTGCTCGTCCACAACTACTTGTGTGACATGATAGTGCTTGAGGATGGCATGTATGCCTTTGCATGCATAACCGGATGCTTTGCTTAGGTTACAAAACTTGTTCATTAGGCCTTCCGGATCCCATCAGAGCTGCTGCCATTTCCAGCTTATGGCACCCTAGTGGTTGAATCTGATGCAGGCCTGTAGGTCAGTGTGTTTTTAGAGGGCCTTTTACAGCTTTATGCCTAGTAGACCTAATCTCAAACAGTATTAGGCAGCTTGTCCTGACGTCCCGTCCTGTTGCAAGTTTGACACAGGAATCACTGCCCATGAACCATGTACCAACCACCCATCCCCGCGCCTGCCAGTTTCCTGACTAGGGCCTTAAATTTCCAGACCCAATGGAGCTGAAACTGATAACGTCTACCCATGAGGCGGACAGTTGTCAGGTTGGGAGCCAGGGGGGAGGGGGGTTCAGTGCGTCCCATGCGGTCGGCAAGGAGGGTTTCTAGTTTAGGCCAGATTCTGCTGTTGGCAGCCTCATCTCACATCTCAACGTGGCTGTGAGGTTTTCCCTATAGACGTCCACTCCTCACATGGACAGATGGTTTTCCTCGAGGTGCCGGTCCCCCTGGTGTATAGAGGTCAGTGTACCAGGGATGAATACCCCACCATCAGTACGTTTGTATATTGGCAATGGTGTTCCAGAGGTAATGTTAAGTAACTAATGTGGGATATTTTGAGTAGTATCAGTGTTAGTAAGTACACTTACTTCTCGACCACGAGGGAAGCCCACCCGAGCAACCGTGCTGCCTCTTAGAGCTGATATCAACTGACCAATCTCCAAAACAAGGAAAAATGATACAGGACACATTTGCACATGACGTCACCATCAGTTTCACATGGACCGAAAGATGGCGCCACGGGACAGTCAGGTTTTCGGGATCAAATGAGTGAGCAACTCAATACGATTTCATGGGTGTCATGCCCAGACACAGAGGTATTGCCAATGGTGGTCGCCAGGTAAGTGTACTAACTAATACTGATATGTCTCCAAATATCCCGTTTTACTGCAATGAACATTAACGTCAGAAACAATGAGAGCCCTCTTTAGTCCCTACTATTCCTATATAGGCGTTCATGGTAATAACTATCTAAATTATATTATATTTATCAGTTTCTTTAATTAATGTTTCTTTTCAAGCTATCTTTAATTTAAAATTTAATGTGTGCAGAAGTAGTCACTCACGTCTGCGGGCAAACGCCTATTTTTAAATGTAAAAGTGATATGGGCGGTGAGTAATCAAATTTGTTTATCAGAGCATTAAAAGTATAAGGCGTGGACTGCTGCTTTGTGAATTTGCTAGGATTGATGCGCCAAAAACGGAAAATCAGTAATTTTTATAATAAGGAATCTTGTTATTGCCTTCGTTAGTTTCAAATGCCACAGATACTTTAGTATTTAAAATCTATTTTAAAATATCTATAGCAGAATACCACATTTCTGATATATAATTAAGGAAAATGTCATTGTCATCAGTGTGATTGAAGGACTATTTAGACTGGTGACATATTGGGCATAATTAAGTCATGTCTGAGGTATGACGGCCAATGTCCGTCTATAGAATGAGTATGGAAAATTTAATAACATACGGAACACCTAAACCACCGAGGACCTGAAGTACGTATGGTCTTTTAATTTCCTTGCTCACAAGTCGACGCAATCAGTAGACGAGCTATGTGCATAAATGAGAAGATAGAAGTCCTCATATGGTTCATATAACGACCAATCCAAACATTTTAAAAAGAAGGTTGAAAGCAATGAAGGTATGACATTGTAAATATACACTACAAATATGGAAAAGATTTTGACCATAATACCTCTATTTGGCTACAGAAACAAGGAAGATATGCAAAAAGAATAAGAGCTAATTGTAAGGTTAGTTGCATGGATCCGGGAGGCATTTGCATTTAGCCATCTTGAGAGCTTGGTATTGGACACAATACTTGTATACTTTTATGTTGTCACGGTTGCATTGGAGTGATATGTTCGATCACCCCGTCACCTTAAATGTCATCTTACCTTGTACACAGTCATTCATTAAAGGATATTTTTGCTTAAAGTCGCACAAATAGTATCCTCGTTCATGGCTACGTTTGTTTAAGATTTGCACAAAGTGACTCGTGGGAATGCTATGTTTTGATTTAAGGCGTCTAGATGTGAGTGTATCGGAGGGTCAAACAAACACAGGACCGTCGTGTTCTTATTGTTAACCCTATTACCCGCCCATTCACTAATTTACATGGCCGGCACTGTTATTATTTACAGGCAGAACAGTTCCAGGCATTCCTTCAGGCAGAGGAAGACAAAGCAGCAGTGAGACAGAAGAAACCGCACCCAGAAAAATATACCATTCATTGTCTATTTTGCGGGATATTCTTCTGTGAAGCTGACAGCATGCGACAAAAAGAATCCAATTTTTTGTGCACTGATACCGACTTCCAGGACAGAGTAGAAGTCATCGAGGATCCCAAACCGAAGATTTACTCGGAGGATATCCATATTGGTGGGTTCTGGATTATGCTAAACCAACCGGTCACAGTTTATAAATGTGTAATAGTTTACACACGGTAACAAATAGCATGCTGCGAATCTGTAGTATGTCATGTTTGTTAATTAGAGTACCTTTGTAATTCAGGTAGGTAAATTGGAAAGGTCGATGAAGGTTCAAGGTACTAAAATTGGGACAATATTAATCAAATGATCCAAAACGTTCCTGCTTCCCAAAGCCATTCGACTGTCTTTGTTGATTTATAAATCTGGATCAGAATTGTCTTGTAAAGGACTAAAATGTCGATTTCTTTGGGATAAATGCCAGTGCGATGGGATGGTATTCTACCAAATCAGAACTATTTTAGTCAATAATATGGAAAGAAGCTATTTTGTAGAAGGCGTTCTTGGTGGGGGTGGGGGTGGGGGGTAGGAAATGTTGTTAACACGTTGTGGAAACAGAGTCACAATAATTGGTCATATGTGATGTTGTTGGGCAATGACAGGTGGCGATCAAAGAAATTAAAAATTGCCACTGCGTTTTCTCGGTAAAATATGCATAAAAAAGTCAAAAGTCGAGTTATCTCATGAATTATCATGTTGCATGAAAACGTTCTTTGTATTAATGGTAAATTTGCCGCTTTTGCATTTGTTTAGATTATGCTTGTCGATGTAGAGAGTCGTGCGTTTGGCACAAAAGTCACAAAAATGTTACAATTCTCATACATTTTAGTCTGTGTATTGTATACCTTGATACCACGTTTACGGGCAAATTTGGAAGAAAAAAACAAAGGGAGGAACGATTCACATGTAGCATGCTGTACTTAACATTGCATTGATCTGATTTGTGTTAGGACAAAACCAATCAGTATTGAAAACATGTGTATACAACAAAATAACATGAAAAGATGCGTTTAACTGAGGCCATTAAAATTTAAGATACGTGCTAGACTTAATCGCAGGAAAGATGTGTTTGAACATAATTCTTTAATATTGGAAAAATGTGCAAACATGTATAATTAATTCATATGAAAAGATGCGGACAAAAGAAAATCGGGAAAGGATTTCTGAACCAACGTCTTCAATTTTGAAACTCTGCATGTTAAACTCAATTATTTGAAAGATGTGCTTCATGAAAACTCGTCAATACGGATAATACGTGTATAAAGCTAAATGATGCATTTTACTTTCAGGTACCCTTCACTGTGGAAACCCAGAGTGCAATCGGGAAGTTGGCGTTCTTATAAAATACAAGGATGGAGATCGCAATGGGATGCACTTAAGTCCAAAGGGAATCAAATTTAAGAATAAGGAGAAGAAGAAGTTTGAAAAATCATTTGCCAAATGGAAAAAGGCGCCATGCTGGATTGCAGAATATGAGTAAACTTACGTTGTGGGCGTCCTTGCTGAATTCCGTAACAAAAACATAAATTGTTGCACAAGCCTAGTCGACATGGCTAGGTCCAGTTCTATTTAGTTTTTACATAATTCATTATAGGAAATTTCATGAAAGTGGTCTCAGGTTTTGTCCTTTTTAAGGAAGCAGGGAGACATAACAGTCGATGTAGTATGCTTTTGCTTGCTCACTTTCTCCGTGAATGGAAACCTGCCATAAACTGTGGTTATAACTGAATCAGTGTGAGAGCTAGTAAACTTTGAATTATTTTGGGCATTCAAACCGACAGCGGGATCTGAAGACATATGCTTGGGAATATAAACTTTGGCTCAAAGAGGGACCCTCCAAAAATACCAATGGCACCGCTGATGGAAAAGGGAATGGGAAATGCGTAGCACGGTAATACGTGACCAATAAATCCTTATCATCAAAACACAAATGCGCAGTGTATGTGTAAGTATTAATTCCAGCTTTCCTGAATACCAGTAGTTTAAGTCCTGATTCAGGAGTTCAAGTTCCCGTTTTTAGACATCAGATTTTGTGTTGTCCAACATGGGATGGGTTTATTTCCCCTCATCTTTTAGCAGTGCTTTTTAAATGTACCTGCTATACATAGCAACGGCTAAGCCGTTTAAACACAATGTCTCAATGCAGAGTACATAGCATTGTATTTCTTGTTTCCTCATGTTCTGTCTTCATTGTTGTAAGTTGATGTCCACCATCGATTGTACAAGTTAGCGAAATGGCCCTTCGTTGTTGATACATATGCCACGGAGTAGCAGCATAAATGAAAACGAAATTACCTTTTAGCACTTCCTCAAAGAGAGCGATGTGGGCTTCCCGGACAACGTAGTCGTATAGAAGAAATAGAAGAAAACAGCATGAAGCCCGACCATTTCAGTATCACTGTGTCTATTTAACAATTAGGCAAGGCAATGATTGATCTTTGCACGTATGTATAGTTCATGATTATACTAACCCAAAAATATGTACTTTAGCTGTCTTTGCATCAGTAAGTAGTACTTTATCACGCTCTAAAGTTGGTTTTCTTTAAAAACAGTCGCATGTATTTAGAGTCCTTAAATAAACAGACCCCACCAGGAAAGGCAGACGCCCAGTGTTCAGCCTTGAAAGAAACGGACGTCGATGTCAGCGGATCCACATGGAATCTGAGCTGGCACAGCCTCCAGCTGGGTCACGCAAGCTATTAAATCGATATACTTAGCAACAGACAAAATTCCAGAGCTCATACAACTGCACTAAATGAGAGCTTCTGATGACAGGGTCATAACCTCTTCTTCAGAAGCCTTCGAATTGGTCGTGTTTGCTGATATGACGGATTGTTGGTTGACTTTTGTATGAGTGAATTTTCCTATGTGGAGGATCGAATGCTTGCACGGAAGACTGCTCCTACAGCCGCAATGTGTGAGCCATGATCTGTAGGGACCTCTGGCTTTTTCATCATGTGATGTTTATATTTACAAGTCTATTTACAGTCTGTCTGAAGACCTGATGGGACCCCTGAATTTAATTTTACAGATAACACCATATCTTTATATTTAAATCCACTTGACCTACATGATTTCTCTTTGCCTGACCAACTCACGCAATTTTCAAAAAATGATATCAAACAATGTATATGTTTTTCTTCCATAAAAACTACCGAACGTACTATGTGAGGTGGGAGGCAAAAGCAAGAGCCATATCACATGAAGTCACCTGTGCCTGTTTTGAGTCAAAAGGCCATTTGCATACCAATGTTTTGGATTCTCAACAACCTGGCAAAGAAAGTGGTCCCTTTTGTTCTTTGCCATGTTGTTGGGAATATTTTACAAACAGATGCATGCTGTGCGTCTTCAGAAAGTCTTTTTTCCCTCACTATTGTGACTGGCGGACCAGTGTGCAGGTAGACTGAGCAGGTCTTGTGCATTGTGACACAATCATATTGCACTTAGTTTTCATTCATAATATTATTAAGAGGGGCAACATGGTCCTGTTGTACTTTCTATTATATATCCCTGCACATGGTCAATGAACAGTTATAAACTATCACTGCAATTTACGTCAAACCTTCATGTTGGTATCCAACAATGTTATTTCCATTATTCCGTTTCGCTCACATACGTGAGCCTTTGCTGATCATCGTTCGTATCATGTCGCTGATGGGGATTATTTCGTGTTAGAGTCCACTATGATGACATTGATGGAGCTTTCAAGTGTAAGCAGTGACTATTTTGCATGGTATTTTTCATTTCAAATGATTACAAGGCACACGCAATAGCCTGTATGAAGCATAATTATGTTCTTTTTTGTCTCTGTTTCATTTTTATTGTTTAGCAGTATACTGCACTATGCAAAGATTTATTTTGATGTTAACTCAGAATTCGGGACCATAAGGGGCAAGTACAATCAGTGACCAAGTAAAAAAACATAGTACCTTTTTGGGAGAGATATTTTCATCGTCCCCTTTCTGATGACCAAGGACATAATAAGGTAATTAATACCTGTTCTCACAAACTAAAATAATTGTAGATCAGTTGTGAAGAAGGCATACTTAAACCTACCTGTGGCCTACATCCAATTTACTTATTTGGTGGTATTCACAAAAGATATTTTGCTTTTTTTTTTTTTTTTTTTTAATTTTTCTTTTTGGTTTTTATTTTGCTAATGATTGTAATAGCGCCACCTATAATTTGACGGACATTATGAGCCAAAATGTGTTTTAAGATGCAAAATTCTATATTTGGAAAAGTGATTGGATTAAACTTGCCAAATTTGTATGATATGAACACCACGACCAAAGGTAGAATGTAATGTAATATCATTGACTTTGACATATTTTTATATGAGGTTACCATGCCTGTAAAGTTGAAAGAGCTGATTTTGTAGTGGCTGGGTGTTGCTTGGACATTAATGGCAAAGAGAATTAAGCCTGCTGATCAAAATTGCACTCGATTACATAATACATAAAAATGTACTTGGTGATAAGTTTATTGTTTTTGGTCAATAACTCGAAAAGTTATGGCCCGATTTGACCAAAAAGGCTATATGTGGAAAACTGAATGTGGGGTGCATATTTTGAACAGTAACAATTTTTAGCTTCGCTGACTTGTCTGTCAGCTGAGCTTTTATTAGGGTCTGTCATCCGTCGTCCGTCCATCCTTCCGTCCATCCGTCCGTCCGTCCGTCGTCTGTCCGTCCACAAATTCACATTTTCGACTTCTTCTCCGCAACCATGAGCCAGATCCACTTCAAACTTGGTGGGGATGTGCCTTGGGTGGATGTCTACCAAGTTTGTTAGAATGGTCACGGTCCAGCAATTTTTCCCTTTTAAATGAATTTTTAGCTCAGGTGATCATATTACCTGAGCTTAAACCATAGTCTCAATATCCGTCGTCCGTCTGTCCGTCGTCGTCGTCCATCGTAAACAATTTACATTTTCGACATCTTCTCCACAACCGCAGGCTGGATCTGCTTCAAACTTGGTGGAAATGTGCCTTGGGTGGGTCTCTACCAAGTTTGTTCAAATGGTCACGGTCCAGTGATTTTTGGATATTAAATGAATTTTTTTGTTCTTTTTTGGGCAAATCTCAAAAAATCTTCCTCTCTGAAACCGCCCACCCAATTGCTTTGATATCACACAGGAACACTCCCTGGGACTCCTACTACACAATTTTTTAACAGATCTGCAATTATTTTCAATTTTTGTGTGTTTTAGCTATTTTCGACTTCTTCTCCAGAACCGTCACTCAGATAAAGCTGAAACATGGTGGATATGTTCCTTGTAGAAGGGTCAAACAAAGTTCTACACTATGTGGGAATGCTGCGGATTCCTGAATTTTAACGATTTCGGGTACTTACCGGTCAATACAGCTTTCCTATTGATTACTATGGAGGTCAATGAGCATTTTAATGCTAATTCACATTTTTGACTTCTTCTCCAAAACCGTCATCCAGATTAACTTCAAACTTGGTGGCAATGTACCTTTGGTGGGTTTTTACTAGGTTTGTTCAAGTGGTCATGCGCCAGTGATTTTGGGATTTTTAATGAATATTTTTGTTCTTTTTTCGGACAAATTTTAAAAAATCTTCTCCGAAACAGCTTACCTAATTGCTTTGATATCACGCAGGAAGACACCTAGGGACTCCTTGTTTTTAATTTGTTCACCAGGTGGCCCTGCAAACTTTTTCTATTTTTGTATTTTGTGTGTGTGTGTGTGTTCTTGCTATTTTAGACTTCTTCGCCAGAACCGTCACTCAGATTAAGTTTAAACGTTGTGGATATGTTCTTTGTGTAAGGGTTAAACAATGTCGTTCACTATGTGGGAATGCTGCGGATTCCTGATGGTAACGATTTTTTTAATTCAGCTACTTTTTGTAAATGCACCTTTCCCATTGATTACCATGCAAGTCAATGGGCATTCTAATGCTAATTTACATTTTCGACTTCTTCTTCAAAAGTGTCATCCAGATTTACTTCCAACTTTGTGGGGATGTACCTTTGGTGGGTGTCTACCAGGTTTGTTCCAATGGCCAAGTTCCAATGAATTTTGGATTTTTTTATGATTTTTTATTTTTCGAAAATCTTTGCAACAGTTTTAATAGGAATGTTTAACAGGGGAATTTCTTGTAATGGTTTTAACATGAATAATTATGGCAAGATTTACTTCAGACTTCGCGGGGATGTGCCTTAGGTGAATCTCTACCAAGTTTGTTCAAATGGTCACGCTATGCTGATTTTTGGATTCTGTATGAATTTTTTTTCTTTTTTTTGGGGGGGGGGGCAAACCTTAAAAACTCTTCTCCTCTGAAACTGCTCAACCAATTGCTTTGATATCGTACATAGACACTCCCAGGGACACCTAGTTCCCAATTTGTCACCAGGTGGCGCTGCTATTTTTATATTTTTTAAATGAATTTTTTGTATGGTTTTGCTATTTTTCATTTGTTCTCAGAACCGTCACTTAGATTAAGCGAAAATGTGATGGATATGTTCTTGTGGAAGGGTAAAAAAAAGTTGTTTACTTGGTGGCACTGCTTTGGATTCTTGATTTTGAAGGATTTTCAATTCGGGCACTTATCGGTCAATGCAGCTTTCCTACTGATTACTATGTAAGTCAATGGGTATTCTAATGCTAATTCACAGGACATCTGACACGAAATTTACTGTTTAATTGATAACTTGAGATCTGTTTTGAGTTAGTACTGCGATGCTGCACATGTTAATGTTTCTGTATGAAGGTCATGCTTGGACAGTACATGAACCACCTTGACCTCGTTTCTGGGGTCACAGTGCAACATACATGAATTTTACTCTTCATTATAACTTGAAAACTACTTGAACCTTGATGTTGCACATGTACGTGTTCTTCTATAAAGGTCAGACTCTCTCAGAACATGGGTGATCTTGATCCTTTCCCAAGTTTACAGAGTTGCAAGGGTGATGAATGTTTAGGTCAGCTGAGCATGGGCTGTTCACGCAGTTCTCTTGTTTAACCCGAGTTGAAAATCAGGGTCAAATGGTCAATTTGAATAAACGGGTTATCTCATGAATGATCTGCACCCTACAGTTCTTGAAAAAGGCCCATACAACGTTTAGGAGTTATAAAGTGTGTAAAAATCTTTGTCGACGTCAATGTTGGAGGCGCCACCTACAGTATTCTGTAATATACAGGTCAAAATGTGAAAATCTTGTGACTGCAATACTGTCCACAGTTTTCAAGTTGACCCAATATAACTTTCAGAATTTATAGGAGGTATTATTATCTAGGTTCTTTTCGATATCGGTGGGCCACGTACATCATTATGCAATATAGGGGTCACGAGAGGGGTGCATATAGGCGTTGCCTGCTCCCCAATCGTTTTTTTCTTTCAAGAAATAAAACAAGTTTAAACCAATATAGGGGTCAAAATATGAAAATCTTATGAACAATCTAGCATCTTTAATTTGTGGCAGATCTTCACCAAATTCGGTTCGATTATTCATCACAGGAGTTGCACTAATAAGCTATAATCATGTGTGGAGCCATCTGGCGGACAATTGTTACATTAAATGTACATAAGCTTTCTATGTTCAGAAACCACTTAAGGACTCGTAACTTTGAATTGAACAGGTGCAATATAGCCACTAGGCCAGCAGGGCATGAAGCCCATGGGCCTCTTGTTTTTTATTTCTGTTTTATTAAAAAAAACAATAATAATAATCTTCTAATTGGATCGTGCAAAACAGTATGTGTTACTTGTTGAGAAAAATGGCTCGTATAGCTATTTACCGTTTAATGTCGGTGGTCTGAAAGACCCGCTAAAAAAGAAACAAATTTTCATGTAGTTGTGGAAAAAAAAGGAAAATTTCAAGTATTTGCGTCAACAAGTGCATGGAACAACAAACACAGAAAAACTCTGGTATGCCGTGTGGGGTTATAAGGTCATCTTCAGTCATGACCAAAGTTATGCTTGGGATGTGTGCTTATTGTTCACTTTGGACATGAAATTCGTCAAGATATCAGAGATGATGAAGGTAGATTCATCACCTTGGATGCTACACAAAAATAAAGAAAGAAAAGATCGGATTACATTTGCAAATATTTATGGCTGCAATACTGATTCTCCAGAGGTATAAGAAAATTCCATAGAACAGATTAAAAACCTTCCGAGTGATCTAAGGATCATTGGGGGAGATGATTATTTCGTTTTAGATATACTGTAGGACCAAAAAGGAGGTAGTCCCACAAGTCCTACCAGAGTTCAAAATTTTGTTAAAACATGTATTTAGGACACTGATCAGATCGATATATGGAAACAAAAAAACGGCAACTGCTACAGAAAGATACTCGTGGAGAAGGAACAATCCCACCCCAATACATTGTCGCATGGATTTCTTCCTCATTCCTTTCCGGTTATATGGTTACGTTACTGACACTAATACCATTCCAGGCTATAAGTTTGACCATTCTGCTATTACTTAAACCTAAACGGTAACAAACGGGGTCCAGGTTTTTGAAAGTTTAATTGCTCCCTTCTGAAAGATTCGGAGTATGCAGATCTTGTTGAAGAGTGTATAACAGAAACTTTTAATGTTTATGAAAATTAAAATGATATCATGGCCTGGGAAATGTTAAACTGGGAAGAAGAACAAAAACAATTGAGGTCTTCAGTCAGAGGAAAAGAGGCAGGAAAGAAAAAGTTGAATCTTTAGAGACATATTGAAAAGTTGACAAAATGTTAAGTCTCCATGAGCTGGTGGATACACTGCAGAACTTTATATTTTTTTCCGGATTGACATAAAAAGTTACTAAATGCTTTGAATCTAGCATATCACAGTGGCATGCTATCCAGCACTCAACGACTGTCAGTTCTCACTTGACGTCCCCAAAAATATAGAAACGCTTTATAGTTAAAAAACTGGAGACCAGTCTCCCCCCTCAGAATTATAAACTAGCTGCAAAATGTATAACATCCAACATAAAGAAGGTATTGGCAAACATAATGCATCAAGATTAAGTCTTATAGATTACACAAATGAGGACGAAACCCCAGCACTTTTGGTTCTAATTGACTTTGAAAAAGACTCCGAATTATTGGAATGGAAGTTTATTTCTAAATATTTGAGATATCTTAACTTTGGACCTGTACCAATTAGTTTGTATTATATATTTTACTGTGATATTCAGAGCTGTGTTTCAAATGGCTGGACATCACAAGTTTTTAATCACCCGTGGTGTCCGTCAAGGATGTCCTCTGTCGCCGTACCTTTCCATTTTATGTGTGGAAATTTTGGCAGTTGATATTAGGAAAAATCCAAATGTTGCACGAATTAAAATAAGTCCACTTGAGTTTAAAATATCACAATATGCAGTTGATACGTCATTTCCTAATCAAGCTTCAGAACAAAGCCTGTTAACACTCATGAGAACGTTTCAAAATTTTCAAAGCATACCAGGAGTAAGTTCAGTAAGATAAAACATAAAGTTTAGACTGTGATCCTCAAAAATTACAAACTTTAAAGTAGCAAATTATCTTGGCTTAAAATGGTCGAATAACCTTGTGGTAGTATTAGGAGATAAAATTTCAACCAACGCAGAAGAACGAGAAGATGTAAACTATGCACCAAAAAGTGAAAAGAAGAAAGTGCTTGAAACTCACGGGATAAGAGAAATCTATCAGTATATGGCATAACTTTAATTTATAAAATCTCTTGCACTGTCACATTTCATGTATTTAGTTTCAGTTATCTCAAAATGAGAGAGTACATGAAAATGGAGCTGCAAATCACACTATGTAGATATTTATGGAATAATAAACCTGATAAGAAGAAACAATGTCGTCGCATCACATTCAAAATGGAGGATTTGGTTTTTCACATTTATCTATACAGTTTACTGCAATGAAGCGTGCATAGATTAAAAGTCTTACGTCTGATTCCGTTGTTCTGTGGAAAGAGTGCATTGTCCCATAATTATTAAAGTTCCTCTTGATCGACCATGTTCAAATTTGATACATGGGTGTCTCGTGGGTTGTTCCCACCATACGGTGCGCTTAAAAATAGATGTGAAAATAATACTTTTATTTACATTTTATTCTAAAAACTCACTGCGCCTTCAATCGTCGCTTTCCTTTCATTTCCGACACCCAGAAGGCGCGAAAGGCTTGTGACGTCACAAGCGCAAACCGCTGGCAGACAGAGAAGACTCCGACCATGCTAGCGAGCCATGGCTGTCAAGTGTCACTTGGTTTAAACATATTTTATTCACCCTTT
Source organism: Hermodice carunculata (assembly GCA_964020975.1). Taxonomy (NCBI): domain Eukaryota; kingdom Metazoa; phylum Annelida; class Polychaeta; order Eunicida; family Amphinomidae; genus Hermodice; species Hermodice carunculata. The sequence continues at coordinate 459,969 of CAXHWN010001134.1, read as the reverse complement.
ATCAACAGGATTGTCTTCTTCTGGCCAGAGGGGTCAATATAGGGCATTGCCCTTTTCCCCATTGTTTTCTTTTTTGAACAAAATATGTTTAAATCAACAGGATTAAAAATGCAGGTAGAAATATTCATTTTCGTCCCTTTTCCCTTCCAGGATGGGTCGGTGTGTTGCTGTAGCAATACAAGTTATACAGCTTGTTTAAATTACCCCAAAGACCTGAAATTACGGGAAGCGCGGACCCGAACAGTCAAGATTTACAGCTACAGGTGGCAAGGCCCTGGGTACCGATCTAACCTATGTAGCGAACACTTTGTGGAAGTGACTTTGATTTGCCAAATACGACTAAGTTAGGGATAGGTTTGGCGAGAAAAAGCTGCTGCTGTTGCCAAATGGATACGACCTGAAATAAAGGATGTCATAAACACATGCACTGATGACAATGTATACGGAAACGTAAATGACTGTCCTCCAAGGTTCGTGAGGCTACTGCCGGGTAGGAGTTATACTGATATTGAAAGCTATGTTCATAAATGCAAATTTATGTTTAATCATCCATAGACTACACACATGGGAAGGGAAAATTAACTGTTTGTATGGAATTTTATATACCGTAGGCGTAGGCCGTAGCTGTTGCTAGAATTTAAAACAATGCAAGCCTGGCCCATCCTGACGCAAATTCCAATTTATTGCATTCATGCTTGTTCTTGTGAAATGAAATTGTATAAGTTTTGATAGGAAATATCTCTTTTGCAACGAATTATCATTGCCCAGACGGCAAGTTGGGATCGCCTGGCTGTACAACGGCTGCACTCCCTGCAGCGCTGGGGGCTGTATGGTTCTGGGCGTCCCCTCATGTGTGTAAGGCTGAATGATCTTTTCCTATGTTGGTTCAGCTTGTCTTATAAACCCTTCTTCATCGCCATCAGACCACGCACATAAAAAACTCAATTCATACTCTCCGGAATCACAATGCTCCGTTGTATCTGCCATAACTCTTTGCAAACTGAAGGTACTCTGGCTTAGAACACATTCACCATGGCCAGCGGATTGCGTTTGTGACGACAGTAACACTTTTCCACGTCGGGCCATGATCGGACAAAATTCTTGAGCTTTCCTGTCGCAAATGTGATGCACTTCTGGAGCTAAAAAAAGCACTACTCAAAAATAAAAATTTAACATTTTGGTTTTCAGGTATCATTTCTAACGACCCTGAACATCAACTTGCTAATTTGTGGTACCCATTCAATCAATAGGACCTTTAACTATTTACAAATAAATATTTATGGATGTGTAATTTACATGAAAATGGTGCTGATAGCATATCGTAAAATATGCAAATTCTATTTTGGAAACACGTTATTTCAAACGGGAGCATATATAATTTTGATAACCCATACACTGCTGAAAAAATGATGAAAGAAACAATCTGGTTCAATTCTCGTATTACGATTGCTGAGGTGATATTTTATAAAAGTTGCACGAAAATGATGTCCAGCATGTAACAGATTCACTTGGTGTTGAGGGCAACTCTTAAACCCATCACGGATTTGATGAGAAATATGAATTACACGTAAATTATTTTACCTTATAAGATATTATATCTGCAATACCAACTGCATGGAAACAGAAAATTTAGAGAGCATATTCTGAAAATCAATTTGAAGTTCCACAGGATAATGCTGACAAAAAAAGATTTGTAAAGATAATGAAAGGAAAGAAGGTCCCAAAATGTGTACATTCATCGACTCCGACATCGGTACACCGCAACCAGTTATAAACATATGGGAACCGAAACTTATCATTATATGAAAAAATGAATGGTTCTAATGTTTTGATAATATCCACAAGTCAACTATTTCACCTGTTTTAAGGGAATTTCAGTTTCAATTTCTACATAGATGTACATACATAAATGATCGTTTGTTAAAATGAAAATTATCAGATACAAATAAGTGTAGTTTTTGCAAAAGAGAAACTGAACTATAGGACATTTATTTTGGGACTGTGCTGCAACCCGACAGTTTTGAAATCAAGTTTTCAGAGGATGCTCTCGCAACGTGGTGAGGAATAATCAATTTTAAGCATCTGAAGTCCTGCTTGGAAGTATTGAACAATAACACATTTTAACTCTTATCTTAGGGAAAAAGCAGTTTTGCAACTGCATATACAGGAACACACTACCAGACAATAATGAAAGTTTTAGTGTCTATGTAGATCACATAAAGCAAACAGGAGAAAATGTTGCCACCAAGAAAGGTATATACAATATTCATAGTTAAAAAATGGATGTGATTGTGCACACATACATCATAAAAAATTGTTGATATGGTAGAAGTTTTGATGACTAGAATCCAGAGTTTAAAACTCCTTTGCTGATTGGGATGAATAAAATCATAATTTGCAACCTGATATTCTAAGTCCATGTTATTAAGAGTCGTTTATTTGAATAATCACAAGGTCTCGAAAATGTATCATTTATAATCTTGATGAATACCATACATTGATGAAACGAAGGCTACAAAGTTGCCCTTGTTGCTAAATTTGTGCTCTGGAAATCCACTCTATGGTCATGTATAGATTCTTTACCACTTTGCATATGTGAACCAGATAATGATACTGAGATAAATTTGAAAATATTTAATTTCAAAAATTACGTGCCATGTTGTGGCAGAATAAATTGTTGAAAATTACGTTGTCGAACTCACTGCATTAAAAATCAGGTTTTGGTACAGGTAAACATAGTTGCCATAAAGTAGGTCTTGCCTACGAATCAAGAAGCATGCCACGTTTGTTGGCAAGCTGACATACGAAATCTTTCTATGTAGTACTTAATATTTAAAAAGACTTGAAACGTCAAGGTGTCCGGAAAATACGCGAAATCCAGCATGAAGGTGTCAAATCACATATCAGGTGCAAAACTTCAGTTGACCAGTATAATCCTGCTAGAATGTAGACTTGCAGACCCCAGCTGTCTCTGAGATTTCGCGCGTACAAATTCTTTTTGGCGTAAAAATGTTTTGTTTTTTTTCTCCTTTCGGATGGCCATATGACCTTGACCTTTAAACGACGGGATAGGTCCTAATTAGGTTTTTGTGTGTCCCGAAGCCAGCTATCCATAGATCCCAACATATTCAAATCGTTTGTTTACTTCGAGTTACGCAAATAAAAAGGATGGATATTTTGAAAATAATAACTCTGAGTTGAGTTAACGTGTGACCTCTAAAGGTCAAATGACTAGGTAATTTGGCTTTTTACAGTTTCATTCAGCCGTAACTCGATCATTTTTAATCCCATATTAATCATGTTGGGCTCACATTTTCCTTTTGTTGTAGCATTACACAATATGGTAATATACATGTGACCTCTATGGGTCAAACGTCAGGGTCATTTGCATAAATCATCTAGCCACAATTCAATGAATTTTCGTCCGACTTTCCTACTTGTGGAACACACATTTAGGCCTCTATGTCAAAAAGTTATTAACCGATTTAAGCGATGTTAAGTTTGATAGAAAGATCAACTGTCGGCCTAACTACGAAAATTACATATGACCTTGAAAAGTCGAAAGTAAAGGTCGTTTGGCAATCTAAAGGCTTTCAGCCTGACATAAATTGCCTAACTTACGTCACCTCTACGTCACTTCTCGTCCAATTTTCACCATCTTGAGTTCAAAATATAGGAATATTTACAGCGCACATTTTTTGTGTACAAAATGTTACCTTTAAGACTTAAAGGTCAAAGTCGTCTGCCATCTTGAAATATTCAACTGGTCACAACTTGGTCAATTTTCCTCCGATTTTGATTTGGTTGGCCTCAATGCGTAGGCAATGCAATGACGCACACATCTATAATTAACATGACCTTTCAACGTTCAGGTCATTGATCCCCAAAAGGCTTTCATAACTCGATTAATTTGTCTCCGATTTTGTTCAGGTTAGGCTCAAAATGTGCGAAAATGCATCACCGCACAATTTTGTAATTTATGTGACCTGTAAAGATCAGGGTCATTTAACCCTTTAAAAGTTTTATCGGGCGCGTAACGTGGCCAACTTTGATCCAATTGTAATCATGATGATACTCAAATTGTAGCTGTATAATAATATTGTACCGTTGCACATTTTGGTAATATACATGTGACCTCTAAGGGCCATACATCAAAGTCATTTGACCCTTTGAAATATTCATTGAGTATTTACATACCCGATTTGGGCCATGCGGGGGTCTAGTTGTAGCTATTGTCACACTGCTCAATTTTGAAAGACACGTGTGACCTCTAAAGGCCAGAGGTCAAGGTTATGTAGCCCTCTGAAAACTTCACATTGAACTATCCCTTTGTCAATTTTCCCATTTGGATTTTGCTGGGCTTAAATTGTAGCTATTGTCACACTGCACAATGTTGTAAGTTACATATGACCTCTAAAGGTCAGAGGTCAGTGTGCTATAATCTGAGATGATTTACTTTAAACATTCATTTCAACTGGATCGCCCTATAGTACATCGAGATGTCACTAATCGAGGGGTTCTCCAGATGACTAAGGTAGGAGCATAGGCCGGGGAGGCTTTCTCTCAGAGGTTGCGATCGGAGATGTGTAGTTATTATCGTCATCATCATCATAGTTAATTACATACTCCGTATGTATAAATGTGCTTCATAACGTTACTGAAGTCAAATATTAATAAAGAAGTGAAAACTGAAAACCCCAGACTAACTTGTATGCAGTTAACCAAGTAATGAGGAATACAAACAGGCAGGTAAATGAGCCGCTGTCAAGTGTCCAAAAAGGTTAAGTTTCAAGTTTTTGTTACGTTTACTGTTGAAAGAGTGTTTACCCATCAAGAATGAAATGGAACCAGAACAATACACTATTAGAAATTGGAATTCGGATTATTACAGTTTTAAGGAATATTGCTATTGAGTTCATTCCATAATTTGTGTAAATTTGTAATAAGGCCTTTAATCCAATTTAGTACTTCGCTGCGTAAGTGTACGACAGAGGTTGACCACTTGCTTCAAATTTGCAAATAAATATTTCACTGGCACTAAGTATAAAATTTAATGTGAACTTTGGTATGTAACAATTAAATCATTGTTTCTGTCATCGAAGTTTGACTTCAACCACAGAATAGACAAAAACAAAACACTCGTGTTTGTGGTCAGTTACCTGTTCAATTACTAGCGTGGCAGACAAATGAAGGCTATTGTAATTTGGTAACAACAAATAAGCCAAATGATTATGAAATTATCTCGTCTTATTATTAAAACATAGGAATGAATACTGGACATAGATTGTTGCTCTGATAACGTTTAAAGACTAGAAACACACTATTTTACCGATGTTACACACGTCGCTACATTGCTGCAAAGGCACATGCCTGCATGTTACATACATGCATATATGTGATTGCTCGATCACTTCGGTTTTCATTTCTTCCTTTAATAGGAGGGTGTAATGAGGGTTAAGATGCCCCTTCCCCATAAAAATGTCACTGGAAATGCATGACTTCTGCGACTTTTTTCAGTGTTTTCCCGTAGAAGACTTATACTTGTAATATTGTTATTAGGGATTGAAGGTTAGAAGTAGTTTTTAGTTCAAAACCACAATTACGTCACGCTGACTGAATATTAAACCACCATACCCAGCACCTCAAAATGATGCAAATTAGACGTTGCGTCAAGAACCTACGAAATGCCAGAAATATAATGTGTAGTCGCCCGTTCACCACAATACCAAATGAAGGAATCTTCCATACAGTGTACGTACAAAATTGGTCTACATGAGCTGCACTTCGACAAATTAAAGTGATCGCTGCAATCAGACTGCAGCAATCAATGTGCATGACTACCTGCTGATGAGAACCTTCTTTAAATGTCATATTAGTAAAATCAAACTTTAAACTTTGTGACATCGCATGTTTTGGTGTTAGTTTTTCTGCATCACATTGTCAGCACGTCAGTACACAACTAAATATATATAACGACGTCTTGTACAAATTTGTCACCCATACTGGCCATATATATCGTTGCAATATAGCTTTAATACTGTGCACTTTATGAATACTTATCTGCCCATATACAATATCACATTCGGGCCTTGTTCAGTGGAAGTAGTGATAGATTGTTAGAATCCTAATTTCTTTGCGTTTTAATCATTAGCTGACTTCAATTCATGGACAACTTGTTCCTTAATCATATTCCTCTATGTAGAAAGGCGCAGATTTCCATTTGTCAACCAACTTGAAAAAAGACCCCCTCAGCTTGTCCCAAAATTTGGTATCCTTAGCATTGAGGTGCTTTCCGTTAGTATGGCCTTCTTTGTGGACTATGTGAACTCCAACTTTTACGAAGCACTCTTTGTTTGCGCAGCGGAGGTAACCTGCCAATGGAAAAAAGGGCGTTATGACAATTTGAAAGTTGATCCCTCAGTGGAAAATAATATGTCATTGAGCACGCCTGTGTGTCATTTTCACTTCCACTTCCCTTTCGATTGTTATATGTTGGTAGAATAAAATATCAGACTACTCCGTAGTTTGCGCTCTTTTGTTTATTCTTACTGTATTCTGTATTAATACAGTACCAGTCAGCTTCACTCGTTTGTAGCCTAGCCGAGTTACTATGGCATACAGGTTGCTTAACACTCCACTCACCGATATGCGTCTTTTCAGCGAACATTCTTGGCTCCGGATACTCAATGACTTCAACCTTGTCCTCAAATTTCGGATCATTACAAAGAAAGTTGGATCCCTGGCGAAACAAAGTGGTCGCTTCGCATAACAGTTCTCCACAACTTCTGCAATGGACTGTGAACAGAACTGGGTCCTGGAGTTCCTTTCTCTTCATTTGTTGTGCCCTTTTTTTGCTCTCGTGCTCTTCAAATTGCTCAGTCTATGAATCAAAATAAATGCGATGAAAACTGCGTGATTTCATTGCAGTGGTTTAAAGAGGAAAAACCGGGAATCTTTCTAGTTCTTACATATGAACTCTACAATGTAAAATGGAATAGCAAAATGTGATCAATGAAGGTTTGCCTTCCATCAAATGTGATCCGCTGAATAAAAATAGGCTTTCCTAGGCATATATCAAGCCACGAAAGTGCAGAAACGTATATGAATACGTGGAAACTGTTTGATGTTAAACATTCAGAGAACCTTTTAATGCAGATTTATTCATGGATATTTACACTCAGTGACTGTAACATTGTGTTTGAGTGACAGTATTTCAGAAATGTCTAAGGTTGATTTCTCATAAAAAATAATAAACAACCTATACACATAGATGTGGATTATTTATGTAAATATTGGCCAATATGCTGGAGAACAACTTGTCAGTCACCATTCCAAACCTCAACCACGTATATTAAACATGTCTCTGTAAAGCAAGCATTTGTAACAGCAATATGCTTAAAACGACTTGAGCCGTTAAACTGGAAAGGTCCCCCCCCCCCCCGTCTGGTTTTTTTTTTTGTTTGTTTGTTTTTTTGTTTTTGTTTTTTTTGTTTTTGTTTTTTTGTTTTTTTTGTTGTTTTTTTTTGGGGGGGGGGGGGGTGCTGGTCGGATCTCATGCCTAACATCTTTCGTGTCGCACCAATGACGAATCATTGCCCAGAGTAAAATGTGGTCAAATATTGTTTAAAAAATAACGAAACACGGCACTTGATCAGATGAGCAACTATTCAGTTTTAAAATATAATGTCAAATCTATTGGTGCTAATAGATGCGAAAGCTTCATTGATTTCAACATCTTGCTCTGTTTTTTTTTTAACCTGGGCTTTTCTCCAATTCATAGCCCAAACTTGCCATGATCATTCTGTTTTGCTAAATCACATTGTAACATATACCCAACTTCAATTATATAGGCACTCAAAATGCTTTCCTGTTGATTAAATATATAGTTCCAGACCTGTTTCTCAAGGATCAGCTTCCGGAAATCCGATGTGTTAATCCTTGGATCTTTCAAGGTCTCGCCCATCCTGAATTCTTTCAAAAGGTTGGCGTATAGTTGGTCGAGATTGGAGGAGCCTTTCTGACAGATGATGTATACATCGCTGTCCCTTGCTCTAGCTCGGCCCCTCGCCTGAATATCGGCAATCTCGTTGCTCACGTGATTATAGCGGATTACAAAGTTACATTTTGGTAGATCTATGCCTTCTTGCAACAGATCTGTTGAGATGAGTAGATTGTGTTTTCCTTTAATAGAAATAACAGTTTAATATAGTAGCAGTACATTGTTTCAACAATAATAACGATGATGATTGGGGATGCTAGTGATGATAACGATACTAGAATTGAATATATTTGAAAGTGAATATACAAGGTACAAGACTTAGTGACATCGAATATTCAAATTACAAATAATAAAAAGGTTAAAAAGTACAACACAAAATGTTTCAAGTGACTGTAGAGTATTGTTGACATGAAAAATACCAAAATTAAACTTCTTTTTACTGAAAAGAATCTTAGCAGAAGAAGAAATGCTTTTCCATATCAATAAGATTGCCCCTAAGTAAGTACAGGTTCCTTTCAAACTCGTTTTAATGACGGTTGTAATTTTTTAATGAAAACAATACCGAATTATGAGGTGTGTCTGTAATATTAACTTTCAATGAAAACAATACTGTACAATAAAATAGGCAGGCATCGTTTCCCATATTTATAGCAGTAAACATTTATTGCATCCTAAATTACACGAGCTGATACCATTCCTACCAAACATTTTTTTCGGTCTGTTGTTTAAATGATTTTACAACGAGGCAGTGTCTCCATTACCTAAAATTTCATCGCTCATGTTGTGGACGCGCAACCATCAAACAGATGTATATCTCAGGTATCTGAGATTTTTCGGAACTTCAGTCAAAATATAAAAGTAGCGTAAAACACATTCCACTCCTTTTCATTGATTTGTTGGGTATGCTAGGTTACATTCGTATGCGGGTTGGAGGCTGAAGTTTCCAAATGTGTCTGTTCATATGGGGATAGACGATGAAATACAAGATCGTAGAAGTATTGGCTTGTCGTAAAAAATGGCTCAAACATAAGCTACCAAAAAGTGGTTGTGGATGAATGGTGCTAACTGGTGCAATCTACTTCTTTCAGCAATTTACATACGACTACGGTAACGATAACAACATAGGTCTTTCACAGTAACAGTAGTGAAAATGACTTACCACAACGGAAGTCTGCAACTATCTTCTCTTGTTCTTTGTCTGACATGCCAACATATTTTCCTGCTTGTTGGCCCGTTATCCTCATGGGACGAACATACTGATTCAGTTCTGGACGACTCTTTATAAATTCTATAAGCCCGTGAGTTGAAGCTCTGGTTCGTGTCAGAATTATGCCTGCTACTAGAGTGAAAAAAATACCGAGGTACAGGAGATGGGCAACAACTGAAAAAGTCGTACTACTAAATGAGAGAACTGACTGCCAGCATAGGGCAGGAATAATGACTACCATTCAAAATTGAGGAGCTTGGCCAGGTCGATGATGACGACGACGACGACGACGACGATGATGACGACGACGATGATGATGATGATGATGATGATGATGATGATGATGATGATGATGATGATGATGATGATGATGATGATGATGATGATGATGATGATGATGATGATGATGATGATGATGATGATGATACCCCTTTACAACAGGGGCAATTCGGGCGGGATAGACATGGAGTGCACCAGTTATATATGAATTGAAATGTTATATGCATATACGTAAAACAAGACTTCGAACGTGTAACAATAAAAAGTGGATGTTGTGACCACCACACTACAGAACAGGGCGGTGGGCGGGGTGGGCTACAGGACGCCAACCGGCCACAGGAACGACCGACAAGAATACAACAAATGCACGCAATTCGTGCGAGGACGATAATACTACGGAAGGGCGGGGGCAGGGAGCTGCAGAGGCGATTATTTCACTGTTCGATACAGATCTTCACATACACAATGTCTGTGGCAGTAACAAAGCATGTGAAGATACCATATGCTTTGCTAAAACTATCAGAATTAACTTTGTGTTGGGGTTTAACCAATGACAACTCAAAACATTTTGGTGACCAAATAAACATCTTGAACAACAGTATAACTGTACATGAATCACAAACACCGCGCATCACCATGGTTGATTCAAAATTTTAGCTTTAAAGTTTATGAATAGACATATGCGGGCTTCTCAACAAAATTATGTGATACTGTCTTTCAGCTGTTTTCGAGAGGGACCAACCGTCAGCGATCTGCACTTCTGAATGCCGTCAGTTTAATTTAATTTTCTTTCTTGCTGACCGTAGGACAGAGTGAAGACATAAAAGAGTATGGTTCGAGGAAACCCGTTCATTCAGAACTTCAACATGGGTTAAAGAATGAAAAACAAATTCAATTAACCTTGTTTATCATGATCCGTACGTGTGCAGTAATGGCGTCGAAGAAGGCTGCCCAACTAATGTAGCATCGGGTTAGCTTCTTCTGGTTCTTCTAATGCAAGTTTTTCCAGCTCGTCCTGAAATCTACTGAATCGATCAAGAATTGTTTTTTTGTAGAACTGCGCGGTGGATGGCAATTTTTCCTTACGGTAATTTTCAAGCCATGTTAATGCATCTTTGCCTCTTAAGTCTTCATACCATATCAGTGCCGTATTAAAGGCATTCAGTGCTTCAAAAGCAATAGCTTTTCTTGTGCCATCATTCTCCTCTGACGCTTTTTGGTTCTGTACGGCCCATTGTTCATATTTGTGTGACCCTTTTGGAGGTGTATGTTCTAAGTCTATATCGCTTTCGATCTCCTCCATTGTGCTTACAAGAATACTTCTAAAGCGATCTTCCTTATTCCTTCCCTTTACTTCTATTATCTGGTCGCCTCTTGGCACAGGGTTTTTCTGTAGGAACTCTGCTTCATTCTGAGGGTTTAGTACCCGTGATATGTAGTAACAGTCTAAATTAGCACAAATCCTTATAAAGTGCAGGAACGTTTCATCCTTTCTACTTGTGCCCAGAGAAGCTGACAAACCAATGACCTGCGGTAACGGACCTGTCGGGTCATCAAATTTGGCTTTCAAGTAGTATCTCATACAATTATTGTATGGATGGTCCTTCTTTGTATGATGGCACTCAGCAATGACAAGGGTATTTATGTCTTTTATGGCAATTTTGCCCTTTTTTAAGGAATTCACAAGACTTTGAGCTGTCAAAAAGATGATATCGTGTTTATCAAAGAGTTCATGTAGCGTAGATTCATCATTCTTTGAACAAAGAATATTCTTTTCAGGGAAAAATCTTCCAAATTCCTGACATTGTTGCTCAACAAGGATTCGCCGATGCACTAAGAATAAACCCTTGTATTTTTTACCACTAGCTATGATTGTGTCCCTTTTTGCCTTACATATGGCAGCTGCACACACTGTTTTACCACTTCCCGTTACAGCATTGATAATGCAATTATGCCCTTCCATTGCTAGTTCTATAAGTTCGTGTTGATAATTATGAAGTTTGAATTTCTTTAGTTTGTTTTCTTGCACGTTGCCTCGTGCATCATGACTCTGAAATTCACCTCGTTCTCTGTATGCGTCTTGGTCTGGACCTTCGTCTGTCACAGGGTCATGGCACAAAGATGTTCTTTCTCGTTTGTGAATGGTTCGATTACTAATCAGTACTGGTGGATTCGTCTTTGTGTCATATTCAGCGGAATGACTTGTGGCAGCATGTGTGTTGGTCGTAGCGTCCTGAATATTATCGAGTGGACAATCCGCTTCTACGTCATGGCTGCAAGCTGGCAGATGTATTTTTACTGATCTCATGGTGACACCTGTGTCATTTCTGACACCCATTGAGACCTTCACGTGACTAGTACTACTGAGGTGTGACCTCTTTGATGAAGAGTTGATGTTAACGTCATCTTCATGGTTTGTGGTGCGTGCTGGTATAGTTATGCCAACAGCTCCACTTTGGTCACTGCTCTTACTGACTACAATATTTTGACCAATGGCACCACTGCTTCCCTGTGTATCTGCATCAATGTTCTTGTTACAGCCACTTTGGGATGTACTTTGGCCAGCTGCAGTTTCGTCGTTGATAGCATGAGTATGTCCATCGGTATTCTCTGGATTCCTGTCGTAGATGGCATCATTTGATCGTTCCACGTCCTCCAATTTCTTTTTGTCAACGCCAAGACTAGGACAACTAGTATCAGCCAAAGTCTGTCTGCTGGGGCTACCATTGTTGACACAATCTTTCTCGTCAGTGAGATTGTATGGTTCCCAACAGCTGCCTGAACGCTTTTTGTCAGCAGCACTTTCACATCCATATGCAGTTAGTGAATTCATCATAGTTATGCCCGCAGCACTGTGCTGCCCAAAACCAGTGATTGTCTTTTGGTCCACGACAGGCTTTACACTTTGTTGAAAAGTGTATGATGAAGCTCTTGATTCAGTAGAACCACTATTGAAAGGTAGATTACTTTCTTCGTTCCTGAAGCAAAGCCCATTAGCATAAGCTTTAGTGGATTGAATTGATCTACTGTTGACGATACAGGTATCTGTAGGTGTCTTTGTCACTGCAATACTGCTACGTCCATCAGTAACGGAAAACATTTTTATGTCAGTGACGCTATTACCTTCAGTATTTGCTTTAATTTCAGCGTCAGCAATACTACTCAATATGTCAACTGGATCGCCCTCTTCAGTTCTATGAGCAGATCCAGGCGAAGAATATGCGATGACGCTTTTCACCTCAGTCTTGCTGCAGTACGTAGTATCTTGTATTTCAGTGGGCATAACGTTGGTGCACTTAAACTCAGATATACTATTTGCAGGTGATGTAACTGTTTCACCAAGGACGTCAGTACCATTTTTGGAAGTCACCACGGGATCTGGAAATTCTCTATTGTGTGCATGACGTGCTGGGAAGACAACGCCAGGTGGTACTGCATTCACAGCCGCGTGATCTTGGTCTCTTTGATTTGATCGAGCATATGCGTTTTCTGAAAGGCACAGCATAGCACGTTTAAACCTATCTAAACCCTTACTAACTATTCAACATTTGTTACAGTGCAACTATGCTTTACTAGTCACAACTTGGAGCCAAACTAACACTTGCCGCTTTGCCGTTTATAATTGTGTTAATACCGGAATATTCATATACAAGGATAGAAAATGGGCAAGGAAAGCTTGTTGTGTTATATTACTCCCAATATTTCAGCGGATAAATTGTTTGGAATCTACCTGTGCAGTCAATAAAGTTTGCCAAGTGCGGTACAACGCTTTCAATAAAAATTTAAACCATACGTGATATGTTTGTATGATGTTCGACAGCGGTTGAAAAATAAACGATTGACAGGGGCAGGGGGTTGCATTCAAAATTGCAATGCAAACGTGATCAATACATCAAGACTGTTTACGCCTCTGACAGTAGAAATAATGTTATGATATCTGTGTGTCAACACAGACATATCGTTTTTCCCAATATTCTTTCTTTCTTGCCTATCTTTCACTATATTTTGTATCGACTTAAACTCAGACACCAAGCAAGCCAGAAAATTCACATTCGACATAGATGCAGCTCCCATTGTGAAGGTTTGCATATTGTCCAGAATAGTCACCATGTTAAAAATTGAGCAGCGAGAGCCATTTAGAAATATAGAGGCCCATTGATGGTCCTATTGGTACATTTGCTGGGGCTGTGCATCTATTAGACGCATTACAACAGTTGTAGATTTTAGATTTATTCTAATTATGAACACTTCCCCAACCAGAATAAATTCTAATTTTATAACTATTTGCTTGTGGTTCAAAGAGTGTGCCTACAGGACAAAGCTATGAATTAAAGTTATAGCCGCACCTCTATCTATGAAAATTTTCAACTTTAACTTTTCACACACAGAGAGAGAGAGAGAGAGAGAGAGAGAGAGAGAGAGAGAGAGAGAGAGAGAGAGATTTGCCTTCAAGCAAATCTTTGTTTTCCAGTTGCTACGTATTTGTGATTTTAAAAGATTGACCTATAATCTTATCTCTCTTTGAAAAACAGACAAGGAAAAGTGAAGACTCTTGACACCTGCTGTCTCGTGTTTTTGTGTTATCGATTTAGGTGGAGCGGGTGATTTGTTTTTTTACAGATTGTCGATTTTGATCGCTTTGCTGTAAGTTATGTGAGGATATTCTCACAAATTCTACTTGTGATGACCACGAGGAAACACAATTTGAGCAAATGTGTTACGAAGTATTCAGAACCGACAGCACACAGCAAAAGTTATTTGTGGGATAGCATGTGGCAGCCTTCGTTACTGTGCAGACTAGAATGGCTTAACATAATAAAGAAACGCCTTGCCAGTCAACTGAGCTTATAGGATGGTCAGTTGAGCGTCGCCCGTCCGTCCACAATTCGCAATATTCACTTCTCCAAACATATCAGCTGCATTCACTATTTTGTGGGTTGCATCTTGGGTGGGTTTGCATGGGAACACTTCTTGGAGCCCTTAGACCTTAATTTGTTCACCACATGGCGCCGCGATTTTTTTCAATTTTTACGAATTTTTGTGTGGTAACCTATGTTCGACTTCTTCGAAACCGTTACTTAGATTTTACTGAAACTCGGTGGAAAGGTAGCTAGTTAAATGGTCAAACAAAGGTGCTCACAAGGTGATGATATTCTATATTATTTGATTTTTAACGAATGTTTTAGTTTGGGTACTTTCGGGTTAATACTTCGGCCGACATTTCCATTGATTACAATGAAAATCAATGGGCATTGCAATGATAAGTCACATTTTTTAATTCTTCTCTAAAACGGTCAGTCAGATTCACTTCGAACTGGTGGGGATATACCTTGGGAATTTCTCTACCACTTTTGTTCAAATGGTCACGCTCCATTTGTTTTTGCAATTTTTATGCATATTTTTGTTCATTTTCTTCTTGTCGGAAGCCGCTTGCCCACTTGCTTCAAATTGCATGGTGCATTTCTGAGGATCCCTAAGCCTTAATTTGTTCACCAATACGATGTATTCATATTTAAATGCGATCGTACTCTAGCAGCTATTGAGCAAAAGAACGAGCCACATGCATCAGGGCAGATCCATGTATTTAGCATGGTCAAAAGTACTTTCTCAATAAAATGAACAGCGCGAACACAAAATAATCTTAAGAAAATGTATTAACATATATTTGAAACATAAGGGATGTCTAAAGTGATTAGAAATGGGCTCCCTTTAGGTTGAAAAGGTGTTATTTATGGATGTTTATGTAGTATATAATACAAATCTGCCATGATTATGGTGGAAACATCAGTCTGTTGCCTCGGCAACACAGGAAGTGAGCAGGATCACAGTTAAATAATGAATGTCTCCTATTGGCGTTGCGATTATTTTTGCAGCAAATGTGGGGTTCCGTGACCTTATCCACCACACTGAATCATCAGTGTGTCACTGCATGTCGTAGTTTAAAAACGACAACCTCCAAACGTATATGTCATAGCTATATTGTATATTCCTACAACCTAACCTAACACGTTCAGGGGTGTTGATTCTTTTCACGTTTTTCAAACGAAGTCAGCAGCGCGCCAGGGCACGAGTTTGTGCCAGAATGGTGCAGACGACTTTTTAATATGACACTTTTGGCCGCAGTGGGGAGGAAAAGGTGGCAACACTGGAGCACTTACCCTCGTATTCGTGCACCATTTTGATCAGATCCGTTCTCCTAATCAACTCCAGCAGTTTCTTTAGAAATTCACAATTCTCGTCTGTAATCGTTCCTTTTTTACACAAGCTTTCAAAGAAAAGAAGAGGCGTTTTAATACCCTCTGCTTCATGTCGCGGTATGATGTTATCAGTACACAGGAACGTCAATGTTGAAATGTCGCCCTCTTGAAGCTGTTCAGCTATTTTCATTAGTACTATCTTCAAGGGATCCACCATAATACTATTAATCGCGCCACCCCCTTCCTGTCTGATAAGCGCCATGAACAGCTTATGTTATGGGACGTTGGGTTTTTATTCTGTCTATGACAAGTCAGATACGGAAGCGAAACCACAAATACCGGGCTTTCAGTGCGTGCTGACTGGTATATTTAGCAAATATCAATAAACCTGCTATGACATACAATTGTGCCTGCAGTGAAATCTTAGCTGTAATTTACATACATTAATGTATATCAGGCAGACATGCGTCTTCAACGATCTTCGGGCTCATTTGGCGCGATTCGCGCTACGCCAGATAGAACTTACACATTCGTGTGCAGGTACTTGTGTTTGAATGACTGATATATTTATGATGACAATTCAATGGAATTTAGTGGCGTGTTGAGTTCACTAATTGTCTGTATCACTTCTCTTGATCGTGTGTCGGTGCACAAAGTATACTGTTCTGTTTATTACAGAGAGACAGTTAAAAAGACTTTAACTTGCGTCATACCGTCACCATCAGCAAATATCCAAGACACCATAAACTCGTTCAATATACTTTGTTTACTCCTTACAAAATAGAGAATTATAAGACATGAGAAAGGAAAATAGAAATACAATGAGTGATATTTTCACAATTATTAATTAGAACTATATCAAAAATAGTGAAATTAGTACTTCAATTAAGTGCCGCAAAGTGCAAAAACGCGTGAAGATTTGTGCACGTGAATAAAGGTACATTAATTTTGCAGCATTCTAAAACTCAACCCCTGCGTGACTATTCCATAGATCTTCATGCAATTATTGTCAGTTAAATACTGAATTTGATTGGGTAAGGTAACGGGGTCATACAATTTCACGGGATTTTGTCCACAGAGGGCAAAGTTCGTCGCATCCCATCCATGCTATGGTAGGTCTAATGACATAATTGATGAATCATCTTTTACAAACGTTAAAACATTATACTCTAGTTGGATTATATGTGAGCATCGCTTTGTATTGTAGATTCTAGATCTTTTTATTTATATTCCAAACATTGGATTGGTTATGGAGCTTTTCGAGACTGGATTGTGCTGTTTTTTAGAACTACACTGCGTAAGATCACGCTTGCCCCTGTTTGTATAATACATTTGGACTCTGGTTGATGGAATTTGATCTCATCTGGAGTAAGTATATTACCTGCATGGGTTTCCTATTTTGCACACTCCAGTAATTTTGCACGTTATCCTACAGAATTAAGGATGCATGGGGTTTCATCAAATTTGGAATAATGAATAAGGATAGGAAGTAGAGCTGGGTATACAATTGGAAGTCTGCACAGTCGACTCAAACTGACCTGTTTTTAATGGCCAAGGGATGTGGCCTTTAAATCTTGGGTGCCAAAGATTAAACGATTTCAATAAAACTGTACACGATTAAATCGGGAAGGCGAGGGGGGTCGGTTTAGCGACAAAAATCTGAAGCTGGTGCTGCATGGAAAGCCCTCAAAGCGATCTCTCCTTGAGAAAAAAGAGAGAGAGAGACATCGCTGAGGACATTCACGAACTTATACTCCAATATAAAGTATAGACACATTTGTTTTACATGGATTGTGAAAGAAGTCAAGTATTGACTTATCGAGTCACTCTCCATGGCACAGATGTTGGCGTATACTTCCCACCTTGTCTGTGGTGGAGGAAACCGAAGAACTCGGCGAAAACCACCGTATTGTAACGGTAAATTGGGAATTTAGAGACTCGACTCAATACGGTAATAAAGTTTCAGTCTCAAATTTATTACATTTGACTAATAACTATTATTGTCTTGTAAATCAGGACAATGCCATTCGTTTGGCCTGTTCTTACCCGTTATCATTTAGCACCAGGTATAACTACCACTAATTTGGCAACTTCTGTATAAACTAGGCACATCCAATAGCTACTGAAACAACAATTCTCAGAGGACAGATGTTTGTACATATGATTCTCATCGAAATGGTGGTGTTGGCCTCAGCGCAATGTAGCTAATTGGGTCATTAAATGATACTTGTCCAAGCTTGACGGGACAGGCAAAATTACATGGTTTGTCATCACCAGGTAGAACATATGACAGTTGTTAAATGCGTATCAGTCCACTATTGCATCCAGTTTCAGATCAAATTAACATTCGTCAAATGCACATCAACTGGATGGCACATCAAGGCGTGACATTGACATTAAATTCAACAAAGTTGCATAAATTGGATGACACATCAACGTGGGACATCAAGATCAAATTCGTCAAAGTTTCATCAATTGAACCGCATGTCAAGGTGCGACATTGACATCAAATTCATCAAAGTAGCATCAATTGGACAGCATGTCAAGGTGCGACATTGACATCAAATTCATCAAAATAGCATCAATTGGACGGCACGTCAAGGCGCGACATTGACATCAAATTCATCAAAGTAGTATCAATTGAAGGGCACGTCAAGGTGCGACATCGACATCAAATTCATCAAAGTAGCACCAATTGGAGGGCATGTCAAGGCGCGACATCGACATCAAATTCATCAAAGTAGCATCAATTGGAGGGCACGTCAAGGCGCGACATCGACATCAAATTCATCAAAGTGGCATCAATTGGAGGGCACGTCAAGGCGCGACATCGACATCAAATTCATCAAAGTAGCATCAATTGGAGGGCATGTCAAGGCGCGACATCGACATCAAATTCATCAAAGTAGCATCAGTTGGAGGGCACGTCAAGGCGCGACATCGACATCAAATTCATCAAAGTAGCATCAGTTGGAGGGCACGTCAAGGCGCGACATCGACATCAAATTCATCAAAGTAGCATCAATGGAGCGCACGTCAAGGCGCGACATCGACATCAAATTCATCAAAGTTGCATCACATTTATCAATCATCAAATACAAAATGGTAGCATCAAGTTCATCAGAAATACAATATCATCAAATAAATAAATGATAGGGTCAAGTTCGTCAGAAATACAAAATCATCAAATACAAAATGGTAGCGTCAAGTTAGTGTACGTGGGACTTAGTACCATTCTGAGAACAAATCAAGTAAGTCTTCAATTTCAGCATCCAGTAAATTTCATATATTAACGTTGGACACCTCTCCTATATCAATCTCGGACAAGTCCATAATATTGTGCTCTAAGAAAGGTCTGCAGTATCAAAATTCAACAGGTCATCAGCTTGGAACTGGCCTCTAATATCAATTTCAAACAGACCAGTGGTATCTGTGTTAAGTAGATCCTCCAGCTTTAATTCCTGCCATTCATCAGTGTTGCTCGTTGTTATGTTGGCTGTAACTTCTTTTCTAAATTCTGTTATTGCCAAATACTGGTTCGTGAAATCTCTTCACTCTTTAAGTTTCCAACAACAGTATGCAGGAAATGTTTAAAGATCTTTCACTTCAGATTGAATGCCTGACAAAGGAAATATTTCAAAGTTCTTTCACTTCAGAAGGCAACACAGAAAATATTTCAAAGTTACCCCATCTCTAATTAAAAATTTATTAGAGAGAGTGCCACTTGCCAGGGATACCAGATGTCTGCTCTCTTCACCAGTCTCGGCAGCAACACCCTCAACAACTTGATGCCTCTCCTTATATACTTAGTTACAGGGTACCCCTGTTGTGGGTGACCACATGACAAAAATTTCCTTTCAAATAGGATAGCTTTACAATGCCCAAATCCTTGGGATTCAACTTCCCCAGTGTGTCATATCTCATATTTAGACTCTTGTTTAATGATGAACAATTGGCAGGGAGCAGACAATGCTAAAAAAAAAAACATAGGTCAGCCTCCATGTGGAGGTTCAACTGTATCCACCATATGGGGATTATGGCCCCAGATAATGATATGCAGCATCCGCAAATGGCACCCCTCTTCCTTACTTTCTGCAGAATCCTTTCACAAAAGTGCTTAACGTGGGCCGAATATCCCCTGAATAGCAGAATAGGGGCACTTTTGCATTGCAAACATGTACATCAAAGTGTTTTGTCACACCAACCTGTGAATAGGACTTTCTACAAATTAGCAGATAAACAAAAAGAAGCACTGTGACTGCTGCATTGGGACATCCAAAAGTGTCAGGCATGTACTTGGGAGGTACTGCGTGACATAATCCTGGTTCCCCCAGCTGAATACATGTTAAACGGAGGCTTAGTTTCCACATTATGCCAGAAAATAAAGAACTAACTTACTGCTGATTTGCATGTTTTCATCCAAACGCGGGCTGTCCTATTTCAGCTGCCTTTCACTTCCAGTGCCAAAATAATTGTGAACCCGTTCCAAGCTGACCCGTCTCTAGCAGACCTATTATTCCCTTAACTTTGTTTAATCTTGACGTATACACAAAGACCCACTTATCACCTCCAATGTATTACGATTTCCTCCTATGTATCTGACAGTAAATTGAAGGGAATGGCTTTGAGTCTCAACAGCAATACTTAGTTGATGCCTTCATTCACAACAATTATGATAAGTATAACAATAATATTGATAATTTGAATAATCACTATAATTCCCTGAATCTAAGCCTGGTTTTCAAACTGTACAATTATCGGACCATCACTATATATATATATATATATATATATATATATATATATATATATATATATATATATATATATATATATATATATATCACATCAATGACACAATAACACATCTAACAGTATGTTTCATAGTCATAATTGGACTTAATTTACCGTAACGAATTCAAAATTTTGAATTTTGCTTTTGCGTCCATTGTTAAGCTCAGTGTCCTGCCATGCTTCGTTTGCTGATCTCTGTGATATTTGAAAGCAGGGAGTATCACAAAATACTGTATAGTGGAATATCCCTATTAAGACCACCTCAATGGCTGAAAAATATGATCTTAATATTGGAGTGGTCTTGATGAGAATATAATTTTATTCAGGAAAAACAAAAATGGATCTGTAAATCGGTGGTGTTAATATTGTAATGGTCTCTTTATGGAGGTGGTCTTAATTGGAGATTCTACTGTATCTATAAATGGAAGAACAAAATACGGTCTGCCAGTTGACACTGCTCATGGCCGAAGGGTTAAAGTGCTGGACAGAAGATTCATAAATCGTGAGGCGGAAGCCGCTAGAACAGAATTTGATTTTTATGTATTGAAAACAACTGTGCAATGTTCACGGGGCAAAACACGCCCCAACTTCAATATGTGTCACCACGGGAATCGGTTTTTAGATCACACTGAAAGAGTGTTCACACTTCTCTTCAGTTTTGCCAGTTACCTTGGCCTGCGACAAATTTGGTGTATTCAGTTGAGATTTTAATGTTTCTGTCATCAGATAAAATAAGTTGTGTGTTCACATCAATGACACAATATTCAACACACACACACACACACACACAGATATATATATATATATATATATATATATATATATATATATATATATATATATATATATATATATATATATATATATATATATATATATATTTATATATATATATTTATATTTATATATATATTATATATATATATGTTCTATATTTGAAGATGAATTGTCATTTTTCTAGAGTGGTATTCAAAAGTAAAAACTCACTGTAGATCACATGACTTAAAAATCTTGTCACAACTTAATAGGAGGTGTTCATAAGTAACCGACGTTACGTGCTGTCCTCTATCCTGCAAAAAGAAGCTTGACAGGGAGGAGGGCAAATTCATGTATTTAGTAGAGCAAAATAAGTTTGTAATTAAAAAAAATCGCAATCTGAGAAAGCAAAAGCAAAAAAAAAAGTCATTCATGTGGTTCAAAACATAAATAGCTGCTTAAAATATTCAGAATTTTTCATTTGTTTAGCAATATAATTTTCAGATCTTTTAGTGACAAAGTTGACGGAAGTGCCTTCATCAAGGTGGAGGCAAAGTTCTGTTGCCTAGTTACATAGGTAGCAAGAACAGATGAATTCCTCCTATTGTGACGTGCCTGCATCACTAACCTAGCGCGTTAACATTAGTGCGAGGGATGCTTGATTATACGTCACACTTGACGTGGAATAACTACGATAAACGTTAACAAACAGGTACATGTACACCAGGTCGGCGTTGAAAATAGCTTGGCCTATAGCATAATTTTGCGATGAATACCCAATTAAACATAGAATTAACAAAATCTTACATGGCTGGAGAGTGAGTGCGGTCACTTGTGATTTGTCTCAACAACAACGATCCATCGTGAGAGTAAAATTCAATTGTAACTTACTCTGGACAGCCGTAGAAGATTCTCTCTCTCTCTCTCTCTCTCTCTCTCTCTCTCTCTCTCTCTCTATATATATATATATATATATATATATATATATATATATACATATATATATATACATATATATACACATATACATATATAGAGAGACAGACAGACAGACAGACAGATGGACAGAGAGACAGACTAATAACCGGTAAGATATGGCTATGTATGATGTGTATCCCATCATCTTGTTCCTGTGCACGTTGCACTCTGTTGAACTGTAACACTGCATAAAAACTCATATCTGACTAATTCTAAATGAAACGGGTTTTTTTTGTATTATTTACCAGTGCTGCGAAGCACCATTCACAATATGTACGTGATAGCATACGCCATCACCAACCCTCTCCTCTCCCCCCAATCTCCCAGGTGTCATGATGCCCCTTCATCATGCTGTCTACAGTCGCGTTCTACTTTTTGCCATGACCAGTGATCAGAACCGAAACTAACGTAGTCAGACACATTTCCGGAAAACCTCAACAATTTGGGTCATGATTATTTTGATAAATAAGTGCAACACAGCTGCTTGATCGATCTCCAGATGTGTGCCAGAGCAGCGGATATCAAGTCAGAGCTGGTTGTATGTATGTATGTATGTAACTATGTATGTATGTATGTATGAAAATTTAATGAATTTTTCACTGCACTACCTCTAGAAGAGCGTTGTGATGTGTCCAAGACAAAAGGAAAGCGATATACAAAACACAGCTACAAAATGAATAACAAGCGCACCACACTTCAAAAAGAAGGACATACAAAACACCTTCATAGAACGTCCAACAAGCAAACCACACAATAAAAAATACATAGCAATACATGTGTTTTCAATCTCGCATTCGTAACAAAATTTCAACCACCGCTATTGTGATCCAAACATACCATTTTGATCCAAACGTTTGTTTTTGCTGGGTAGAAGAAAACTACTTATGTCATACCATAATTTGCAAAATTAGTACGGTACTATAATGGTTTCCATCTCATTACATACGATACATTATAATATAGTAGATGGTGTGAAAACAAGGCTGTTGTGATATAACATCTGTTGTATCACAGTGACTCTGCTGTTGTTGTTGTTGTTGTTGTACTAACCACCACTGAATTATCCCCCCCCCATATTTGAGCCCTGGATTTCTATTTCACTATCATTAATAAAATACTAGTGTGTGATTGTTTTGTCCATTTAATAAAGTAATTATAGCAAATGTTCACAAAATATCTTTCACAACAATGGAATGTTTACTTCTGGTTCCGCGCTCCTGTGGTAGTTACAATAATAAAGTTAAAGGAACGAATTTACTTTAATTTATCCAGAGAAAGACTACGAATATTTGAATAACAGACTGTGATGACACACAGGTGCTGAATTCGACCGGCATTGAAGGGGAAGTCACCGGCTACACATTCCGGGGCAGGATTTTTAATAGGATGTATTCTATATTATGTTGGCGTCTGTGCGAAAAAAATGTGTTCAACTTACCAACAACAGCAGGGAAAAGTTCTCTGATACATTGAGAGGTGCAAATATTCTCATCTGTCCTACAAGATGCTAAAGATACATCATTCCTATGGATGCACTTTGAACAGAAACACACTCTTCACTTTTTCAAATTAGATTTGTAGATCTTATGATCTACGGACATTGAATTCATTGAATTGCGTCTAGCCGATCGACCTTCGTCAATAGCAAATTGCCCACAAATACTACTATTATTTTTGCTGTCCACGATATCAGGGAAAAACTTCAAGAGTGATGGTTTCAGTCATAAATGCAAACAAAACACTTTGCGTGACGCATTTTCTTCGAACTATTTTACAGTCCGTTAATTCGGAAAAAGCAAAGTGTAAATGACCACACTCTTTCAATGTCTTCATGAAAGAAAAAAAAACAAAGACGGTTTTCTTTACCAATGATTAACAGTTCATAATCCGCATTAGCCCTGGATATTGGCTGACATTCTCATATCGTCAGACCATGGTCACTCGTGTAGCCTCCTTGGTCAGACCAAGCGCTAGGCTACCAACACGATGCAGTACCCGCGGCATCAATGATCTGACAAAGCTTGAGGCATCAGTGACCCTTCGCTAACGGCCATTATGTGCTGCACAGCTTTCATGATTGACGGGCGCTTGTGTCTTCTTGTATGAAAAGGAAACCAGAAAGACCCATGTGGTATTTAATGTTAGAATTTTTTTTTTCGTCATTTTGTTATATTTATTTTATTGCGTTCCGAATTGAAATTTCCCCCAGTCGATAGATACGATGTACATCTGTCAAAATAAGCCAATTAATATTTAAATTAAGAGAATGCAGTCAAAACATAATATTTCCTAACCAGATATCAAGTACAATTAGGCAAGCGTGTAGCTGACGTGGGCCGTTGCTTGCTACAGATAGCCCCTGGGGTTTAACCTAACAGAAAACAAGCTAGCGTAATATGTCTGAAAAGTGAATATTAAAACAGAATGATGCCAAAAGATAAAATTATGCAGCATAACAGGCAAGTCTAAAATATCTAAAACTATCGAAGCCAAACTTTTCAACCATCTCTGGATATTTACAGCAAAATTTGTAGAAATATTTGATCAAAAGTACATCATTGAATAAGCTTGACTCAAATTTATTTTAAATATATTTGGTTTTAGATGCAAAGTCCTGAAATTTAGAACAAATACAACCAAATATCAGAATTTGTGACAAAAATGTATTATTTGTATATCCAATAGTTTCCGAAATATTACTGTCGGATAGCTCACTACTTCAAAGTTAAACTCATCTATTTTGTGATAGACTTTAATACCCAACCTGTCATTAGTCAGCCGAATATCCAAGTCCACAAACACATCTCTGAAACCATCTGAATTGTTACTCTCCAAAGGGATATCTTTAGGGTAATATGGATAAAGATGTTGTAGGTAAATTACTTTAGCAATTTCTCTGAAATTCTGTACATCTACACAAGCAATGTCATCAATATATCTTGCGTTGTTTGATAATTTTGTAGCTATTTGAATGTCCTTGTTCATCAATTTATACATATATTTAAATTCAAGCCAGGTTAAATATAAATCTGCAAGTGACGGGGAGCAGTTGCTACCCACTGGAATGCCTTTTATTTGTTGAAAAACCAATGAACCGCATTGAACAAAAGTATTATCCGAAGGAAATTATATAGTATGTATCAAAGTTTCAACTGTGTAAGATTTAACGTTACTTTTTTGAATATTTATTGTGTGACCAATATGTTTTCTTTATATATGAATTAATATTTATGTGTGGTTCACCATGATGTTCAACATTTTGCTTATTAATTCTAAAAGAGAACTTTTGATTTGTGTAGATTTGTGTACAGTGAAGAAGAATCAAAACATTTGATATTTTTTGCTTTTAAATCTTTGATTTTTGATACAAACTCGGACGAATTGCTAATTCTCAAAAAACATTTAATTTCACAGTTTCTTGAAATTGCATTACAGTATTTACGAAAATGATTCCTGATTGCAGTCAAACACAATGTTACTTCCATTGATAATTGTTTGTGCATTTTGAAGCACCAGCTATGAATCTAGATTTAAGAGGGTTTTTATGTAATTTGGGTATCCAGAAAAAAGTGGAATAATGGAATCCTCTTCAGAAATTTTGATATTAAAATTCCTTTTCGTCTCATCTTTATGTGTATCTATCAAATTATCAATGGATTGTTTGTGTAATTTATATGTCATTTCCTCAAATGTTTGAAATATTGTTTATACCAAGTTCATTTTTCAAAACATCCAGATAAATTTTTTGCAGATGATGCCAACACTGTTACCTGCCTTATCAATGTTAGTGATTACAAATGTCTCTTGTAGTTCTGTGACTGCTTTTAAAACTTGAGGCGGTTTTTAAATTAACCGTATGGCAAGTCTTCATATGGAACTTGTAACGATAAATTATATTTCTAAAGACTCTTTTCAAGTTTGATAACCATCCTTCAAATCTCTGAAATTCCATTTTTTCTCTCTCTTTCTCCTTTTCATGCAGTTGGAATGAAATGCATTACATGTATCCTGAAAACTACTGTCAATGTTCAACTTAGGACATACCCTTTTTTCATCAATTCTTTTAAAACTAAATTTCATATTATATCAAAATTACCTGTAAACACATGTTTGTGGTATGCGTCAAAGAAATTAGAATGTTTACTGTCAGACTTACAGTCACAATTTTGATTCGCTGCGATATCCTCAAGAGTATTGAAGCCAGAAATTTCTTGTAATTCATGATAATTTGTCCAATACTGTTGCCATATTTATGGGAAATAATGTGGTGATCTTTTATTTTGCATTCCCTGGAAATCGTGTTACGAACAAATTTCAATTTGAAAAAGGACTGAATGTTCAGTGAATCAATAATTTTGTGTTTGAAAGGAATGCAGCAAAATATTTGATCCAATATTTTTTTCTCATTAGATTCTGGTTCTGGTGTCTGTGTATATATATATATATATATATATATATATATATATATATATATATATATATATATATATATATATATATATATATATATATATATATATATATATATATATGGTCTATCATGTCGTGGATCATATATGATGGTTCATTGTCTCATGGCACAACGGGGCAGACTAACACGGATAAGTGTTCACTTGCCGCTGGACTCATATGTGCCGTGGTCTTTACCCGCTGTCGGTGTTCAGCATGTATAAAAGCGGGTAAAAAGATTATATTTTGTGAAACAGGCATTAATGTATACACACGCGATATATCCATAAGCATTTTGGTCTCAGATTGCACTGCCCTCAACTTGCGGGGCTCATCCACGCTGAAAGACAAATATTGCATCATTACAGTATATGCATATGTATATGGTTCATTGTGTCATGGAGCAACTGGGGGGCAGACCATCACTGATAAGTGTTCACGTGTCGCTGGACTGAAATGTACCGTGGTCTTGACCCATTTTCGGTATTCAGCATGTCTTAAAGCGCGTATATAGGTCATATTTTGTGAAACAGGCATAATAATTAAGTTACAGCTGGGTATTTTTTGACGATTTATTTTCCTATCAAAGCCAGGATGAAATACAATGCACTCGGGACTACCGGTTTAGATGTGTCAGTGCTGAGCTTCGGTAAGTGCCTTGACTTCAGATGAAAAACTGTTCTGCCCTTGAAGCATGCACATCGGCTACAGTTTTCGCCCTTTTGCCATGTGATTTTTCATTCTTCCATTTTGCGTGTAATTTTATCACACAAATTTTAGGAAGGCATCAAACTCAAAATTAACCACATTGAAAATCACTGGCCGAAGGTGACATTGAAAGTCTACACCTATTTATGGCCAGTTGCGCACGTCTTGTTCAGGTGAGCTGCAATCATGTAGTGATCAAAAGCTCAGAAAATCAAGGCTCAACCCTGGGTTCAGGCAGCCAGGAGTTGGGTTTCCGAGGGTCAAATCCAGTACAGATTATGTGATCACAGCTTATGCTTTGTTTAACAATACCTATCCCATTATGTGCAAATCACCACCGGCCTGGAGGAAGAAATTGGTAGCATAAAATCTTAAAGCTACCACAAGTTGAAGAGGCGGTGGAATGCAGGTCGCTTTTTTCTGAACTTTGGCTAGCTTGTCACCAAGACTTTGCAGTAATGTCATTATTGCTGTTTTGTTCAGATGATATCTGGACAGAAATTCATCTTCAGAATATTGTTCAAAAGGGTTACTTCTATCCTGAATAACAAGTTCATTCCAGAAAACAACTTCAATTTGCTCTAGCTGATTCAGGTATTCCTCCATTTTGATGTTCCTACACAGGAAAATGCCACAAATAAGAGCTCACAAATGTGTTAACCATGGCTTATAACATGCCGTGACCCTAGATCAGAGTTAACCACAGCTTACAATCTTTATCAACTTTTGCCCGGTTGTACATGTCCGAGTCATGTAACCCGGAGTTAAATTGATAATCTAGGGCTACGTGACTCTGGGTTATGAAGCCATTAATCCAGAGTCAAATTAGTTTGCACTTGTCAAGATCAACTCAGGGTCTGGTGACTCCAGGTTACACTGTTGTGTCTTGAGCGTGTATGCCTGTTTTGCATAGATTCTATTGTGATGTAGCTTTATTCCAATCTACCCACTTCTTTTTCCTTCCCCTGCATGGTTGTGTGTGAAGGCAAATAGAGGGTTACGCCATCAGAACGGGTGAAGAACGTAAAACAAACACTAAAAAAACTGCTCATTTCTAATTTGAACAAACGAATTCTAAAATTAGAAGAGGCGGATAAATATTGTGGAAAGTATAAAAAAAAAAAAAGCGCAAAATAATGTTAGGGCTAAGGTCCAGAAGAGGGAGCAAGCCTAAAAAAGAAGTAGCAACAATTTCAAAGCCAAGGTAGAGATGAGGGATAGCTATCAACCAAAAATGCATGGAAAAATTTGAAAGATAAAATTGCTCAGAAGAAAAGATCCCCGGAGACAACTGGTGGAGGTGCCGCTCCAAAGCGAATAGACAGTAAAGCCAGTGTCCGTCAATTCAGTCATCCCTCAATTCAAATCACTTTTCAATGCGCCAGTTTTTTTATAAAATATCGGCATTCTTCAAGAATTGCGGTCATTGAAGACATTTATGCATATTTTTGTCTTGTATATTATGCTTTACCTATCTTCTTTTGTTGCATAGAACTTGTTATTATAAAATAATTGAGAAAATAAAAAGATTATTTTTTCTGCCTTGACCAGTAAATATGGAGGAATATTTCGAATCCATGAATGCCACCATTTCCTTTAACTAAGAAATTGTTCAGCCCGGTTGCGAAGGTGTTTGGTCGCAAAAGTGCAATCCCATTTATCATGATGGTAAATACTGAATATTGGTACTGATGAATGAAGAAGGTTCTGATGAAACTTTTAACATATGTATTCCATGTATGGGTGATGAATTTGTTGTGTTACGCGTGAAAATATCGTTTCGTGGCATCTGCTCGGTTCGTCATTCTCCTTGCCTTCGGCAGTTGGATCCGTGGTGCCATACCCGGAAACAACTCTTTTTCCCTCTCATATATATTTCCGGGGGTTTTAATAAAAGAATAATGAATATATATATATATATATATATATATATATATATATATATATATATATATATATATATATATATATATATATATACATATATATATATGTATATATATATATATATATGTATGTATGTATGTAAGTATGCATGTGTGTGTGTGTGTGTGTGTGTGTGTGTGTGTGTGTGTGTGTGTGTGTGTGTGTGTGTGTGTGAAATCATGGGACCCACCAATTATTCTGCTGTCTGCTCCTGTGTCTCTATGCAGCAGACGATCAACCAAATCAAATTTATGCAACTAGTCAATATAATCTTCCACGGTACAATAAAACCCACACTTACAGCAAAGTGATGTGTACATATACTGGAAAATCGGTGTAACTTTAGCTTTTAATCCTGGCTGTACCCTGAGTTAAATTGTGGGATTAAATTAAGTAGGGTTTCAGTTTAACCCAGACATGTGCAAGTGAATATACCTATTTGACAGGGCTTGGCTCCAGAGTCACCGTAATCCCGACCTGATCTGGACATGTGCAACCGCGCACAAGATCTGAAACTTTAGTCCGAACCAGCTGACATCGCTCTCGCAAATATCCCCAGAACTTTCATTTCGACAACTTTTCAGCAAAACGATTTGGTGGTTTCTCCTCGTATTGTGTGAACGTCACGCCGGGTAAAAATGAAATCCTACGTTTGTCAGCGCAAAATGAGATTAAATAGCTTTCTTCAATGCACATACCACGCGAATCCTTTCAGGGACATTTGGTCGTGCATTTCTGTCGGTCTTTTGCCTAAACAGACGATCTGATTGGTCACCTTACCTTATGTCAAAGTTCAAGCTCCATGTGTCTTAGGGGTGTCATGCATTACATTGTACACATGTCGTTGCACTGCAAATTCGAAGCATGGATATATGTGCGTGTTGGTGAGTACATGTACCTTGAATCATGGTCGCTAATATCCTCATCATCGTCATAATGACACAACAATACTAAGTATATCAGAAATTCAATATCAAAACGATGTGGTGCACGTTTTGTTAACACTTGTAAAGTAAATCCAAAACCAGTCTATTTTTAATAGCTGTTCGATGCTCAAATGTGACACACACTTTTCTGTTTTTCCTAAAATTCTTTCTTTCTTTCTTTCTTTCTTTCTTTCTTTCTTTCTTTCTTTCTTTCTTTCTTTCTTTCTTTCTTTCTTCCTTTCTTTCTTTCTTTCTTTCTTTCTTTCTTTCTTTCTTTCTTTACCAGTGAATTTGTCCGACACTTTGCTCGGGCACTATTATACATAGAAACCCCAAACTTGGCATGATTGTACCGTCATACAAGGAGTTGAACCTTTTTATACGGAAGAATGAAGATGTTTAAAATTATGCAAATTAGGGGTATTTGAAATTATAAATCTTGAATATCTTCAAAAGTATAATAGATGGAGATGTCATTCCAATTTTTACCAGGGAGTTACTGACCATTGCGCATCTAATGAATTTAAAGCAAAAGTTTCAATAATGCTAATTGGCAGCATTGGAAATTTTTAGCCTTGAATATCTTCAAAACTATTATAGATAGAGACGTCAGTTTAACTTCTACTAGGGGGTTATTGACCATTGCGCATGTAATGAATCTAAAGCAAAAGTTGCTAATTAGCAGCATTTGAAATTTTAAAACTTGAAAATCTTCAAAACTATTGTGGATAGAGATGTCATTTCAACTTCTACTATGGGGTTGTTGACCATTGCGTATGTAATGAATCTAAAACAAAAGTTGTAGCAATTTGAATTGTGCTAAGTAGTAGTATTTGAAATTTTCAATCTTGCATATCTTCAACACTGTAATAGATAGAGATGTCATGCCAAATTTTACTGGGGGTTGTTGACCATTGCGCACCTAATGAATTAGAAATAAAAGTTGTAGCAATTTAAATTATGCTAAATAGCGCCATTGGAAATTTCTAATCTTGAATAACTTCAAAGCTATAATAGATAGAGATGACATTCCAACTTTTATTCCTGTGTTATGGAATAGTTGTACATTGCCACACCAATATGCTTTGAAGACACACGCACACTGATTTCTTATGCAGCAAATCATCTTTCCTAGTTGTACTACTGATTTTCATAAAAGCTATCGGTCTAAGACTAATATAGATTTTTTCAAGTGAAACGCTATACGACATGCCCAAACACAAAACAGAGCATGACAAAAGCAAAATATTTATATATATATAACAACGTCAACATAATAAACCTATATATTCAATTGACCACACGACTTTGCAGGAATCTGTCTGCACTAAAAATGGAACTCAAAATTCAATGTTGTATAAACCGAACCTTTTGGGTAAAAATGTATTTTTGTGAAAACGGCTTTTTTATGAAAATGCTCAGGTTCTGAGGAATCTTCATTTTTGATACGTATTTTAAAAAAAACTTGTCATTTCTTTGAAAATTTCGGATACATTTTGGCACTAGAAAAGCTTAGAGTAAATCAGTTTTTAATTGTGTAAAATCAGATAACTCGTTTTGGAGAAATATCCACGTGAAACAAATATTTTAGTACAGATACCTGTTGTCTGTAGTCAAGATTTGAAGGTTGGCTTAAACATATTTTATTGAAACAATCAAAGGAATATTTTGTTGAAACAAACAGAAGAAAACACTGTGTACTGACCACCATGTTAACATTGAAAGTACTTTTTTCAATTTTTAAGATTGTATTGGGGCTAGAAATACCAAATTTGGACATAAGATACACAGCATGTATGTCTACCAAAATGTCCAAAAATCTCAAATGAACAATTATCCAAAAGCAGGTTGGACATTACCTTATATGTTCCCATGTATTAACATGAAATACAAGAAGAAAACCACAAAGCAAATGATCCCGCCTGCCTCTTACAAGTACAAACAAACAAAAACGCGATTTAAGCTATTTTCCTATTAACGTGCCTTTCATGCATTTGTATTTTGAAATAAATATTCTAGTTGACAAAGATTACATCACCTTGTCCTAACGTAGTAAATATCCATAAAGAGAGCATTTTTCCAGGATTTTGACCACCGTTTTTTTTTTCTTAAAGGGCACACCATTGGTGTCAGTTCTATCCATAACAGATATGTGGAAGCAACTGGTGACAATTCCATCCAGCTGGGTACGTTTCCCAGATTAATGTACAAACTTTTACCCGACGTACAACGCAAACGCGAAAAAAGCCACATCGTTCCCCCGTGTTAAATGGATGGAGCTGGTCTGAGGGGACTACAACATAACTCCGCCGTGTTAAATGAATGGAGCTGGTCTGAGGGGACTACAACATAACTCCGCCGTGTTAAATGGATGGAGCTGGTCTAAGGGGACTACAACATGACTCCGCCGTGTTGAATGGATGGAGCTGGTCTGAGGGGACTACAACATAACTCCGCCGTGTTAGATGGATGGAGCTGGTCTGAGGGGACTACAACATAACTCCGCCGTGTTAAATGGATAGAGCTGGTCTGAGTGGACTACAACACAACTCCGCCGTGTTAAATTGATGGAGCTGGTCTGAGGGGACTACAACATAACTCCGCCGTGTTAAATGGATGGAGCTGGTCTGAGGGGACTACAACATAACTCCGCCGTGTTAAATGGATGGAGCTGGTCTGAGGGGACTACAACATAACTCCGCCGTGTTGAATGGATGGAGCTGGTCTGAGGGGACTACAACATAACTCCGCCGTGTTAGATGGATGGAGCTGGTCTGAGGGGACTACAACATAACTCCGCCGTGTTAAATGGATAGAGCTGGTCTGAGTGGACTACAACACAACTCCGCCGTGTTAAATGGATGGAGCTGGTCTGAGGGGACTACAACATAACTCCGCCGTGTTAAATGGATGGAGCTGGTCTGAGGGGACTACATCATAACTCCGCCGTGTTTGATGGATGGAGCTGGTCTGAGGGGACTACAACATAACTCCGCCGTGTTAAATGGATGGAGCTGATCTGAGGGGACTACATCATAACTCCGCCGTGTTAAATGGATGGAGCTGGTCTGAGGGGACTACAACATAACTCCGCCGTGTTAAATGGATGGAGCTGGTCTGAGGGGACTACATCATAACTCCGCCGTGTTAGATGGATGGAGCTGGTCTGAGGGGACTACAACATTTTGCACAGAGAATGCTTTGTGCTATACAGTGACTTTTCACAAACCACTCGAAAATATACCATACAAGACTACTCATTATATTTCACTGACAATGATGTGGCTTGTTATTTCAAGGAAACTCAAATTGATTTGAAAAATTACGGTTTTCCACCAAACGTTTTCTTCACCAGAGAGTAATTTGTGACGCTTCTCAAACTTCTTTCGAGACTCTCTGTGCGAAGGAAAAGTTGTCCGTGATAATTTGATAATGTCAGCAAAACAAAAAAAGTGCTATTAAAATGGGTGAGACAATTTGTTCCGGATTTGTTCTCAGACATGCCGGCAGATCCTACCATTCAATGAAATTACATATTCTTGCAGACAGTGTCATAAAAGTGTCCATCACATGAAGACTAAAAGCACAGTAAGATTTACCTTTATCAAAACGTGATGCACAAAGCATATCTATGTGATGCATGAATGAATGAATCAACCTACAATCCACCAAGAGACAAAACAGACAGAAATGAAAAAAGTCAGAATGGATGAAAGAAATATTGAAAGAGGGAGAAAAGAAAAGAACGAAAGAAAGAGAGAGAAAGAGTGAAAGAGACTGAGCAAGAAAGAAAGAAAGAAAGAAAGAAAGAAAGAAAGAAAGAAAGAAAGAAAGAAAGAAAGAAAGAAAGGAGAGACGAAAATACGATACAGTGATAAACAATGGTTATTAATAATAATAATGTTCACATGTATCCCCTTCTTTTTTAAAAGGCGTACTATTTCAATGGCAAATTGAGTCTTTCAAGTGCCGGCTTGGCCCGTAAGAATAATATTATGGGCCTTCAGTGCAAGTGACTGCACGTCCACCTGTTTTATATCCATTCCCCCCTTCTTTTCAAGCGCGTGTTTTATTTCATTTGTATGTGGTGTGGTGCGTGACCCCTCCAATTCCCAAAGAACTTGAACTTTGACATAAGGTAAGGTGACCAATCAGATCGTTTGGTCAAGTAATGGCCAGTTGTGCACACCTGACTTAAGACTGACTTACCTGTGGCAGGTTTTAAGACAGACCTGAGCCTACACTTGGATTGCACAGTGCAGGCCCAGTGTAAGGCCTGGCCCCAAGTAAAGTCTCAAATTAAAACAGGGGGAATCACGTCTTAAGCCTTGTTGGGGTCAGTGCCCCCAGCTAGTGTGCATGGTATATAAGGGTGGGTTTCCTTTCAAATTCAAGGGAAAGCCTATAAGAAAGGCCAGAGTTTGAAAATGGACATTTTTTTCGAACATCTGGACCAGATGGAACTGGCTGAAAGATTATTACGGAGACAGGCACGCATAAGGGAGCGCAGTAACCCCTTTGTTGAGTATTCAGACCAGAAGTTTGTCACCAGATTTAGACTGAATAAGGATGGAGTGCATTTTCTCCTGGAAAGAATTGGTGACAGGCTGGACAACATACAAAATAAGGCCACGTCCATACCACCTTTGCTTCAACTGCTGGTAACCTTGCGTTTTTATGCAAGTGGTTCATACTTAAAAGTGAATGGAGATTAGTTTGGTGTAGATATCTCAACAGTCAGCAGAGTTATCGCCCGAGTTACCAGAGAAGTTGCAGCTCTTCGTCCTCACTTTATATCTTTTCCTGATGCTGCAGAAATAAACAGAATACAGAGAGAATTTCACGCAATTGCTGGAATACCTGGAGTTGTGGGTGTAATAGATTGCACACACGTTGCTATTCTATCCCCAGGAGGTAATGATTCTGAGCTATACAGGAACAGAAAAGGCTACTTTTCAATAAATGTGCAGGTGATCGGAGACTCAAGACTGCAAATCAGAAATATTGTAGCACGGTGGCCAGGAAGCACCCATGATTCGAGAATTTTTGAAAATTCGTATATAGGTGCAAGGTTTGAAAGGCATGAAATTCAGGGTATTTTATCAGGTGACAACGGCTATCCACTACGTCCGTATTTGATGACATCTCTTCTTCACCCGAACACACGACCAGAAATACGATTTAATTATGCCCTATGCAGAACTCGCGTTTTGATCGAAAATCTGTTTGGAGTTCTAAAGAGACATTTCCCTTGCTTGGGAATGCAGCTCCGCTTGAAACTTGAAACATCCCTGGCAGTCACTGTAGCCTGCTCCGTGCTACATAATATCGCCACCCAGACTGGTGTACCCTTACCAGAAGATGGACAACATGATATAGTTGGGAATGATGTGCCAGTGGTAGCTCCTAGGAATGGTAACCAGGGAGGACGTCCACAGAGGGAAGTTCTTATTAGATTATTCGAGTGACAAAAAGTAACATGGTAAGTAATGCATGCCTTTTATGTCTGTGTGCGTAAACACACGACAAAATTTTACTTGGAATTCTTTCTTTCTTTCTTTTTTGTTTCTTTTTTCTTTCTTTCCTTTTTTCTTTCTTTTTTTCTTTCTTTTCTTCCACTCCGTTTTGTGCGCACTTAAACTCGGACACCATGCAAGCCAGACACTTGAAATTTGGCATAGCTGTAGGTCCTATAGTGAAATTATATATATCTATTGTACAGAATAGTCATGATGTTAAAAATTGCACAAATTAGGGCCATTAAAGAATTTCAATTGCTTCTAGCTTCCAAAGTATTCCACATAGAAAAATTAATAATGGCTCTATGGGTATGTCTGTTGGGGCTGCGCTTCTCATGGTCACACTTGTAAATTTCTAGAATTTAAATTTATGCAAATTAGGGACACTTTGAAATGCTAAAGTTGAATATCTTGAAAACTATTATAGATAGAGGTGCCATTGGTAAGTTTGCACTATAGGCGCATCCAATGAACCATGACTGAAAAGTGCAACAGTGCCAGCTCTTCACACACACAGACATATTTGCTTTCTAGCAAATCTTTCTTTTCTAGTTTCACATTTTTTTATTATCATAGCCATTTCTATACACTTTTATGAACATGTCATTTTACTGCTGGCGCATCATGTAATTTATATGAAGGGTTCACATACCAAATCCTATTTGAAACTTTTTTTTTTTCAAAATTATTATTGTGATGTCAGTTTCTCTATGTTTACTTGCTTATTATGGTCGTAGTGCATCATGTAATTTACGGAATGAGTTCATCATCAAATTGAAACGGCTGCCAAAATAAGTTATTTGTGACGATATGCATGTCACTCACAGATGCTGAATTTGTTGACACAGTATCTAGAGCTGTAGAAAGATTGGTGGTGGTGACAACATTACTGGTGGTGACAACAATGCTGGTGGTGGCAACTTTACTTGTTATAGGTGGAATTGCGCTAACGGGTTCCTTGGTCCTTGTAACTGAGGGTGGTGTTGATACATCGTTACCTGCGTTGTTCACTCAACCAAGTTCTTTTAGAATTTTTCTCTTCAGTAGAATGAGAACTTCTTCCTCTAGGTCCAAGATACGCATTTTTTTTGCATGCTGCGCCTCAGCCATCTCAAGGAGTCTCGTTTTCACAGCATCGTGTCTGCAACTAAATTTAGCTTTGTTGGCTGCTGCTGAACTTCTCGATTTATGTCTGTTTTCAGTATCTTCAGATGTCTGTGCCGTTTGATCACATGGATCTTGACTGCATTCGCTATTAGAGACCATAGAGGTGATGGTGTGAGGCTTGTCGCGAGACGGACCTGTACAGGACAGTGACTTGGTGCTGGCTATTGACCCTTCACCTGATGTACACGTATTATGAAGTACCGGTATTTCCTGAAAAGGAAGAAGATCCATTATCATATATATACATAGTCTCAAAGAACATTGTTGGTAATATGGCATACACATATCTCCAGTCAGAAATGCAATGATTCTAATTAATTAAATGTATTGTACGTTTACTGATATTAAAGTCATTGGGATATGAATTTGAAACTTTACGGTATATCATTTCAATATTTCCATTAAAACATGCATATGAAAGGGGTCAGTCACAATTTCCCAACATTTTAACATTAGTCTGCCGCAGGGTACTCTTTTTTTTTGAGGGGGCGGGGGGGGGGGGGGCTAAGGGGTACAGTGTTGCCAACCCTCCCGGATTTCCCGGGAGACTCCCGGAATTTTATGCTGAAAATACTTGAAAAAGTGTGGATTTTTGACAATTTTGAGTCACCTCCCGGAATTTCATCAATATTTTCCTTCTATATTTCGTATTAATTGATCAATCTCCCGTGATTTTACTTTTTATCTCCCGGATTTTAAGCTTGGCAGGTTGGCAACACTGGGGGTACTGTACATTTTTTAAAATACATGTACTTAAAAATGCTTATATTTTTTGGTTGCTGAAAAACATTGAAAACTTAAATATTTATAGCATTATTGATATGAGAAGCTACGTAATCATTACAGGAACAAGTTTTGTGGTCTGAACAAATGGCTGGTGGGGATTGGGGTGGGGGATGGGGTTTGTGAATTAGTGCTTAGTGTACTTATGTGAAAATGTTGATAATTTAGACTGGCCCCTAACAAGAGAACAATATAAAAGGCGAGAAAATTATGTTTAAGTTTGGTAGTCTAAAATATGAATAGCAACATGTCTATAGTACTTATTAATAACAAATATTACATGAAAAGCGGTTGCAATAGAAAGACATGTGTTAAAAGGGTTATTTCTATGTAGTCTCTATTTATAGTATTCAGTATACTAGCTATCCAAACTCAAAATCCTTTTCGTATAAAGTTATTTTTAGCTATCTTTTTCCTTTGAGGATAAATTGTTTAGCCATAATTTCAAGCTCGCAAGTTGTGTTATGCAGATTTGTGCATCTGAAACATTAATGACAAACATTTATGTCAACAGCCAGAACAAGGGTACAAATGTCTTTCTTTTTTCTTCTTTCTTTCTCTCTCCCTTATTTCTTTCCTACTTTCCTTTCTTTCTTTTCTTTTATTTCCTTTCTTTTCTTTCATCTGCTTTCTTTTTTTCTTTCTTTTTCTGTTTCTTTCTTCAACTTTCTTGCCCCCACTTTTTTATCTTTCTTCCTTTTCTTTGCTCATTTGATGCTATTATACAAAATATAAACTAGTGTGTATTGTTCATTTCATACATAGTATAACTACTTAAATATTTCAGCTTCTATCATGGACGATCATGTATAAATTACAATTATATGTACTTTCAATAAAATGTCTAAATAATAGGTGCAATGAATTATACATACCGTATTGTCTCTTTGGTTTCTATCTCCATGAAATTCACTGTCGTCGTCAAAAATGTTATTTAAACTGTTCACTTGTTGTGGAGCAATACTAATTATTTTTGTGAATCCACATAGGTTGTCTATTCTCCCCCACCAGTTTCTTTTCTCGCTTTCCTTTCTTTTGCAACATCGCCCTTGGCCTTGGACTTCAGATTTTCCCATAGTCGTTTTAGCTGGCTACAATCCCTTTTGTGGACCCCATGCCTGGAGTTGAATTCTTCTGTAAGAGTTTGCCAGGCCTTCTCTTTTTTTGCCAAAATTTTGCCATCAGTGCGTTTATCTTCAATGATGGCCTTATGATTTTCAACTAATTCCACCGAAATTTCTTTTTCTAATGCGGAAAAAGTAGGACCTTTTCCCATTGTAACACAGCACTGGTGTTCACTTGCACTGGCAGAATGGAATCTGGGACACGTTTCTCCAAGAAGAAAGTCACAACTTGTAATGTCAACAGTGTAGAATAAAAGACAGTATTGGGCATAACGAAAAGCAATGTGCGGGTCAAGTCTTAAGACTGGATTGAATGGGACGTACTGTCAGTGAACCTGAACAATCGACCCAGTACCACGTAAGACTTCCTTAAGACCTTCTTAAGACAGTCTTACTAGATCCCAATTTAAGTGCATATGCCTGCCCTATGTAAGCCATAGGTGCGCAACTGGCCATAAAAGACCCAACAGAAATGCATGACCAAATGTCCCTGAAAGGATTCGCGTGGTATGTGCATTGAAAAAAAAAGCTATTTAATCTCATTTTGCGTTGACAAACATCGGATTTCATTTCAACCCGGCGTGACGTCTACATAATAAGAGGAGAAACCACCAAATCGTTTAGCTTGAAAGTTGTCAAAATGAAAGTTTTGGGGATATTTGCGAGAGTGATGTCAGCCGATTCGGACTCGAGTTTAATATCTTGGTGTTTACTATAATACAATGAATGGGGGTTTACGCTATAGTGTGCGCATGCAGTTGCCCACGGTCTGATTCAAGCGTCTGTGCATTTGGCAATAGAGTGCATACATTACAATATTGCCATATAGCTTGCATGGAATGCTTTGATTTTATATAAAAATGTTCCCTAGCTGGGCCTCTTTCAGCTTTGTGAAGGAGATAATGATGCATTTTTCTATTTTTTATTAATTTTTGGGTGGGGATGGTGGTGGTAGACTCTTTTCTAACCACATGACAGAAAACTTTCATATTGCATATAGAGTCACATTCTGTCACATAGTTAATATTTTGGCCACCAGGTGGCCTTACAATTGCCCCTCTATTTAAAGTGTGTGTGTCAACAGACACTTTTCTGTTTTTCCTGAAATTCTTTCTTTCTTTCTTCTTTACCGGCAAATTTGTCCGACACTTTTCTCGAACACCATTATACATAGAAACTCCAAACTTGGCATGATTGTACCTCCATACAAGGAGTTTGACCGTTTTATACAGAGGAATGAAGATGTTTAAAATTATGCAAATTAGGGGCATTTGAAATTTTAAATCTTGAATATCTTCAAAAGTATAATAGATAGAGATGTCATTCCAACTTCTACTAGGGGGTCATTGACCATTGCGCATCTAAGGAATCAAACGCAAAAGTTGTTGCAATTTGAATTATGCTAATTAGCAGTATTCGAAATTTTCCATCTTGAATATCTTCAACACTATAATAGATAGAGATGCCATTCCAACTTCTGCTGCTGTGTTATGGAATAGTTGTACATTGCCATACCAATATGCTTTTAAGACACACACACTGATTTGCTATGCAACAAAAAATCATCGTTCCTAGTTTTTCAATGTATTTTTATGTGCTGATACTATTTTCGACTTCCCCACCATAAAGTTGGAACAGAATAGTATGAAATTTTATCAGATGTAATCTAAAGATGATATAATTTTGCGAAAATTATGTGATTAATGTTAACTTTTGACGAAATCAGAGAATATCAAACTTTGCGACCATGTGTCAGAAAGTAATACTACTGTATACGTATATAGCTGCACATGGTTCGACATATCCGGTATCACATCGCAAATAATGATACAAAATTAGCTTAGTTACGACACAATAATTCATCATCAGTGCAAATGTTGCAACACAAATTTCTGCCCGAAATTGAGGAAAATA
Source organism: Hermodice carunculata (assembly GCA_964020975.1). NCBI lineage: Eukaryota > Metazoa > Annelida > Polychaeta > Eunicida > Amphinomidae > Hermodice > Hermodice carunculata. The sequence continues at coordinate 419,243 of CAXHWN010001134.1, read as the reverse complement.
TAATTATTATGATACTTGTTACCATAATCATTTTAACAGCCGTTCGTGAAATATTCGTTATTTTACCATCGTTTTGTTCGGTTATTGCAACATAGCATCAATCTAATAAAAATATATTGTGTGATTCTAAAAGTTCCCGCCGAGCCTGCTCGATGTTAAAGTATTCCGAGGAATTCCCACCAAAGTCAGCAGCAAGAAACATGCCCAGTGGAGTTTCCACGCTCGTTATTTGTAAATCTGATCATACATCGTTCAGCATGCTTGCTGTCCAATGAAATGCTCATTTGATGCATGAGGCAGGTGTGGATTGAGAGGAAAACATGCTAAAAAATCTGATACAATTTACTGGAATTAGAAACTAAATTTTAGCATTGTATTTTTTCATAAAAACATTTGGATGTAATACATGTTCAAAACAGAATTAGAGAGGAGTGAAACGTCATGGCGGAAAGACGGAAAAATATGTAGACTGCCACTGTGACGAAGCTTCTATTTAAGAAACGTCCGGCACGCTTGTTAATGATCTGTGACGGCAACAACCCAATGAAGATAAAGCATGACACATTATTGAACAAGCAAATAAAACTAATTGTTGTATCTTGATTAAATATTCGAATGAATCAATTCTGGAACACAAACAAAACAGGAGTGAAAAGTCATGACAATAAGAAAGATATGTGGACAATCACATAGATACCTGTCAGAAATTAGGTCTCTGTCCTAAATGTTGACTCACATGGGAGTGTATATATATATATAACTACATGTATGCCCATATAGCGGTACGTTTTCGAAAATACAGTCCCGTATGGTTTCAATTTTCCCCAAGGCATAAATATAAATTGGCCCGTTTTGGGGTACGTTTCTAAAAATAGGTTTATGACCGTATAGGGGTACGATTTGTAAAAATAGGTTTATGCGTATTATGATCCGTATGGGGTCAGTTTTAACGATCCGTTGAGAGATTGATATTGATTGATCTGATTGATTAAATGGATGGATTTCTCACGAAGCCGTGGGAACCGTACCGTTGATGATGTTTGACAGTCCAGTCAATTAAAATAGCTGCAGGGGACACTGTGTTTATTGTTTGACACATTTAATTGATTGAATTGATTAAATGGATATGGATTCTCCCCACAAAGTGAGGACTCTGTGTTTATTGTTTGACAAATTGAATTGATCTGATTGATTAAATGGATGGATTCTCCCTATTCGTTAATATATATGGATGAAGGCTAGGCCGTCTATATGTAATATACATAGGTATATTACTACCCGGCGGGGGTACTCCCCGGAATTTTTGGTGGGTAGGCTCCACCGAGGGTACAAAACCCGGACCCAACGGGAGCGGAACCAATGTGAAAATGGGGGGTCTTTTGGAGCTTGTATTGAAAAAAACAATGAAATTTTACATAAAATTTGGTGTATTTGGGACAATTTGGAGACAGGAATTGAAAAACACAGGGGTCTTTGGGTGAGACAAGCGAAAAAGGGGGGTCTTTTAGAGCTACAAGCAGGAAAAAGGGGGGTCTTAGAGAGCGACAAGTACCGAAAATAGGGGGTCTTTTCCGCGGCGCCTACCCGTATAGCAAGGTATAGGAAGTACCCCCCCCCCCCCCGTATTACTAATTCAATCGACTACCTGCAAACAGGAGCCATTCCCGAGTGCTCATGGCATTTTAAGAATCCTAAGACGAAACAGCTATCTATAAGAAAATGGGGTCCCTATGCATCCTATTGATACATTTTTTAAACTTACATATTCGTAATCCTCAAGATGTTTAGTTAACGATTTTTGATGTTCCCAAGTCGAGATTCTGTCCCATGAGTCTCTTTGGCGGCATTTTGGTGGCCATATTGGATTTTCGACAAAAGTCGATCATAATCATAACTTTTGAATGAGACATTGTATAGAGACAAATGACCCCATTGTTCTGTGTAACCTTGCCATGTATATGTATATCTGTATATGTGCATATACATATATATATGTATATATATATATATATATACAGTAAAACCGGTCACTACTGAACACCCTGGGGACTGAGTGAAAGTGTTCGGTAGTGAGCGGTGTTCAGTAGTCGGAGGTTGGGGTGTTCAGCTGATGGGTTATAAACTTGAAATATTACAAGTGTGTATAGCTATTTCTGCAAAATTATCCATTCATTCTTCACACAAATGAAGCTACATGCACATGATGTATGCTAATAACACAGTTTACATCTGTGCTGTCCCACTTCTTGCTATCAAAACATCAATTGTTTCAGTCACAACCAGTTTCACTCAAACATGTCAACTTATTAACCCTTAAAGTGCTAATCACTGCTATAGTAGTTTTCTTATTACTGTTAAACATAGAATGGTTATAAAATTCATATTCCTCATGAAGATACCTTTTGTTCAAATACACAGCAGGCCTGGTCTAAAGCAAAAAGTAGTCTTAATCAACAGCTTTCCTGGGGACACTTTGCACGCATTGCACACAAAGTGCCCCCAGGAAAGCTGTTGACTCAGTCTGAAACCAGCGCTTTAAGGGTTAAGACAATGTGTGACTGTTGGTAAAATCAAATACACTCAAGAGCAAGGTGGAATATTACACCAAAATGCTATGAAAACAATACAGTTTCCACTGTATTTGGAGACAATTCCAGCATTCAGGTTTTTCAATTGCCTGCTTAGATTACTCAATGGGCTGTTGGTTTTGATGCCTGATTGGTCAGCAGAGATACCAACCAAAGTCAGTTCTGAGCTAAGGCACTCTTTCACAGAAGACTAAACAATAATCTTGATAAATTGTACCAACCAAGGTGTGATCTGTTAACCACAGAGACAGGGTGGGAAGCAGGGCATAGCAAAGGCATGTCTTATCAACCTTCCTGTGTTGGTCCAGCATGCACACAGTGTGCCAGCTTTTTTCCTTAGCGACAAACAACCAGCAACTGACCTTGGGCCTGGTTATGGCTCACAGAGAAAGCACATGTTCAGTAGTGGGAGATTCATTTGTGGCTTTGAGACGTAAAAAGGTGTTCAGTATTCAGAAGTGAGAGGTGTTTGGTAGTGAGAGGTTATGAGCTTCCAGGAACACCCAGGTGCCTATTAAATAACATGTAAACATTTGGGACTAAGCAAAAGTGTTCAGAAGTGTGAGGTGTTAATAGTCGGAGGTGTTCGGTAGTGGAGGTTTTACTATATATATATATATATATATATATATACACACACACACACACATATATATATATGTATATATATATATGTATATATATATATATATATATATATATATATATATATATATATATATATATATATATATACACAAATATATGTTTATATGTATTGGTGTATTGGGAATGTTTTTGCATTGCATGATCTATTGACTATTGCACTCTGCATTTTTTCCTCTGCTTTTTGTAGAAGTAGCTACAACTGCATTTGCTTGGTGATGGTGACCATATAGTACAGTTACACGTATATTGTGGTGATGGTGGTTAATGATGCCCAAGTCAAAGAAAAACAAAAGTGATACCAGCAGCAGTGGTGGGTCAGAGATACCACAGAAGCGCCCCCCCCCCCGTAATTTGCATCTTGCATGTGACAGGTATCGAGCACCTACATTTCACCCCACTGAGTCAGGCCAAGGAGGCTGCCACTGAAAAGTTGATTCAGCTACATAGTATTCGTAACAGACGTCTTGCTGAGCTTCAGGACTCATCTTATCGTATGGAGGATGTCTGTAAGTGCATTCCCGACTCTCTCTGTGGTTCATATTCAGATAGAATTGGTTACCATCGAGGCTGCTACCAAAACTTTACTAAAGACCTCGAAACGTTTGAAGTGACAGATATGTTAGCATTGTATAACAGGTTATAGGAAATGCAGCCTTTATCACCCAGATTGACTTTGACAAATGCAATCGACTCACGAATGTCATGGTTCTCAAGTTTGTTCTTCAATTTCTCACTCTTATACTCTGCATTTGGGAAACCATTCCTCTCCACCTCCTGAATGTAGAGAAGGCGCAATGTTGCAAGCTGGACAACCTTGTACTGCCAAATCACTACATCATGAACAAAATCAAGCACAGCATTGAAAGCCTCTAGGTGTGTAGCAGCCTTTAGATTTTGCTGTGTATCAGTTGAACGGTTCATAGTTTTTCTTTGACTTGGGCATCATTAACCACCATCACCACAATATACGTGTAACTGTACTATATGGTCACCATCACCAAGCAAATGCAGTTGTAGCTACTTCTACAAAAAGCAGAGGAAAAAATGCAGAGTGCAATAGTCAATAGATCATGCAATGCAAAAACATTCCCAATACATATAAACATATATATATATATATTTATATATATATATATATATATATATATATATATATATATATATATTTATATATATATATATGCATATATGCAGATACACATATACATATGTACTTGCATACATAAATGTAAACACACATGTTTGCCCAAAAAGCAAGTTATTATTGCCCCTTCTAGTTAAAGAGGAAACGGATGTCACCATGCAGGATTTTGCCAACATTTCCAAAATATTTCACATTTTGTTTAGTTTAAATGTATAAAGCTTGTTCCAATCATAAAGGCAACCACCTGTATCAACTCTCCATGGCAAGGTTACACAGAAGAATGGGGTCATTTGTCTCTATACAATGTCTCATTCAAAGGTTATGATTGTGATCGACTTTTGTGGAAAATCCAATATGGGCACGAAAATGGCCGCCAAACAGACTCATGGGACAAAATCTCCACTTGGGAACATCAAAAATCGTAAACTAGACATCTTGAGGATTAAGAATATGTAAGTTGAAAAAATGTATCAATAGGGTGCATGGGGACCCCCCCCCCCTTCCTGCCCAACTATATATAAATCCCTCTTGCACATGAAAACGATGAAAGAAAAGGTGTCACGTCTCATAGCTTCAGAGACAATTCACCATAAGAAAGAACGCCACAAGACGAGGACACGTAGAGTGGCGGCGCCACACGAGCATAAGTGGAACGACACAAGACGTCACATATAGAGAGCAGGGGGATGAAGTCCGCCTTCACTTAACTATATACACAGATGATACATTTATGTTTTCAAGATTTTGACCACAGTATGAACTGCGTCACAGCTCCCAGTCTGCCTGTTGTTTTGATAAAGTTGTGGACTGCGTCAAAAATAATTTCATTTTGCTTGGAGGTACATGTTTTGGACCCATATAATAACGTTGAAATCGTGAATGGTGCAAAGGACATAATTTGGTTCTGAAGTGTATTTCTCTGAGTTATATAAAAAGGACACTCGCAACAATAATGAAAAACATCTTCATTTCCGTTTCCACAGGTACACTGAGGGGAGTCTATCAGACCCTTTTTGAACAGATCCGAGTTTAGCTTGCTGCATCCCATACGCAACCGTGCGTGGGAAACAGCAAGCCTTATGTCACTTATGCAGTAAGTTTGTTTGCACTTTTTCCCTGGTCTATTTTTTTTTTCTTAAAAGATGTAAGGTCTTCGGAATTACGCACATCAGTAGGCAAGTTATTCCACAATCGCACAACCGATGGACAGAAAGAAGTGTTAAATCGGTTTGTTCGTGCTCGAAAAATAGTGAGATTCGTACCAGATCTGAAATTGTACCTGTTTCTTTCATTGCCCAGGTTAGGAATGAGGTTGCATAAGTATGAAGGAGCTACACCGTGCATGATCTTGTAAAATAAGATCAGCTTAAATTTTTTCACGGCGCCGAGATAATGTTTTAAAGCCTGTTTCTTCATAAATTAAATCATGACTAGTCCTAGAAGTGGCCCCAGTATTAACTGGCTGCTGCCAATTGGACGTTTTCAAGTTGTTGAGACTCTTGCAGCGTGCAGTTGTCCCATACCACTGACTCGTACTCCAAGAGAGGTGAGGTAAATGAGAGATAAAGAATCTCCAAGGATTTGATATTAATACGAAGCTGCAAATATTTAAGAATATTCACCATTTTCATTCCCTTAGTTGTTATATTTTTTATAATAATAATAATAATAATAATAATAATAATAATAATAATAATAATAATAATAATAATAATAATAATAATAATAATAATAATTTATTACTGAATCTACCCCTCTACAGCGGGGGCACCATGGGCAGGGCAGAACCCACGGTGCGTCAGACACGTTTCAGTAAAATGCACGTAATTATATACAAGGCATTGATCTAAAATCTCAAATTAAAAGCACAGACAACACATATCCATATACATCGGCTGTAGATTGTGGTAAAAAGTAATGTGCTGAGGTCGGCTCAGACAGGTCGTCCAGCGACTCTCACCTGTAACACCATGCTTCAGTCAAAAATTGTTTACAAACAAAGTCAAACAAAGACCCAACATTGTTCCCATATAAACAGGCTTGGTGACAGAGTATAAAACACAGTTTCCCTATCAGAGATGAACTCTTGTACTTATGCCACACGTACTCAAAATTGCGCTCCCTCAATCCGTTTTCTAACATAAAGACATACTTCGTTCTGATACGATATGTTTTACTACATTTAAGCATAAAATGGGGAAGATCTTCCTTCTCGAGTTTACATAAACTGTAAATTTCATTTGCGAGCCCCCATCTGGCAAGATCTTCGTGTATCCCCAAGCAACCGACCCTGGCCAGGAATTTTAATCTAATTCCATTGAAATTCCTAATATCGTAAAGATATGTGCTGCCAAACGTGAAACATTTCATTAATCGAAACCAGTGGAGCGAACTTTTACCGTCAATATCTTGGAAAATTTTTATCTTATAACTTTCCCAACTTAGCTTGTGATAAGGCTGGAGCCATGTTCCGTTTTTGTTTGTTAATGCACGACTATATATGGTTAGACCAGGACAGATCACTGCGAATTGTTAAGCCTAAATGTTTGAGATCAGAAACTTCGGGTAGCTTTTCATTCATAAGTCTAGATCGGGGTAATTTAAGTGATTCCTCTCCTTGGAGATGACGATACTGGTAGATTTCACAGGGTTGAATGAAACAAGCCATTGTCGCGACCACCCTCAACTGCCTTCCAGTCAGTATCGAGAGCATTGGTCGCAGCAAAGGCGTCATCCACTTTGATGAACAGAGTTGTGTCATCGGCAAAGAGCCGAATGGATGAATGAACTGTATCTACTATATCATTTATATATATCAGGAACAAAAGCGGTCCTAATACAGAACCTTGGGGGACGCCTGCTTTTACTTGTCCCCGACGCGATGTCCGACCCTGGACAACAACTCTTTGCTCACGTTCGTCTGAGTAATCACCGAACCACAGCAGCAGTGTGCCGCGTATCCCCGCTTTTTCTAATTCATGTGCAAGTCCCGGGTGATAGAAGCGACCAAAAGCTTTCGTTATGTCACAAAATATAACCCTTATATCCTTCTGCCGACCTACTGCTTCACAAAAATGATGATACAAAAATACAAGTTGATTGACAGCACTGTCACCCGGTATGAATCCGCACTGTGATTCCGATATGGCGATGTTTTCTCGGAAAAAAGTTTAAAACGTATTTATATACTACTCTCTTGAAAACTTTGCTTACGGAAATTAATAATGATATTGGTCCATAATTACTACAGTGGTTGGTGATCCCTTTTAAAAAATTGGGACTACATTAGTCTTCTTCCATTATCCTGGGAATTTACTATTAATCAAAGAAATGTTAAAGAGCTTTGCCAGAGAATCTGTAATAGCAGGGGCACCTTCTCTGAGTAAGCTGCACTTATGCCATCTGGACCATTGGCTTTTGAAATATCCAAACTTTTCAGAACCCAAAACACGTCGTTGCTACTTATTGAAATGGTTTTAAATGTAACCGGATTATTTGGTTGGTATGTTGGGGGCGTAAAATTGGTATCATTAACTTTGGTTTGGTCAAGAAAGAAATTGTTTAGAATTTGGGCTTTAGCTTCGTTGTCAGTAAACGTTATATTTTCATGGAGCAGTGCTGGGATATCAGACGCCTCATTTTTGTGTAAAAAGAATTTAACTGTACGCCACCAACTTTTCGCTCTTTTGTTTGCATTGTCAATAGAATCTCCCAGGCGCTCGTAATATTGTTCTTCAGCGAGTCTCAAATCTTCAATATATTTATTTCTTAGTTGCCTAAAGTACGGGTAGAGTTGCGGTCTGAGTTTGGCACGCTTGTGGATACGCTCTACCTTTTGCTTAGTGGTGCTGACGTGTACCAGGGTGCATCACCTGGACGTATAACAGTGCGACAGGGTATACAGTCCTTAGCTGCAGATAGGAAGGTATTTGACCATTTCCCACAGATTGTTGATATCAATGTCGTCGGAGTCAAAGCAGGCGTCCAAATTACATGACAATAATTTCTCTCTGAATGTGTCAAAATCAGCTTTTTCATAGTCCCACACTAATCTGGAATAAGGAGGAGTTTTCTTACGTCTGAAAAGAAGACTGTCTTGCGCTCAGTTTGCATTTATATTACGAACAAAATGGGCATGTTACTTATGATTTGGTCCAGGCACGTCGCTGAGTTTTCTGTAATTTTCGTGGGTTCATTAACATGTGCGGTAAATAAATTGACAGTACCCTTTTTTTTTTTTAAGTTTAACACCATGATTTGTAGTGGGGTCTGCGTTTAAGTCCCCCAGAATTGTGATCATATCCATGTCTGACGTTTTCGCATTATCAATATTATCTTGTAACTTGTCCCAAAAATTTACCGGAGAATTTGTAGGTCGGTATACCACCGCTAGAATAAATTTATTGTTGTGTAATCGAACTTCGACCCACAAGAGTTCGGATTGTGCGTTAGACAGAAAAGTTTCCCATAAAGCAATTATATCGACATATGAATTAACCAAAGACGTTTTAATACATCGTAGCTTATCTGATGTTAATCTACGAATATTTGCATGGCATATCGTAAAATTGACAAAGTCGCCGTTGGGGCCTGGATTAGGATGTACGTCACCACATAGTAGTATAGCACTAATACAGAAAATATAATGGACAGTTCGATCTGCCTGCCTATCTATGACAAATAAATAGATAACATTTGATAAGTCAATATCAGAATGATACAGGTCGTGGATCGGATGTAGCAAAATAAAGATGAGTATGAACACATACTGAGCGAAATAGATCAGTAGCCCACACGGTACCGGAAAATCATTAAATGTGCAACAGTATACTAATCATGAAAATGGTAGCAGACGGCGTACTGGGCCGTTGAGGGTGATCTCAAGCAGCCTTTGATGAATTGGTAGATATATGTTAAAACGGTTGCAGTAAAAAGCTTATATCCTCGATACTTTCTTACCAAAATACACTTTATCAAATATATTTCAGCACAAAGTAGTGTACATTCGGGCCCAAAGCCAAGATGCAACCATTCAGTATTCCAAGACCTTGTATGTGCTCCGAGGTCGATATAAGAATTTGACAAAACTAGTAATAATAGACTTGATGATAAGCAACGATATACAAATGTTACATGCAAGTACAATTATCTTGTAGTAAAGTGTAATAGATATGTATTGATAACTGATATATAGGCCTAGAGCTTTCTTTAACACTTGATAGTAAGAAACGGCACTTCCCACAGCAATGTAAGCACACTTAAGCATCAAGTAGTGCACACTCGGAAACCATATATCTAGCATGTTCTTTAAATAAAATGAAATACCAGAAAATCCACAATTATTCACGCTTTTAATAATCACATTGAAGGTTATGACTTCAGAGGAAACACAAAACACAGTCAAAAGTTCCAAGAACCATGAAAAGAGAAGGGTAATAAAACAACGAGAACAAATATGCAAAAAGATTTTGCAATTTGGAGATACAATTTACAAATATATAAAAGGTTAGATTCATGATCATTAGGCCTATACTCCAATCTAACGCTTACAGCAATTAATTGTGTTGGCACTATACACTTTTCGTGAAATATGAGAAGTGAGTGGTTATACAGGTCTTCCATAGTAGGCCTAGGCCCTATACCTCATTTAAAATATTGCGGCTGGTACCACCAAAGTTGTTCTTGGCAATGCCATTGTGGAAATCCGAGGCGAGTGGTTTGCCATCGCGAAATACGCATTTCACCATGATAAAATAAATGCACTTCAACTTTCAGAGGTATGAAATTACAGGTCCATACCAAAAAAAAAAAAAAAAAAAAATCTCGATGATGCTTTTTCTTAAAATTTTCACTGGTCACAGAGAAAAGATAAACACTCTTTCAGTTCACAGGTGTTGAATATTGACGAACAAACCACTTGGGGATCCTGTAGACCTGGGCCTATAATGTGCGGCCCTCTGTGCATCATGTCACAGCTCAGCTCTGGCAGACGATATTCACACTGGCATGGCTGTCACTTCCTGAGCGTGTTAGTGCCTTCCTTCCCAGCGTGAAAGTTGTTGAGTCGTGCCTTCCTTCCGAGCGTAAAATTTCTTTTAAGTCGTTACCAGAGCGGAAGTTTGCTGAGTGAAATTCACATCCAAGTAGGACAAAGTGTGCTTGCCTCAATTAACTGCTGTGGAGGAAGGGGGGTGGGGCAGCTACTGAAAACCTAACATTCTGCAGTTAATTTTTTCCTACTTTTGCCAAACTAAAAATATCCGAATAGGTTCTCCCCAATTGATTTTTTCACACACTGTGTTGTATTACAATTACGAATTAGCTTTTAGAGCAGTGTAAGCCACGATGGGGACAATAATGGTCATGGTGATTATAATGTGGATGACGATTCTGACAAAAATCATGATGAAGGTCATGGTGATGATGGCGACAATGATGATCGTGGTGACAAAAAAGTGATGAAGGCCATAGCGATGACAATGATAAAGGTTATGGTGATGATGATACTGATGGTCATGTGCACAGTGTGGTGACCAAAAATATGATGAAGGTCATGGCGATGATAATAACGGTATGATGATGGTGATGACAATGATAGTCACACTCACAGTGATGATGGTAACTAAAAGTGTAATTATAGTGATGATAACAGTGACAAAAACAACGAACCTACATTCCCATCATGTCACTGTCTATTAAAAAACGCACAGCACCTGAATCTACAAAATCACTGGCAGCCAGCTGTAAAACGCCAGAACACTGCACATGTTATCACTGTATGGCCATAGTATTGTGCCACTTGTTTAAGAATTAAACTTTCTCTCTAGTGTAATTACGGGCGCATGGTTGCAGTTTGTGTGACAGGCATTTCTGATGACGCGCGGTAATGTGTTATAGATAGCAAAACAGCATACATCAAATGAGCAAATGCATTAAATGATAAATACGGGTCTTCATTAATCACTGAAGTGTGTTATACATTGAAAAACTGCGTAGCTTACATGAACATGTACATTAAATAATAAACAAGGGTCTACATCAATCAGAGAAATGTGTTATAGATAGCAAAACTGCGTACATCAAATGAACCAATGCATTAAATGATAAATACCGGTCTACATCAGTCAGTGAAATGTGTTATGCATATAAAAACTGCGCACATCAAACGAACCAATGCATTAAACAATAAATACGGGTATACATCATTCAGGGAAATGTATTATAGATAGAAAATTTGCGTACATCAAATGCATTAACTAACAAATACGGGTCTTCATCGATCAGTGAAATGTGTTATATATTGCAAAACATATTTTAAATAATAAATAAGGGTCTACATCAATCAGAGAAATGTGTTATACATATCAAAACCGCGTAGATCAAATGAAGAAATGCATAAAACAACTAGGAAAGATGATTTGCAGCACAGAAAATCAGTTTGTGTGTCTTCAAAGCATATTGGTATGGCAATGTACAATTATTCCATAGCACAGGACAAGAAGTTGGAATGGCATCTCTATCTATTATAGCTTTGAAGTTATTCAAGATTTAAGATCTCTAATGGTGCTATTTAGCATAATCTAAATTGCTACAACTTTTACTTTTAATTCATTAGGTGCGCAATGGTCAACAACCCTCCCCTCCAAGTAGAAGTGGGAATGACATCTATATATATTATAGTGTTAATGGCTGCAACTTTGACTTAAGGTTCATGTTATTTATTTATGTTATACATAGCATAACTGCGTAGATCAAATGAACAAATGCAGTAAATAATAAATACAAGTCTACATCAAGCAGGGAAATGTGTCATAGATAGCGGAACTTTTTATTAAATACGGGCCGACATCAATCAGGGAAGTGTGTTATATATAGCAAAACTGGGTACATCAAAGGAGCAAATGCATTAAATAATAAATACGGGTCTTCATTTATCAGTGAAGTGTGTTATACATTGCAAAACCGCGTACATCAAATGAGCGAAAGCATTAAATAATAAATACGGGTCTTCATTAACCAGGGAGATGTGTTATAAACAGCAAAACTGCGTACATCAAATGAACAAATGCATTAAATTACTATACAAGAAGAGGTGCCTTCAAAATGAAAAGAGTTTGAAATGCTACATTTCAACATAATATAAATTTTTGATGTGGCCATGTCACAAACTTGTTAACTGAAGTTTGAATAAGACCACTATATGTAACAGTTTTGAAGCTATTCAAGATATTAGTTTTGTGCATTTGCATAAATTAAAATTCTAAAACTTTGACCCATGGCTCTTTGGATGCAGTTATGTCACAAACCTAAATATTGAAGTTGGAATGGTACCTCTATGTATTGTAGTTTTAAATTTATTCAAGATTTATATTTTATGCATTCGCCTTATTTGCGTCAGTTAAAATCCTACAACTTTGGTTCATTGGATGCACATATGTCGCAAACCTAGAAAGTAAAGGTGAAATGGCAAACTCTATCTGTAATAGTTTTGAAGCTATTTAAGATTTAAATTTTGCATATTCACCTAACTTGCATAAATTATAATTCTACAACTTTGGTTCATTGCATGCACATATGTCGCAAACCTAGAAAGTAAAGGTGAAATGGCAAACTCTATCTGTAATAGTTTTGAGGCTATTTAAGATTTAAATTTTGCATATTCACCTAACTTGCATAAATTATAACTCTACAACTTTGGTTCACAGTTCATTACACGTGGCTATGTCACAAACCTACAAATTGAAGTTGGAATGTCACCTCTATGTATGGTGGTTTTTAAGTTATTCAAGATTTAAATTTTGTGTATTCACCTGATTTGCATAAATTACAATTTTGCAATTTTGGTTCATTGGATGTCCCCATGTCATAAACCTACAAATTGAAGTTGGAATGACGCCTCTACCAATAATAGTTTTGATGCATTTTAGATTTAAATTTTGCATATTCACCTAAGTTTATATGCAACATGACAGACTATTTGTACATTTTCTATCATACCTGAAACATAAAATTAGAATTGAACGACAAGTATCATATAGTCAATCTAAGCAAAAATTGTTCACAAAACACCAGGGTTTTTATGACATCATCTTTACTATCATATTTTATACTATGTATGTGTGACATCTCATTAATGTGCGTGTATATGGAGAACAAATAAAGATCAATTAACTAAACTTGGGTCATCTGGCCATTGAATGTGTAAATTGATCATACAAAGAGAGGGTACAGATTTGATAAATTAAGACCAGATAGACTTTGAATACACTACAGACCTACATTATATAAAGAATTTTGTTTCAGGATTTCCTACGCACTTTACCCAAAAATTATTGCTTTTCACATTTATTGAGAAAAAATCTCCCCGGTAGCATTTAATGCCTCTAACCTGGAGTACACAGAATTGCCACTCATATAGATTTTACATGAAATGCGATCAAATTACATGAAACCTATGTACTGCCGCTCTATTTAATCAAACTGAGCTGTTCTGACAAAATTGAGGTATTTATTAATTTTTTAGTTCAAGAAAAGGCAAATTACCTGAATTCAGGTAAAATCCTGAAAGGTGGCATCTCTGAGCATAGTACCCAAACCATTTAATTATACAGATTAGACAATAGTTTAGCTCTTACTTGGTTTTTCTGTGTACTTTTAACATTAAACTCTAGTTCATTTATGATTGTTGTGGTTCATAGCATGAGGCAATATTTTGATCAAAATCACAATTCTAGCCTCAAAACATTTAACCTATAGTGCCATTACATGATTTGGAACAGCTACTTTCTAAACAATTATTCATGAATTGTACTATTCATAAAGAACCTGTATACCCATCAGAGAAAACAAGACATTACAGACAGAACAAAATTTTATTTTCTATTGTGCACACAGCCACTGCCCCCCATCAGTATTGTGGTATTACATACATATATATATTACATTGATTTTTAATCGGGATGGACCACATTATCTTCTCCACTCTAAAAAACATGTCAGGAAGAAAAAGATTAAGAAAAGAACATTGACCAGTTTCAATCATATACAAACTGTCTGGACCTGACACTCTTCTCCGCACTAAAAAACCCATGCTGGGATAAAAAAGCGTAAGAAGAAAACTATGACCAGTTTTAAATTTTATCAACATTCTTTCAAAATAAATTATAAATACCTCTACTTATGTGAAACAAATCATATCAAGTTATGTGTTACATAGTACAGCTGAGAAGAAAGAATTCTCTAGTCACTGCAAATACGATATGTGATGCTACACACATATGAATATAGGTCTAATGTTAATTTTCTTATTGTCAACTTTTATTGTTTACAATCAAGAAATAAAGGATAACATAATCCTTTACTGGTCATAGCTTACTCCTTGTTGAAATTAAACAAGTTACATATATGTATAGTATTCATCACAATGGACCACCTTTTTTTCTTGTAAAATAAACAGGTAGAGGGAAATATGTGAAAGTTGTATTCATTAATTTACAAAATGCTGATGCAGTTTTTTCATAAACCTATTTAGAATATCCTGATGTTTTAAGCTACATTTACTTATAATGTTTTGTAATGACTGACTCACAAACTTAAATGTTGGGGCATCCATGTATCTGAACTATTATATACAATATCAGTTGGACCACTCATCCTCCTCCATTATATGATATATTGCCTGATCAACATTCCCAACACGTTTCTTGACAATTCATGTAAAACTGTTTGGAAAACAGCATAATTACACAATAATATAGGTCCATCATACAATAGCTGGAACATTCATGTCCCTCCACTAAATAATATCAGCTACAACACTTGATCAACATTCCTATCAAATCATGCCTATTCATTAAAAACTACGAAAAACAGCTTTCTCGTGTTTTCACATTTTGTGCCTTGTATTACACATAGATCAAACATACAATTGCTGGAAAACTCATGTACGTCCACTATACAATATCAGCTACAACACACGTGTCTCTTCACCTTACAATATTAGATGGGGCATTTGCGTCCCTCTACAATGCAATATTTGTCTGGTCAACATTTCAATCAAGTTTTGAGGGAATTATGAACAAGTGTTTGAAAAACGACATTTATGAATTTTTCACCTTTTGTGCAATGTATGACATAATACTAAAGGTTCATCATACAATTTCTGAAATACATGTACTCATGTTCCTCAGATATACAATACCAGTGACAACATTCACATCCCTTCAATATACAATATTAGCTGCAGCACTTGTGTCTCTATCATGCAATATTTGCTTGATCAACATTCCAACAATACTATAGGTCCATTGACATTCAAACAATACATCATACAATTGCTGGAGCACTCATGTCCCTCCAATATACAATATCAGCTTCAACACTCATGTCCCTTTACTATGCAACATAACCTGGAGTACTTGTGTTTCTCTATCATGCAATTTTTGTTTGTTTGACATTCCAACTACACTTCACGTCCATCATACACTTGCTGGAACACTCATGTCCCTCCACTTTACAATATCAGCTACAGCATATGTGTCTCTTTACCTTACAATATTAGATGGGGCATTTGTGTCCCTCTAACATGCAATATTTGCCTGATCAACATTTCAATCAAGTTTTGTAACAATTTATGAACAAGTGTTTGAAAGACAACATTCATGAAGTTTTCACATTTTGTGCCATGTATTACATAATACTACAGGTCCATCATACAATTGTCGGAAGACTCGTATCCCTCCACTATACAATATCAGCTACAAGACTCATGTCCCTTCAATATACAATATTAGCTGGAGCACTTGTGTCCCTCTATAATGCAATATTTGCCTCATCAACATTCAATCAAGTCTTGTGAGAATCTATGAAGAAGTGTTTGAAAACATTAATGAAGTTTCACCTATTGTGCCATGTATGGCATAATACTACAGGTCCATTATACAATTGCTGAAACACTCATGTCCCTCTTATATACAATATCCCCTACAACACTCATGTCCCTTCACAGTAGACTATTAGCTGGAACACTTGTGTCTCGTCATTATGCAATATTTGCTTCATCGACATGCCAACAATACTATAGGTCCATAATACAATTGCTGGAACACTCATGTTCCTCAACCATACAATATCACATACAACACTAATATCCCTTCGCTATACGATATTAGCTGGAGCACTTGTGTCCCTTACCATTCAATATTTGTTCGATCTACATTCCAACCAATGTTTCGTGGCAATTTATGAAAAAGTGTTGGAAAAACAGCATTCCTAAAGTTTTCACATTTTGTGCCATGCATTGCATAATACAATAGGGTCCTCACACAATTGCTGAAACACTCATGTCCCTCCACTATACAATATCAGTTACAACATTCATTTCCCTTCACTATACAATATTAGATGGGGCATTTGTGTCCCTCTACCTTGCAATATTTGCCTGATCAACGTTCCAATCAAGCTTCATGATAATTTATGAACAAGTGTTTGAGAAACAACATTCCTGAAGTTTTAACATTTTCTTCCATGTATTACATAATACTATAAATAAATCATACAATAGTTGGAACACTCATGTCCTTTCACAAATTCAATTGTTGCTTATTGCCCTTAGACAAGCTTCAACATTTGCTTTAAAAGTCTGACTTTTTTTCATATTCCACTGGTGTACAAAAAACTGGACATAGAACATAAAGTTGGTTTGGCTCATGTGCCTACTTGAGGCCTTGATACATTGAAGAAAAGCATTGAATTGTTCACAAATTGAGGTATTGACTCCATCTAAGCCCCTCAGTCTGTCAGCTCTGAAGCCTTTGGAGCATATGTGCCCAACACCATGAAAAATGTCATGATACATATCACTCTTCATAAAAAAAACACTTTCCCTATTTGCAGCATATTCATGCAAACTGCAGGCAAAGTCATAAAAATTCTTGGGGGCAGTTTCTAAATGCTTATACAAACTAAAATGTGGATCTTTCCTGCCTTCTGACCCATTTATGATGTGGGCACCATAACAGTGACCATGCAAAGGGCAGAACCAAAAAAACATGTAGGTAGATCCTCTTGAAGCAACCCTTGGATAGAATTTTCTACAGTGAGGACCCTCTGGTATCTCATCATACTCGTGCTGTCTTGCAGCATCTACAGAAAATGGTCTGCCCCTTCGGATTTGCTTACCATCTTCTCTAAAATAATAAAAACGCCCATACTTAGGTGCGTTGTAGCTGCCATCAATTGGACATGGAATTTCTGGTGGTACACTTTGGTTCTCCAGGTCACGGACCCTGTCAATAATGTATTGTAAGAATGATGATATATATGGTGGAATTGAACCTGAAAATTCCGACATTGTAAGGCGAAGAAAAGAACTCAAGTCTGGATTGCAACGATCAAGCTGATCAAACACAACATGACTTCTTGAGGGGTGTGCCATAAACTCAATCAAACTGGGTAATGTGTTGACAGACAAAAAAACAGACATGCTTGAGTCATAACTTAACATTGAAAATAACCTCCATACACAGTTAGCAAACTGAATGCTAGGTAACTGGTTATTCAGCAACATTTCTAGTAAACCTTTAGCCTGTGTGGGTATACAAGTCATGAGGTTAACTGTTCTCTCCTGAATGTCAGAAGGTGGCAGCTGTTCTTCAATTTTGCCCAGTTTCAGCTTTGCTAAATGTTTCAGGTGTTCCCGTGCATCTCTAGCACATTTAGCTTGTGCACCTATCACATTTCCTGAAGCAATAAAACAACGATCCAGGCGTCTGTTTGGTGTTTCAACAGTTACACCTTCTCTCTTTTCAATAGGGGAAATAAGAGCCTGTGAGACTGCAATGCCTATATGGGTCCCATCACCACCAACAACAGTTGGGTTCCATCCACAATATGGATCAGCCATAATAAAGTTATTATTTTGGCAACAAGCCCAAGCAAACCATAGCTTCTGGAAGGTTTTGCGGTCAAGAAAGTCACGCAGTCCAAGTCTATTGTAACTGCTGCTGGTAAGTGAACAAAATGCTGAAAAAGTCATCTGGGTAGACATGACTGCCTCGGTGAAGTCCCAACATATTTCATGGCCACACGCAGTATTGTTGGACAATCTGAAGATGGCAAGATCATGACCAGTTCACCTTAGACAGCAAATGCCTGAATGACACCACCTCTGTAATGTCTGTAAAAATAGGCACGATTTTATAATTTGCACAGTATCTACTCTCATTTACAGATTGTATGCAGATAAGTAACCAATTTATAACACACACACACTGTCGAAGTAAACAAAATATTGGTGATTTTTTATTTGGAAACTTATTTTGTAGATAAAAGTTAATTTATAGGCAACACATTTTTAAAGTTAACTCATTTTCCAAACTATAAGACATGCTGATTTGTAATCAGTAAGTTACATAAAACAGCATCAATGCATGGAAATACATCTTATGTTAGCCTGACATTTACCGGCACTGAGAACTACATTATAATATAAATAATTTTATATTGTTTCAGAAAAATGAGTATGCAAGAAAATTAAATAATTTTATTATACTTGTCAAACATTCAATAAAATTTATTCAATTAAAATAAATAATAAAACAAATTGAAATAACTTATCTGTTGGAGTGAAGTTATGTGCTTTTCCAGCAACGAAACAAGAAGGTATACTGCTATACAATAAACAGCAATATAACCGCCTTATAATGACCGGGAAAGCTTTGTAAAAACCACATACATACAGAGCAGAGTTGGCACATACCATACTGAGATAGTATTACGTGTAACTTGAAACATAAAAATAACAATATATGAAAGAAAAGCATATTCACATAATAAAAAACTGCCTACTCTGTACATCCTAATAGATGTAACATTTCTTTTTCCAGTGTTCAGAATTGTGCACAGCTATTTGAAGAAAGTGACTGCTTCCTAATCATTGAATGAAAACTTAATTATCATGAAAGATAATCCTTCGCCATTTCAAAAACAATTAGAGAGTGTGTGTTTTAAATTATTATGCATTAAACTTTCATAACATTTCCCAAAATAATCATTGAGTTCCCTTATACATGTAGTTTAAGTCCTGGGTACCTATCACTAAGAAAAATATCTATTTATCTTGTTCTCTACTAAAACATTATTGAACAAAAGCAGAAGTAAAAAGAAACAAACAGAATCTTCATTGTCTAGTTTTAATACATGACATAAACAATACATGGACAATGAACATTAATACGCACTTAAACTTACCTGCAAACATAGCAACCCAAATATAAAAATAAATGTATATTCTGGAAATGTCAAAATATACAATTTTACATTTGGGCATGATGTTTTATTTGGATTGCTCAGTCCTGGTGAATCCAGCTGGGAAAACTGAATGCAATAGCTAACAGGAGAAAATGAAATCCCAACTGTCTTTCTGGTGATGAAACTGAAATCACCCAAATATTGGATTTCCAGGAAAACAAGGCCAATATAGGGAAAAACCACTTTAAGATGCTGAACATTCAAGTACATGATTGTACATATTTTTGAGCAGAAAGCAGGCTGTACAACTAAAGTATCAGTTTAATTCGTGTGTATAGTGGTACCTGCTGTATGCAACCACTGCAGTGAGCAGCTGCACTGCTTTTTGTGGTCACTAAGCTCAAACATAGGAGTCAATTTCTTTGTTAAATTTACCTGTGGGGACAGGTCACCTGCTGTATGTGGCCACTTTTTCTTGGCTGAAGGGGTGGCCATCCCTATCCAAAAACCAGTGGAAATTAGGCAGATAATTTCAGCATAGATTTGGCCTGGTTTCTGCAGAATGCCTGAACTCCACTAATTATTTTTTGCCTAATTTCAGCAGAACACATAAACTCCGCCTGTTTTTAAGCCTAATTTCTGCACAGATTAGGCCTAGATTAGGCATGTATTCACCAGAATTTGTGCGTGACAAAAAAGTTAATTAGGCTGAATATTTAGACATGGTATAGATGCCAACAGTATCCAAACTTAAAACTTACAGGTGACTACTCTGTCACAATTTGTTTCTTTTGAACTACAGTCATGTACATTTGTACTAAACTGGCTGCCTGTAGTGTGTGCATACTGTATACTCACAACTTGTTGCTGGTCGCATTTCTCTCTAAGAAACAGTGATCAAGACAATTTCCATTCCATGACATTCCCTGGTCAGTACTTTGTAAAGTTGCCATAGTCAGTATGGTTTATCAGTCTTTAAAGTGCAAATTTAACTAAATTTTTAAGCACTCATAATTCCAAGACAAATTTTCTAATATGTGTGCTTCCCTCCAATTTTCATTGCATTGTGGGTACTTTTATGGAAACCAGTCCTGACAGCATATATGGGAACTAGCTGGTAATCATGCTTAAAGTCTGCTGAGCTCCCATCCTGCATTAGGTATTCCGCTGGAAGTCTACTTCTATACCAGTCTAAACTAGGTGTTCTGCTGGAACTGTGCCCATTTTCTTGTAGCAGATACATGCACTGGTTCAGCAGATATTTAGGCATTCTGCCAAATGTCCGCTTGAATTCCAGCTTAGATCATGCAGAAAGTCAGCCTACATCAAGTATTCCACTGAAAATGGTCTCTAGAATAGGTGGAAGATAAGCCGACTTACGTATTTCCGCTAAAAATGTGCTGGAGTTTCACCCTATATTAGGTCAGCTCCGGCCTACATTCATCATTTGCTTGAATCTTAATGGAGTTTATGCAGTTTTAGCCTAGGCTGGAATTGCCAGCCTAGGCTGGATTTTGGTAAGGGACATACAGCAGGTACCACTGTATATGGAAATGGCACCATTATGGTGTTACCCTACATGGCTTTAATTCAAAGAAAAAGCCAACACATTCCTAAATATACATGTACATACATGACACTTAACAGGACCTATTCTAGTGTACACAGTGACAAGTGCATCCGTCTCGGATTGAGATTTCCAGCCAGCCTATATGAAATGATATAATATATTCTAGTTCAAAGAATTGTCCATTTGAAAAAAAAAAATCCTGAAATACAATACATATCAGTCAGTACATGCAACAATGAATGTGGTCTTAAAAGGCAGAGGAATTAATGCTACATGTACATGCATATTTACATGACATTAAAACAAATATTCAGTCCTATTACTTCTGAATAACTGGTTATTTTGTTTGTTGTTCATGAAATCACTGAAATACATGCATAGTATTTTCATTTTATTGTGCAGAACTATGGATACCACATTTTCTGTCCTCTTTTATACCAAGCAGGAATTATCAGGATATACAATGTACAATAAGTTGGATACCAGGTGGTTTTGCAGGTGTTCTGAACATGTTTTCCTTTGTTTCACTTGTGAAACCTATTTTCAGAACACCTTCATAACCATCCAACATCCTATACAGTGGTCCCTCTGTTGAGAGACCACCCGTTAAGTGCCATCTACGAAGTGGTCGCATAAAAAAGCAGGTGGTCTACCAAAGGAGGTTTGCCTCTCATGCCATCTGCCCAACAACTAATCACTACTTTGAATTCCCATCCATAATTTAGCTTAAAACATGACTGATGTACACTTATCTGACCCCATTCCTTGTTGCAGTTTTGTGTTTACTTACTTATTGGCATAATAAACATAGTTTGAGTTTGTTAACTGTTTTTGAAAATTTATTTCACAAATCTCGTACAAAATAAGTAGGTTTTACTTATCAGAAAAGGGAAAATTCTAGATAGATAAGTTAGGTCTTGTGGGGTAATTTTGATTGATCACTATTCAGGTTCTGCAGATGGTCTCCCGAAAGAGGGACACCATTGTACATCCAACACCTACTGTGTGATTTGAATTACAAACAAACCATTACTATAAGAAAAAAAAATAGACACTGTATAAGAGAAAGTCCCACCCCACAGTTGCATGATTCCGGTGGAACTACATCCAGTGGAGATTCCAAATGGAAGCACCCATCCTCTATTGCCAAACTACTCCACTGTAAGCGATTCTTCAGAGCATCCTTCATTCTGTGAGAAAAAGGATCCCTATCGACATCTTGGGGAAAGTCGCAAGGAAATTTCCATTTCCCTGTTGTTACATCAAATACATTTTCCCACTGTAAAAATATCATATGAAGATACTACTGGCTTAAATATGTTTCATTCTTACTCAATTGAATCAATATCCTTTTTTATATTCAATATTGTACACTTGATTGAGGGATATAAATGCAAGGGTAAATAGACACATGGAAGTATAAAAGCACAGATGTTGCCTTCTTAACTTGTTGACTGCTGCTGTTAATAGTGTCAGATCAAAAACATTTCTGATCAATTTAACAGATGTGTTGTTGAGAATGACATCACACTTGATACATATATAATATATATGTATATTTACGTGTATATATATATATATATAATGTACCATAGGTACATTAGACCTGCTGTAATTATAACAATATTAATACATCAAATGCTGCAAGTGTCTCACTTTTTGGAGATTTAAATGGATATGAATTAAGTGATTGAATTGTTTCATTTAAATGCCTAAAATAGTCCAAAATGTGGAAAATAAAGGTGAAAATTTAATGGTTTAGTGAGCATGTCTCACAGAAATGCTCCATTCCTTTAACTCTTACTTGTGAGAAATTTCTCACTTTTGACAGACGTTTATAGCCTCTGCAACAGGAGCAACACCTTTACATCCTTACTCTTGGTAGTTTCATTAAAAAACAAACAAAAAAACAAAAACAAAAAAAAAAAAAAGAGGAAAAGATCTGTTCCTTTGATCTTAAAAGAAGTCATCATAGCATTATAAAGTGTTCTTACTGAACGTCGCAATTTTCCTTAAACAGTTTTAAACTGAGAAACATAAGCCCTGATTCATGCCTCAGGATGTGCTGACAATACATTGTCACCATGGCCATCCAACGAACACTCCGTGTGACCTACAAGCCTCTGATTGTAGGCAGGGGTCAACAATTTTTTTTCAAGGGTGGTAGCCCACTGGGCTACCACTTTTTGAAATGTGGTAGCCCAGAGCATATATGCAGTAACCCTGTTGGCGAGCGCTGCAGACATGAAGCCAATCTAAGGGGGCGGGGGTGGGAGGGCATGCAGCACCCCCCCTCCCCGTTCAATAAACTGTGAAACAACAACAGTTCTGCACTGACGATAATGACAAGAATGATGTTATATTACAACTAACAGGCTCTCCAGTAATGTTAGATCAGTTTGTATCAACAAGTAGGAACTCTTTCATGTTTGGGAAACATCAATACATAGGCTAATTGATTACACTATGTGACTGGGCGTTGTGTATCTGATACGTCTTTATCACCAAGGGTCTAACTGATCACAGATTGGATGTGGCCTGGCCAGACTGCTATTCCCCATTGAGTCCAGGAGAACTGGTGGTAAAATACTGTGCTGTGACATATTTATATTAAATATATCTCCTCATTTGTGAGTGTCTGATGAAAAATTATCAAAAATGTTGAGATTAACATGGTAGTGTACATGTACCCTAGTACAGCTTGTTTCATTGTTTTGTTTGAAATGAGTTTTTAAAAATGAGAATAAATGCTATCCTCTTACCCTTGGACACCCCTAAACTTGGTCAATATAAATTATCATAGGAATAGTGAAAACTTGTGATGTTATTGTTTGCTTGTTTTGACACCCACACTCCCACAGTATGGTCTGTAAACCCATTCTGTTCTTATGTCAACAATCAATCTGACATGGTGATTAACAGTAATTAACCCCCCCCCCCCCCCAATGGGTGCCACATGAAAAGCCCAAATGGTGCTTACATGTAGATATAGAATGAGTAGTTTGTTTATTTGGAGAAAAATGTGGTAGTCCTGCCGGTCTGCTTCAAGGCAAAAATGATTGCCGGGCAGAGGAATCTGATAACCCCGGGCGTCCGGGCAGATTTGTTGAGCCCTGTTAGGCAATTTTATTTTAATATGTCTGATAACTGCAATTTTCGGGAATTCTCCAACTTTGCTGAGGTAAATTGAGCTTATGAAGCTATATGATATATCAGTATACATTATTAAACAACTGTTTTTGTAATTTTGATGTACATATTTGATTTACCCAGGCTTCAGACTAAAATTTAAAAAATTACTATGTACAAAGGGATTTTGCAAGATGACTCCAGTGAGAGAACACCACACTCGGAAGACTAACTTTGATAGGCTTTTGCTTTTATTTTCAATTACAAAATATTAGAACACCCACTTTGAAAGAAAATTTTTTATGATGGAAGCTTTGGGGTGTTCTTTTAAGAAATGGTGTCTTCAAACAACCAACCCTGCAACACATTTAAACAATGCACATCCCTCTATTTATTGAACCTAACTACATTAGAAAGATGAATAGAAATAGGTAATTTTGCAGTTTCAAACACCCATATCGAATGATAATACTTACTTTGTCTTCAGGCATCCCATCATGAAGGGAGGAACTTTCTGCCATTTCTTCAAATTCCTCTACTTCATGTGCCTCAAGTTCTGCCACATTATCATCCACTTCATTTTCCGAATGATGAGGAACGTATGTCAATATAGCAGGATCTTCCTTGAAAGCAGACAAATGTGGGCACAAAGAAGCATCTTCCTTGAAAATACTTGATAAGGTACGGGGCTTTACAGTGTGCTGACACAGACCCGACTGGCATTTGATTAAACAATGTGGACCCTGTTGGTACAAATGAATGAACTGTACTTTGTCCTCAGCTAGCACACTGAATTTCTTAAGCCTTTCATGTTGGAGTACTGGAACCACCTGTTTCCCAGCATAGGACAATGATCTTGCCACAAGTGCCAGCAAAGCGGATTCTCCTTCCTCCCCAGGGCAAGACACATAGTCATGGTCTGCTTGCTGCATTCTGACCTTGGGAAGAAGCTAAGTAAAATACCAATAAACATACAGTATACACAGCATCATGGCAGTACAAAAGAAAGAAGGATTTGTCTCCTGGTATGCCAATCAAATACAAGACAGTCTCTAGCCAGCAGTTGTGAAATAGTCATCTGTGATGACAGTGATTATAATTGTAGAAGTAAAATCTAAGCACTGGGTTGAATTTAAATTATAAGTAATATAACCTTGTCAAAAGTGATGAAATGAAGTATATTACAGTTGTCATTTTCTGCAATTGTTCACTGCATGTAAGATGCCAGGTATCCACCGATAATGCACATGCCACGTGGCCCTTGCATTCAAATCAATGGACCATTTCAATTTCAAATATAAAGAAGGGACATTTTGCTCGCATTTGGCATCACTTATTTTTAAAGTTTATGGTGCATAAACTGCACTACTTCCATTCTCCTAAGTCTCAAGAATGTAAATGAAGCATTTTATCAAGGCAACTTTTGTGATAAGTATACTTGTTCTAAAATTGAGAGACAATGGGTTAATTGGAGACTTGACAGGTACGCTGTAGACAGTAAATTGCAACATGGCCCAAGAAGTCAAACAAAGCTACATTTCAACAGCTGCGGCCAATTTCTTCAGTACTCACCTCATGCAGCATTTCCTTCAGAAACAAGACATGAACACAGTGCACACCCTCCCAGGACTCTTGTTGACTTGCAGTGTAAGCCAAAATGCTAAGTGTTTTGTGCGAGTCACATGTACAATGAAACTGATCTTCACCATTGCAGCTCTTCCATTGTACATGAACCAACTCTCCATCCTATTGCATTCAACAATGAACAACAGAACTATGATGATCATGTACTTTGGTGACTTTTAGGAAAAGAATCACAAAAGTTAACAGATTAATGATTTAAAATAATATGAACACAGAACTAAAAAATCCTCTCTACTATACAGTTGACCAAACAAATCCTTTCTGTGCATCAAAATCAGAAATGTCAGTGTCTTCCGAAATGCATTTCTGTCAGAATCATCTAAAACAAACATTCCTGTATTGAAAAAGAGAGTTCATGACCGTGAATTTTGCATCATTGAAATATTTGGACACTGACAAAAAGCACCAATAACCACTCTAAGTGAAATATGTATTAAAAAAGCATAAGATGAAAGATTTATTTTTTGAAGATTTTATAAAAATTGCATGGAAAGTCTACAAAATAGAAACACAATTTAAATGTTAATATACTATTTACTTTGTGCCATATTTTCATTAATACCGTGTACTTTATTTTTCATTGTTATACTGTATCTAGTTGAAACTTAATACTCAATATTACTTTCAATTTTCAAAATTAAATATTTACTTTCTATTATTAACATAAATATTCATGATGAAAATTTATCTCTGCACATTTGCTCATAAACTACCTTGCACTCAAGTGTCCTGGTACGGAAATCTGGTATACAGATCAGGAGATCTTCTGATGAAGCTCTCCTGGCCCACAGTTGAGCAGAAGAAACAACTTTTCTTCTGTATCCAGCATACACAGAAGGAATGTTGGCTCTATCCCTGCGCATATCTTGCATTTCCTCTGATGTCATACCCACTGTATGTTGCATATTATATCCTCGGTCAGTTCAAATTTGGGCTAAAATTGTATTCAACATAAGCAATATCAGGAGGTTAGGGTTAAAATGTGACTAGCAAATTATATCTTTTGCTACAAATATTAGCTATTTAGTTTAACCTGATTTAATATCATCCTGTCTAATAATTTATTATTATTACATGCATCTATTTTACAAGAGGTAGCAAAACAATCAAATTGGCAGACTTGCTGAAAAGTCACTGGTCCAAGGCCATTATCTAGTAAAAATTCAGGAGGACCAGTAAATTTTCTGAAACTCTGAATGCAGGCCCAAATGTCCATCAGAATTTTGAATTATTAAACAAAGCTAGATCACTTGGGTCAGTAAAATTTAGTCTTGGACCAGCAAAACCTGTAAGTTTGATGGCCCAAATGTCCAGTAAGGAAAAAAAGTTTTCAGGAAGACTGCCAAAGCCCACTTGTTAATTTCCACCCACAAAGCCATAAGTTCAGCATTTTTACCAAGTGTTACTCTATTCTCATATCAATGAAAACATTACTATGCCCACATGTAGTGACCCAAATATGAAGAAAATCCATTACGGTAACTTCTCATGAAAGAACTGTTCATTGTGTGAGGCAGAATTAAATAATAAACTTTGATTAAAACATTTTAGACAAGAACACTGGCCAAAATGGAGACTTAATTCCCCCATACTCCAAATGATATTGTTATCTTGGTGATTGACTTACTGACTCAGTTTTGCTTCACATCACACCTCTGGGTGAAGGAACATGATTATAAACTACAGTGGTTCCAGTCTTGAGAGGCCACTCCAATGAGAGGCTACCTGGCTAGAAAGACCACTTTTGGTAGGTCTCTGCTGCATCTTTTCCATATTACTGTACCTCTAATGAGAGCCTATCTGTCTTGTGAGGCCACTTTTGGGCCTGCCCCTAGGGTGGCCTCTCAAGACAGGGACTACTGTTCATGGAACACAGATGTCCCTACCTATGAAAACCATTCACAGTGTTGTCACTGCATGGTCTCAAGTGGACGCATGAACTAACAATAGAACTGTAGGTACACATCTTTGCAAGGATGAACAGAAAAATAGGAAAACAAAACCTAAGATGTGCATCTTCATAAAGTGATTAATTGATTAACAATGTGATCAATGATCCTGTAAATTTCCATAGTGAGTAATAATCCTGTAAATTTTGGGGATATGCACAACACAAGTTTCATGTTGGCTGTGGGTCAGACAATGGTCATCTACACCGAATCCAGAGACAGTCACCAAAAAAAAAAAATAAAAGAAAAAAAAAAGAAAAAAAAAAACCATGTGCATAATTCCATATACTGATTAAACAGTTTCATATCTGTAGGTCAAAAGTTTTGGAGATATAACATGTGTGACACAAGTTTAATGTTGAACAAGTAACAGACAATAGTCACTTTTAGTAAATCAAGGATGTCACATAGACAAATACACAGACAAACAAAACCCCAGGTGCATATCTTCATATTGTTCACAAGCAAACAGACAAAATTGAATACTGTGACCCTGAAAACTTGGGTCAAGGTCACCTGTAAGAAGTTACCTAAATCTGTTTCATCTGTAATGAGTGTTCACAAGGCTTGTGCCACAAATTTTTGTGTTAACCAAACAGTTAATATGCCTCTTAGTGGCCATTCATGTAACCACAGTGTCTGATTTTCAAACAAGATAAACACTCATGTTAGGGAATGACATTTATTGGTATCAATGGATTAAAAACTGTAACAGTCACAGACTGTCTATATGTTCCACCAGCGTTGAGCATGCATTCAGAAATATCAATAGAATTTGTGCACAGTGTTATTGTGCAAGGGGGTGGGGAGCCCCATCAGAACACAATTGAGCATGCATTGAGTCAATTTAAAATCCCTGCCTTCATGCACATCGACACACTGTGTCCAGTAATTGTAGTAAAGTTTGGAATGAAATGATTGCAAGGTGCAGGGGGAGGCCCCATCAGAAACAAAGCTGAACATGCATGTGCTCTGAAATACCCAGTAAATCATTAATTCCAACATTCTTGTATTTTAATCTTCACATTGTGCCAAGTTTGAAATAAAGAAGTGCAACAGCATATGATTTGCATAGAAGATTATGTCTACTGACACACAGACAGACAGAAAAACAAATTACTACTAAAAATACTAAAAAATATTGGTGTTAGGGAACCATATATGATCGCTTCCACAGACATTGATAAATTAACATTTTGAAGAATGACAATATTTCACTGACAAATCCACAGAAGGTACAAATGTCCACATAAATAGTAAATAATGATCAAAAACCTTTATCCTTTTACCTGTTTTCCCACCTTTCTTTTCTTTGCTGTTCTTCTTTGAGCATGGCTAGTATCGTAAGGATACCTAAAGGTTTTAGACAACACCTGCCGCAGTAACATCTCCACGCACTGCTCGTCGCTACTGAAAATGTGATGGACAAGTAATTGCCTGGGTGACAACCCTGATTCTAGCAGGTAATTATGCCACTTGACCCCACTGCGCTTGCTTGTGGCCCACTTGTGGTGGTTGGGCACATTACACAACAAGTTGTATTGGTCTTGTATGGACAACTCTTGATCATGTCCCAAACAGGTTGAACAAAAAGTGCCCAGTAAGGAACTTTTTTCTGTTTCTCTGCGCAACACTGGGAAATCTGTCAGCAGCTTATTGATGTCTTCATCATCAAAACCTTGCATCAGGAGCTTTCTTTTTTTGGGGGGGGGGGGGGGAGGAGAACAAAAAAAATAAATGAGACAATGAAAATAAAATGACATTTCATTTCAAATGATCAAACAGTTAAAACTAAAGAGCTGTTATCAGCCCATGTTTGGTTCAACTAAATTTTATCTGAGAAGAGATTGAATTTAGGCTATGAGCAACTAACTTTTCCTTAGCAAAATCCGCCATCTTTCTCATGTCATGAGCCAAAATAATTCACATGTATGATCAACCAGCAGGAAATATATTGGCATATGCAAATGTGAAAATTATTTTATTAGAAAAAGAAACTTTGAAGTTTTAAGCAAATTAAGATTTTTATCCTGCCCAATTTAAACAAAACCACGTGACAGCTGACAAAGCTAAAATTTGAATTTTAAAAACTGCATATTTCAATGTGAACCAAAGTACATCTGTTCTTTGAGAAGCTGTATTGTCCAATGTCATTTCAATGAGTACCATATATAAAGAGTAAGGTCAATTGACTGTGCACCTTTCGTCTATCCTAGAAATGAACATTGCATTTGGTTAACTGTAAATTCAATAGTATGTCTATAACAAGCAGTTATCATAATATATTTTACTTCAATTTTTCACTCATTCCAAACTTCCACCTTGACTACACATATTGTTTCACTCACCTTCCTTCCTTGACTTTCTTTGTCTTCACCTCCACACACACCACATAGCCAGACATCTCCAGCTGCTGGGCACGAAGCATGCCATAAGCTTGTGGCACTGTGTTTGCTACGGAAGCTTTGTTTTTCGTCCATCTTTTGGACAATGTGGAATCTGGTTTTGCAGCTTCATGTTGATGTCCTTATTATTAACAATTCAACATTAGACACTGGCAGACAAAACAGCAATTTTTACAATAATTAGGACATAAATGTACATGTATGTTCTTTACTACATACTGTGTAATCTGAAAAAACAAAAAAACAAAAACAAAACAAAACAAAAAAAACGCAAAATATCCCAGACTCTTTCATAAGCAGTGATGGTCTGGAATATTTGACTTAGGGACACACACACACACACACGCACACACACACACAATTGGAGATTCAGGAAAGTAAAACTTCAGAAGTGCTCCTTTGATTTAATTTCTTGGAAGTTTAAGCTGCAGAAATATATAAATGAATAAAGTATACAAAATGTGTGAAACTCTTTTCCCCTAATACTCCCTCAGCC
Source organism: Hermodice carunculata (assembly GCA_964020975.1). Taxonomy (NCBI): domain Eukaryota; kingdom Metazoa; phylum Annelida; class Polychaeta; order Eunicida; family Amphinomidae; genus Hermodice; species Hermodice carunculata. Next base: position 388,421 of record CAXHWN010001134.1, on the reverse strand, counting down.
ACTTTATATGCAGAACTCATTATCACCAATGTCAAAGAATTTTTCACCTGGTCATTACATTTTTTTTCTTTTTTTTTTTTTACACAATGCATGCTGACAATTTAGATAATGATTTGATCTTCTTGGACTTTGCATAATAGAAAATTTGAGCTGGAATTCCCATTTGCAAAAATAAAATAAAGTACATGTACATGTAATTGGTACTATTAGAAGATTTGTTCATGAGTACCAACAAAATCTCTACATATATGTGCAGCTTTTCTTTTCTTGTCACATCTCAATTTTAGTATTCTTGCCTGGGGACACTATCAGGATCATATTACAAAAGATAGCTGTTACGTCTTTTGCATGCTTTGTGAAATGCTAAATTCAATGCACATACTGATCCATTATGTAAACAACTTCAGATTTGGAAACTTAAAGACACCCTATATTTAAAAGCTCTAAAATTTGATAACAGACATTTAAAATAATTTGGAAAGGAAGTTGAACTCCAATTTTCAAAAACATGTTTAAAACAACTTTTACTGCTCATTTGTATTTTAACCTTTCCAGTGTAACAAGTAAACCCTGTGTTCCAGTACCCAAGAACACAAAAGCTGAAAATGCAGCAGACTGTACATGCCTCATCTACTGCAAAACACTCCACCATGCACAAGTGACAAAATGCACATACATATTTGATCTAAAAATAATGCACCTCTTTTTGAATTGGCTAAAATAGAGGTTGTTTAAGTCCCAAAAACCTCCAACCTCCTTTTTTTTTTAAATGATTTATTTTTTATTTTCAGGGGTGGCAGTGCAAATAAATGTGTTTTTGAAACATTTTGTCATATTTAAACTTATGCAGAAAAGAAGGTAATTCAGAATTGTGGGAAAAAACTGCTGACCTACCTACTGACCAACAGACCAAACGACCTACCTACCTGAAATATTTTAAGCATGTAACATAAGACAAAAGTATTTTTCTCTTGTTTGGCCTTACCCTGTCACTGAAATTAAACATGTACTTGTACCTTTCTGGATGCGCTGATCTTCAAGGCTGAATTGTCTTTCAGCCTCCATATCTCAGTCTGTAAATGTTCTGTGCAGCAGAACCTCAGTATCACTTGGAACATTTAACATTGCTACAATTTTTTCAATGTGACACTGCACAAATCCATAGAAGTGACCAGACTCCATATATCTAAAATAGAAACCACACTGTGAGAAGCAAGTTTATCGGAAATCAATACTAGGATATGATCATACCTTTACATCAAAGTTTGAAATAGCTATCAAACCCATTGTAAATTTCCATGAATTTCAAACACATTATTTCAAGAAGAGGCCCATCCGCCTAATGCTCTGCTACCGACCTTCAGTGAAAAAAAAATTATTTCCTGAAATGCAATTTCTCTATGACCTGGAGAAATTAGTCAAAATTATCCAATATTAAATTTCCACAAGGTACACATTTGTGGTACATTTGGTAGCATAAATTTGACTCAACTTTTAATATTAATGATGGTTTTCTTTTCAAAGGACTTAATGGCCTTGAAAAATAGATCAATATCAAACAACATATTACAAAAGTTTGAGCATTGGCTTATTGCATATTTGGTGTAAATTTTTGCAGTACCATTTCAATCTATTAGCACAATAATGAATTTAATGTGTTTTGATACCTGTGTGTGTTCCTTTCAATAATTACCACAAGTGGGTCCACCATGACTCCTCATGTGATTAATTTTTGCCTGCATAATGTTCATGTAATGGTATATAAATGTACATGTACTATAATAGAACATAGCTTATGTGTAGAACGATAAAGTTTACAAGATATCTGAGCAGAAAATGTTTTGCTGAAGCTACTAATCACCAAAGGTGATTACTTTGGCAAACGTCTGGGCATAGCCCGCATTGTATTATCATAGTGGATTGGTTAATAAATTTGATGCTGAATTAGGAGTGTGAACTAGGGTTGGGAATTGGTCCGAATTTCAAAGTCTCGATGATTGGTTTTTAGAAGTGACCGATGATCGATTATAATCGGTTTTGGGAGTATTCTCAACAACTCATTGACAGAGCTTAATGAACCAGTTTCAAGTTCTTTTTTAAAACAAAATATGAAGGTACACACCAGAGATACCAGCCTATTGGCTTGCCTTCTTGCATTTACTTGCGCTTTCTTGTGCTTTATTGCTTTATGATGTGACATGCATGTGTTACCTACAAAAGTAAAGAAGCACTATTTCTACACTACTGCTACTACTATACTAACTAGTACTACAAAGCATATTTAAGTCACAATTTATTGACTTTATTAAAAGAAATCAGTTAATATGTACTACTAGTCATACACTACAGAGGGGAGAGGGAGGGTACCCATCACACAAAATTAAATGCTGCAACCACACATCACACACAATTAAATGTTTTCAATCACATAAGGATCAGTACAGGGACTACACCCAACATTTGAAATTCAAAGAAATATATTGGCTTTTTTTGTTGGAATTAGTTTTGTTTAATCTTTGGTTCTTTGCACTTATATCACAACGTAACTGCCTTAACCCCTAGCACTCTGCCAGTATCTGGTATCGCACACAGTGTGCCACCGGGCAGTTTTCTAATCGCTTGCGCAAGAGAGGACATCATGGATTGAACGTGCCTGGGCTCTGCGAGTTTTGCGATTCAATCCTAGTGACCAACACAAAGTCGGTCAGAAATTACATGAGGTATAATTCTGTGCAATTTTCATTTCAATTTACCCCCTAAATTTTTTTTATGCTTTATGAGATGTCAAGCGTCTGGTCACCCTTTTTTTTTTTTTTTTTACCAACAAGCACAGTCACGGGCCGTGCAACACAAGGGTACGGGGTAATCGGCAGAAATGCAGAAGTGGCAGCAGCAGAAGTGGCAGAAGTGACATGTTTTCCTCTGCTGCTCCGTGGCGGTGTATATTCTTACCTCACTATGCAATCAAATCAAGTCTGTGTATCTAAATATCTCTCATACTGGCAGAAATACTGTTAAAAAATAAATCACGAAAGAATTATCGATCAATAGAGTACCGAACCGGGATATTGACTGAGGGAGGCGTCATTATTTTAGATTGCCCAGGCGCTGGGTATCTAGAAGTAGGATCACAGTCTGCTTCTTGTATTTTCTTGGCCCCCTAAACATAAATTTATATATTTATTTTTCTAAATGTATTTGCCTACCATCTAGTTCCTAAATACAAAAAGTAAAAATTTGTGTGCACATGTCAGAAAATTACATGGTGTTCATTTTTGAACATGCATGAATTTCATAGACTGAATTGGCTTAAAAGCATAAGTGGGATTTTTATATATATATATGTACATATATATATATATATATATATATATATATATATATATATATATATATATGTACATATATATATTGTGTATATATATGTATATGTGTGTATATATACATAGATATAGATATATATATAATATATATATTTATATATATATACATATATGTATATATATATAAACATATATATATGAGTTTGTTCAATCTAATAACACAAAAATTTCATTGATACTGAGGCCTAGTAAGAAGTACCTTTTTTCACTTTCAAATTTGTCATTTTTAATGATGGAAAAAAGTCTTCATATTAGTATTGACGTTATTATTATTATTATTATTATTATTATTATTATTATTATTATCATTATCATCATCATCATTATCATTATTATTATTATTACTATTATTATTCTCATTATCATCATTGTTATTATTTGTTATATTATTGATATTATTATTATCATTATTGTGGTGAGGGTAAAAGGGGGAGGGACCCTTACAGTTATACTGTCATGAGTGACAGCTACCCCCCCCCCCCCCCCCCCCCCAGTGGTCAACTACCAGGACTAACAAGAAGCAAGTAGAGACACTTCGAACGGAACAAGGGACGCCAGCAGACTGACGAGAAAGGGTAGAAGCCATCGCTCCCCGTTCTCCGGTCCCAGGCGCCTGGTTCTTCCGGAACGGTCTACTCAGCCCAGCGAAAGCATCAACCTTCGACTTCTACCCAACTCAAGGTAAAAAAGAGACCCTTTCTTGCATGCGTTACCGCATACACCAGTGGTGGCTGCAGCCGTATAGGCGCGGACACTACAGTTGGTTCTCCAGACGTGAAAGGAAATAGCCACGGCGAAGAGAGTCTCTAAGACCACTGGACAAAATTGATATATTTTTATGTTAACGTATCAACGTAAATCGTAAACCACTCTGGTCAAGAAAGGTACCCTCCCGTACAGGGAAATTCCCGCAGTCCGGTTAGCGGACGGGACAGGTCCCCTTGCCCGTGTCAGCACTGACACGGCGTGGGTTTTCAACTGCCTAATTGAGTCGCAAATTCACTTTAGAACAAAAAGGGAAATCAAATACTTTTGTAAACAAATCAGTGATCTAACGAGGTATTCCAAAAGTGAACTTTCGTAGGAAATTTCGACGCATGGTATGATTTTCCGAGCCTCCGATTCATCGGCAGGACGGTAACGGCCCTTTTCCCACGGTCGTAGGGTAAGCGGTAGTTGGATCTTTTCCTTTGATATGCGGAAGTGTTCGCTATTAGGCAATCTGGCAGCATAACTCACATCCCATCGGTGGCATCCTTTGTCGCTGTATCAGCAGGGTGGTCATCAGCATCCCATAAACGGGAGCTGGTACCAATTAGCGTTCACGCCCCTGGCTGTCAATTCCCCCTGGTTGTCATAGACGCTGCATCCACTGCACATGCGCAGTGCTGCCGCGTAATCGCACGACGTGAATCGCAGTAGATTTGTAACACGCAATCCACGAAATTTGGTGATTAAAAGACAATTGTAGAAGGTTTTTAGCTGTGCATGACGAGGTAAAACCCTCCTCTCGAAGGGGTGAGTGAGGTTTGGCGCCAGTAATCGCAAAATATAGGGACGTCTTCACATCACGACTGGTGCTTATTTACGGGGTTTCACTGTACGTGCACCTGTTGCAGTGCACTGAACACGGCCAAGCCGTATCTCCCCAAAAGTCCGTCTTTTCATGGTAGAATACTCGCTATTGTGCGTTTAAGAGCTCGCAGTAATCGGTTATTATCGAAAGCTAACTGTGATTTTTATTTTGTGAGCCGGGGAAACTTGTTTCCCATGCGTTTGAAGATCGACGATTTTGAACATGCATGTTTGCATGCTTGCATTTTCGTAACTGAGGGAGGTCACCCCACGTAACACGTCCCCTAGTAGGTAGTCTGATTGCATTGTAGTGCCTTGTGTGCATATGCGGAGTGCCACCCCCGAGTTTTCTCGAGTGGGACTTCCCATATCACGTTTGACTCTGTGATTTACAGGCCACAGCGGGTAATCCGCTCATCCAACCCCTCAGTACACAAGGTTTGTTTGTCATAGACCAGCCCTGTGTTACTGTTTATACGTTTCCGACACCGGGCAATTACCCATCAGTAACGTTGCGCAGATCGCAGGCCTTGGTTGTTTAGAGAATGGAGACATGGGTAATTAGCATGGCATGCAATGATTTTCTGTGGGGCTAATAAAGTGTCTGCGACAATCTGCCGAGACTTCCTCTGAAAAACCTCCCTGCCAGGCAGCCTTTTGTGGGTGGATAAGGTACCGAGTGGCACCAGTCACAGCTTTATCCCAGCCCATTCACTCCCCCCCCCCTCCCCTTGCCAGCCGAACTGAAGCAGAGGGGCTGTTTGAGTTGCATCTGATTGAGTCCAAATATCCCTCCTCTTTCTCTCAGTAAATTTAATAAACTCCTGGTTGTTTGGAAGGACCCCCCCCCCCCCAAAAAAAAGAGAGAGAGAGAGAACAGAGAGTGATTTAATAAGCAACAGTATAAAATAAATAGGTGCATTAAATGGTCCTTTGAGCCAGATCTCAAAAAAAAAAAAAGGGGGAAAGAAAAAAAAAAAGTGTTCCTTGCTCTGGAGGGAAAATAAATAAATAAATAAATAAATAAATAAATAAATAAATAAATAAATAAATAAGAAACTAAATAAATAAATAAATAAACAAAATAAATAAATAAAAGGAAAAGGGGGCAATAATTAATATAATAACAAGGGAAATAAAGTTCTAATGGTAATAATAAAATAGATAAATCAGTAAAACATCGAACTAAGTGTTTTGACTCAGACTGTCTCCACCCCCCCCCCCCCTCAAGCCAAGGCAAGTGGGATCCTTGTGTGCCCTTAGTCGCGCTTAAATGTACAAACTTGCCTAGCTTACCTCTACTTAAGGGTACCGGTGGTCACCTAAGGGAACCTGTGATAACAGCCCTACTTGTACTTAGGCGTACTTGCTGGCCCATTCGGTGTGTCAAAACACATGCCGCCTAAGAGGATCCGAGATTTAGCAGAGGGCTACGACCTCCGTAGTGCTCGTGATTCCACCATGGAGCAAGTTGAGGGAGCAGATTTGCGTGGTTCTGAGGGTCGCTCGTCTTCGACGACGGAAGGGGTTCCAGACCAGGGCCTGGGTGATGGAGGCCCTGAGGGCACAAATGCACGGGTCGCGGACTTGCAGCCCGTGGCACTCCCACCCATGGATCAAGCTATGCATCGGTTCTTGGATATGCTAGCTCAATGGCGAGAAGAGGAACAGCAGCGTTACCAACAACGCTCGATGGAGGAAAGGCAGTACCACCAGCAACTGTTAATGGCCATACGAGGGCAGGGGCAAGGTGAAGGGCTAGCCCAAGGATATGTCCCGGCCACGCCACCACACCCAGCCATCACGCCATTGGGGGTGGGACTTTCGGACTACGATGTTCGAGTATGGCAAGGGGCCGAAGCAGCTCCCCTACTCCCTGCCAATAATTTGAGGCCTCGAGGGGAAGCAGTGCCCCTCCAGGCAGACACCGCTGCCAGGCCACCAGATACGGGTCTTGAGGCAGCAGGCCGTCTGGTTGATGGCCGTAATAGAGAGCGGAATCGAGTAATTCAGAATGGAGTCCCGGACATGGAACCGAGGGGCCAAAATGGGGCCCGACCGAGAAATCATGCGGCCTGGAATGCACCAAGGCTGGGCCAGCAGGTGGATGCAGGTCAGCGTGGTGTTGGGCGTGAGGACCAGCCGACCCCAGCCCTCGCCAGAGATCCGGACTATAGGGGCCCACCCCGTGATGAACTCCGCCATGGTGCTCATGAGCGAAATGCACCTGGGCGGTGGAGGGACGGTCCGAAGAGTAAACTGGTGACCTACGATGGTACCACTGATTGGCAATCTTTCATTGTTCCCCTTGAACGTATGGCCCGGGAGTACCGGTGGACAATGAATGACCGCGTCAACGTGCTTTATGAATGCCTACGAGGACCCGCCCAGCGTTACTTAGTGAACCTGGACGAACATGGAGACCTCACTTATTGGCAAATCCGGGATCGACTACAAAGCCGCTTCGGGGTAACAGATCCCCCGATCACCCTCCGAGCTCGACTCAGCGAGCTCAAACAACATAAGCAAAGCCTGGAGGAGTTTGCTGAAGAAATAAGTCGACTGGTGTCACAGGCCTACCCTGAAACAGGGGAAGACACCAGGGACGCGGTGGCAGTGAGCACTTTCTTGATGGGTCTCCGAAATCAGAGGGTTGCCTACGAAGTGTTGGGCCTTGAGCCACGCACACTGAACGAAGCAATGAGAAGAGTTCGTGCGCGAGACTTCCATTTTCAGGCTACCCTAGGGAAAGATCGGGAGAAGAGGATGGCTGCTCGGCAGGTGAGTTTCCCCAGTGACTCAGACTCGGAGGGGGATGTGCCTCCACATCCTGCAGAACGGCGTGCGATAGTGCCAAGTAAGAAGGTGGCTTTCCACCTCCAAGACACTCAGAAGGGAAAGGAGGCCTATGAGGATCGCTTGGGGCGCCTCGAGTCCCAGAGCACGGAATCACAAAACCAGCTGGCCTACCTGGTTGAAGCTATGAAGAAATTAACTCAGGATGCTGGGAAAATGCGGAATCCCTGCGAAGGCGGGACAACCACCTCAAGGGAGGGGCGGTCCCACTCACCGGGACCGGGGAGTCAAAGAAGCGCATCTCCGGGGAATTATGAGTGTTTCCTATGTGGGGAGCAAGGACACTTCCGGCGTGATTGCCCACACCGCCGCTCTCCTAGCCCCAGGCCCCAGCAGGGAAACGGGCAGGGGCCGAGCCCGAACCAAGAGGCTCGGCCCAAAAGTCAGTAACTAACCCACTAACTGTCGCAGACTCGGACTCTTCAGTTCGAGAATGCCAAGAGGTGCAGGCCCGAGGAGCAAATGTCCAAGGGCTTACACTCTGTGTGAAACTAGCAGTAGAGGGTCACATGGTGGATGCAGTGGTGGACACAGGGGCCGAGATTACCATTGTCTCAGAGGACCTTTTTGCTAAGATCGCTCCCGGAGCCTCCTTATCCAACCTCCCTCCTGTGCGGCTGAGGGGATTTGAGAAGGATGCAGTGGTGACGGCCCGGAAGGGAGTCAGTGTTCACATCACCTTGGGAAACCGGACCGCCCTTTGGCCTGTATTCCTAACCCCTATGCGGGAGGATGTACTATTAGGCCTGGATTTTCTTCAAGCCGTGGATGCCATTATCCATGCTCGAGGAGGGTTGTGGATTGCGGGCATGCGAATCCCAACCCAGGACCCTAGTAGGCCTACAAATAAGGTCAGCTGTGTACTGCTAAGGAAAAATGTAGCACTGCCACCTGACTCATGCAGCATTGTAAAGGGGTATTCAGAGCACCCTAGTGAGGAGACGCTGGCAGTTATGGAGCCCATGGAGGTTCATGAGGATGTCCTGGCAGGAGCCTCCCTAGCATACATGCAGACAGACACCCTCATACCCATGGTAAATTTGTCAGCACAGGAAGTTGTGCTGCAAGCAGGTACGTGCCTTGGGCACTTGGTCGAGGTTGAGGAGCCAGACCAATCCCCTGGTGGGGAGAAACAACCAGAACTTAACCGTGAGTTCGGGTCTCAGAGGGGGGTTGACCACTCCAGTTATAACACTTTTTTTTCTGCTTCTTTCCTGGGCCAATATTTATCGGACTGTGTATTAGGATTTCCAAGTACACGTTCATTCAAACTGTTCGACTTTTACTTTACTTTCACACTTTTACTCTGAGTTCAATGGCTATGCACTAATTATAGAAAAGAGCTCTATTAAACTCCAGATTTGATTTATTGTTACTAATGAGTCAACAATGTCCATATTTCAAATATGAACACAAACACACACACCCCCCAAAAAAGCCCTATCCCACTGTCGCAACTTTGCGCTTGGCATGCCCACAGGTACATGCATGTACAGACGCTGATCCGAGGTCTGAGCGCGTCTGCGCATGTCCGGACTATGGTCCGAAATCCGAGCACGTCTGCGCATGTCCGGACTCGGACAATCCGAGAGGTACGCCCAACATGGGACCATTTGCTGTTTTACCACACAAATACGCGATTAGCACTAAACGCTGTATTATCGCTCACGTATAATCGATTATGGGAATTTTATAATCGAGCGCTTGGTCTTTTAAATTAATCGGACGATTGTCGATTAATTCGATTAATCGGAACACCACTAGTGTGAACCCTTATGTAGACCAGTGTTTAGGTGGGGGCAAGTCTTTGGCTTTGTGGCACATTTGGCCCTACCACTTTCCAAGTTTTCTCCTTTCGGTTACATTTTCAATATCAGCAATTGTACAAAGTGTAAATAAATCGGCCGGGGGCAATTTTCATAAGTTCAAAAGATCAGCCCTCGACCCAGATCCAACCAAAATTCTGTAGTTGTGTTCGTTTTCTTGGGGTTACTTGGCAACGAAGCTAAACACTGGTCTTCATCATGCTGCAATGTTGTTCCTGGAAGGTTTACTTGGTTAGTTAGTTTCAAGGAGCATAAAGTTTATTAGACATCTGAGCAGACAATAAAAAAAAAAGTTGTCTGTTGGGTATGGATTGAAGATGAGACATTGGAGTGATGCAGCAAAGTAGTACCTACACATGCCTAATGAAATAATATTTATCGGACCTAGACAGGGGAGTTACATAAAATACAAGAGCACAAGGTAATTATAGTTGAAAGTGTCAAATGACCAAAAAGTCTGAAATTGGAGTGTTTGCCTGAACATAAGTAACTTTAAAATTTTGTAGGAAACAGGTCCAAAAAGTCTGAATTGTTACCAAAGTAGGAAAACTGTCATCACTGAAAGTGGGAATAAAACACAAGTTGAGATGACTATAAAAACAAAACAAAATAATCATGAAATACATGCCTTTGGTGACCTTCAGAAAGTAGGTCAAGGTTATTCTTATTATGCAATATCAAAGTTCCATATATGAGAAACATTTTTTGGTAAATTTTACTGTTACCTCAATCTTTCTCAACATGTTGAGTTTAGAGTGATTTTCTACAGTGCTTTATAATGATCTTGAAAAATCAATAAAGGTCACTCATAATTTTGCAAAAATTTAATATTGCATTATTGGTGCAAATTTTATAATCTTATCTCAATTTACTATCGCAAAATGAAATTATTTTTTTTTGCTACCTCTGATATTAGCGCCAACTAATACCACCAGTGACCCACCACAACTAGACATAAAATAAGAACCTTGCCTGCAAAGAACCTTGCCTGCAAAATGTTCTTGGAATGGTACATTGACACATGTCAAAAAGTTCAGATGTAATGACCATCACAAAATGTTCTTTTATTGACATGCATTCCTTCCATGACCTTCACAAAGTAGGTCATGGTAATCCTAATTATGCAATATCAATTCTAAGTATGATACATATTTGTGATATATTTTGCATCATCTGCATTATTCCATCTCAAAATACCAAATTTAGTGTCCATCACCAGGACTGATGTACCACAGACCCATTCACAAAATGTAAAATTTACTTAGTCCTTAATTATAATGAAAATGGGTCAAGGTCACCCAAAACTTCACAAAATTTGGCCATTGGTCTGCCACATATTTGGTGTAAATTCTGTAGTTCTGATGCAATTTACTATCACATTAAAGAATTTACTGAGATTTTTATACCTTCACGTATGATGGTAGATCAAATAATTAACACCAATGGTGCCACCATGACTCCACATCTTATTCTGGCTCATCCTCATGGATAGTGCTGTTGAACTTTTAACTTAAGCCTAATTTAGTTTCACTTGCTATTCCATAGAAACATATGGTGGACAAAGAGAATCCAGTATGCGTAGCCTATTGAGGATAACGCCGGGATCACTCATTGTTGGATTTTCATGTTGTCGCTTGGCACAGCCTCGTAAAAACATGAAAATCCAACAACTCGTGATCCCCAATAGGCCACCCCAACAAGTTTTTCTTTCTCCTATGTCTAAAAAGAGTGAATACACATCAAATCAAAGTTTTCTCGAAGAAATAAATTTAAAAACAATGCCATTTTGAAAGTGGGAGGAGTTGGTATTTTATTAAATGCACCATGGACTCTCATTGGTTTGTCTAATACTTGAAACCAACAAGTGACAAATCAAACAAAGATTACAATTAAAGCCTTATCCTTTATACTGCTGTTGGATAATCCACTCAGGATAAACTTCAGACAAAAGAGAAATACAATTCTTTGACCCCTGATTCACTAGGAAAATTAAATGAACACAGCCTGCTACTTATCAGAAGGTTCTGCTTCAGTCACATATAAATGACCATGCTGGTATCTATGATAAAAATCAGGTGATAATGTCCTCTGGAGATTTTGCAGTAATATGATTCCTTTAGGCACCACAGAACTTAAAAAATACATGTATACGTAGGCCAAGGCCACTTGTACGCAATCCCATCCTAAGACTCCCAAGAAGATGGGCCCACACTGCAAACTTGGTCAAAGTTAGCTCTGTCATATACACACAGGTGCATATTTAAACAATTATAACTGAATACAGGGCAGTGCATCACACTCTTTTATAAAATTTGAAACATGTGACAACCAAAGGTAACCAAGAAGTTGCTTTTATGATTTAGAATTAAATACTTTTTGACTGACAGAAATTTTAAGTTGAAGTTTTAACTAAAATTCAAGCCAAAATGGTTAGCATTTAGGAATTTCCCTCTCCTACACTGAATTTTGGAGGAGTCCATATTATTGTCCAATGACAGCATTCTAATACATCTGTAATCATAGTTCCAAAAGTTTTGTATAAGGAACCATATACAGTTAATGTGTATAAATACTATAATATTATTATGGTAATGTAAAGTAAACATACTCTAGACATCACTTACTTCAAGGAGTGAATATCGGGGGATTCATATACTTCATGAAGCTGTCCAATACATGAAGGAACAGCCCCATAAAGTCTGTATGTACTGATAAAATATTTGGACAAAACATTCAAACATTCTTATGTAAACTTGTAGAACATTGCACTAGATTTGGCATGTAGCGGGCAACTTTTTAATTTTCCAAAAGTGACAAATTTTGAAAATTTGCAGTCAATGTAATTTGTCATGAATAACCTCCCAATTATAAGGTAACGATTAATGAAAGTGGAATAGGATACTCACCGTAACATTACATATTTCTTGTCACTTATGGTGATTCCAACAGGCAAGATATAAAGAACACCCTCTGTAATTGTCTGTGCTGATATAGCCAAGATGTTGTTTTCCAATGAAAACAGAGGATGAATGCCTTTACATCCTGTTGATGCCATGGAGCACTTGACTGCTGAAGTCAGTTTCTCTTGGAGAAGCCATTCCAAATGAACAGCAGGACCTAACTTGTGCAGCACTAATGTTGACAAATTCTCAAAATCCATCTTTAAAAAAAAGCAAGGCTAAAGCCATCAATGATCATTAAGAAATGGTGGTCTTAAATAGCAGGTACTACTACAATTCAGTACATTGACATTTTGTGCTATATATCTGTATTGGCATGGTGGTCTTAAATTGCAGGTACTATACTACTGTATGCTGTACCCACAATTTAAGACCACTGCCATGAGAGAATACCCAGGCTTTTGTGACATTTCTGATGGCACAACAGCCTGGAGTCTTTGTTACTCTGCCTGCAATTTAAGATCACCTGGTTTATGTGACCACTTTCACCTGACAGAAATCATTGTCTTAAATAGCAGCTACTACTACAATTCAGTACATCCAAATATTCTGTAATTCTATTCTACGCTTACCCATTCATATCTCTTTATGTAGTGGCACTTGTCACCAGAAACAATCACTGAGGAGGATCAAAGACTCCTGTATGACCAGATCAACACTTTACATAATCAATACCCACTTCACAGTTCAAGGCAGAAGTCTCGAGAGCCTGTTACATGTACTGGGACAGGTCACAAACACTAACACATATTACTGCAACTCCCAGCTATACCTAATATCATACATGTAACCCCAACAGTGATGGAGCTATAGCCACATACATGGCTGTTGGAATTACATGTACACTCATCATTGCAAAATTGTCAACCTGTTTTAGTATGTTACCTGACAGAGGTGTTGCTACATATGTGGGGCAGCCTGATCTGGGACCTCTGAATGATACAAATGGGAAGACTGACTGGGACTTGGCCACATGATACTCAAAATTTGTCACCCATCATGTCACAGAAGCATGCCCAGTGTGCTATCCCTGTGATTGTTGGTTGAAATCACTTCAAACAATCAAGCAATGATACCTGAAATACATGCATATGATCTGTGAAACCTACCATATATCATCATGCATGATAGGCAATCCACTTTGTCAGCAAGAAGGACCATACACATACATGTGATTCTGCACATGAAGTTTCCTGGCAAGCACAGTTACGACTGGTAACATACAACCCAACTTGACCCAGGCAAACTCCTGCGCTTTAACTCTTTAGGTCCTTTCGTATAGAATTATGATGGTCTATGAGAAAAATAGTTATTTATGTGTACTCCTAATATGCATACCATTTTAATATGTGGGTTTGTGCTGTTTGCAAATCCAATGCAGCGTTTCTGCCAGAGTGAAATTTTAGGGTACTCAAACACTCATACTATAAAGTAAGAAGTCTTAAAATAAAGACCTTATGGGGTATTTGTGGGTAATATATGCCAAAATTTTACTTTTTTGTTAACATTTTAGGGTAAGCACAAGTACCCTTGACATTTTTCAGGGTATGCTATTTTACCCTTTTTACCCTCTGGTGGAAACCCTGCAATGGCGGGAAAACGTAAATGTATATGTGTATATTGAACTTCTTCAAATGCATTATGCATAAAAATGTCAATCTATCTTTTCTTCATACGTTTGAACTATGGGCACATTTGATGAAATTAGAATGCCACCTGAATTGGGGACCCTTAAAAAGTTTAAATGTTGAGTGTCTTCAAAAGTATGTGTTATAGACAGAAGTGTCAATCCACTTCAATTCATTGGTTTATACTATATGTGCATCTAATGCTACTACAATAAAAGTTGTAATATTTAATTTACACTAATAAGGCACACTTGGAAAACTTTAATTTTCAGAATCATTTCTCCAGTATAATTATGTGCGGGTGCAAACAAAGCCTTTCTTTCTCACTTTCTGTCTTTCCTTCTTTCTTCTTTAGACCCAAATTTGTCCAGTTTTTCTGGAACACTATTTTTCTGAAAACAACTAAACTTGCCATAGTGACCGATTGCCCACCAGTGAAATTGTGCATTTCATTTGGAACAGTCATGATCTTTACAATTGTGCAAATTTGGGGCAATTAAAGATTTAAAATTTCTTTATCTTTAAAAATATTATAGATCGACACAATGTTCTAATTTACACATGTAGGTTTGCAACAACTGTCAATCTAATGGACAGTGAACAAAAGTTACATAATTTTAATTTATGCTAATTAGGGCCACTTGAACAATTTTGAAGTTTTATATCTCCAAAACTATTATAGATACAGGTGCCATTCCAACTTCAATTTTAGTTTGTGATATTGCTGCATCCAATGCATCATGACCCACAGTTCTAACATTTTAATTTATGCAAATTAGGTGAATATGCAAAATTTAATTCTTCAATATCTCCAAAACAATTGTAGATGGAGGTGCCATTCCAATTTCAATTCATAGTTAAGTGACATAGCTACATCCAATGCACCAACAACCAAAATTGTAGCATTGATGGACCTGTCACATACAACGGACGTACAACAAAGGACGATCTTTATAAGATAAGCTCAGATGACTGGTAAGTTAATGATGTGAGGAAAACACTGTCATTCTCAAGTTTCTTTAGGAATGGGGTCAGGTGGAGAACCTCCCTGGTTTCTTTCAAATTCAATGCTTCTTTACTTATCATCTGAAGACTGCTCGATTGATTGAAGATCTGTATTATACAGCCAAAGTACACCAAGATAAAAATTTCCATATAATATATCACAGACATTTATATGGCAAAGTACTTCTACAACAGTATCTAGCGATTAATAAAATATGAATCAGTTATGAACTTCAGGCAACTGCAATAGCGTGGGTAGTATGTTTGTGCCAACAAGCATGAACACTGTGCAGCAACCAAATATTAATCATCATCCTCAGGACAAGCAACAAATGTAACTTGTAAGCAATCAGTTCCATGTCTTTTCTGTTCAACATTTTGTCCACAAAATATTGTTTTGCACCCCCTTTTAGAACTATGTTCAGTCTAAACCATAAGGTATAGAAAATCAAGATTTCTAGTTTTCTTCCTCCATGGTCTAAACTGATTTTTGTCTTTGGAATGTCAATTTGACATTTTCATTTTCACAATAAAAAGTGCATGTGTTAGCTTGGTCAATGATAACGTCAGTGATTACAGAATACAGTGTATCTAGCTGGTAACTTTTCATGCAGTTTGCATGCAAGTTTATGGAAAGCGTGGGGCAAGTTATCTGGCACAGGTCTTGTCCTTGTCATTGGGCTTGGATGCACTCTGCTTCACCTGGCTGTTCATGAGTCATGACGTATGCAAGGTGTACCAGTTATCGATAGGCTAAGCCGTGCATTTTGTAAAAATGCAGCACAATGTGTCACGGATCATAGATAGGAAATTTATTGTTATAAATCACAGACTTCAAGTTCTATGCTGCACTCCCATGGTAAAACCAAAACATAGTTGTCTTTTCTTGATGAACGCAGGTGGTCTGTGCAAGACATGTCATTTGAATTCTGGTGACGACCTTGTAAAAACAATGTTCCTATTCTATATTATACTATAATATAGAATAGGAACATAATTTATAGGCAATTAGGCCTACATCATAGCAACTGAAAACTCCACACAGATGGAATTCGGAGTGTGTCAACCGGGCAAACTTTTTCGTATAAGTAAACATGAAATCAATTTATGAAAAATCCAAAACGCTAGGGTCTCTGAGATTATTATAATATAAAACGTGTGCGTTCTCTGAAAAATGTGCTTTTTGCTGGACAGCTATACCTTGACCATGCCCATTTTACTTTTATTTTTAGACTCATTTTTGACCTGGCTCACTCACTTCACTCTCGAGACTCAAGAGGCCTTTCTGTTGGCGTATTGCTGCCTTATGAAGTTTTCAGGACATTTAAAACCCAATAGTACAAGCGCTACACATTTTGGCATACGCGCCATCAATTTGGCCATTTATCTTTTTTATCACCTCACGACTGCCACTGTCTTGGCTTTGCTCCATCGGCCTCTCCCGCTCAAGCCCGGCTTCCAGGACTGCCGCCATTTTCACAGGAGGCCGACTATCACGTGACCACTGATAACCTCTGATATATAAAATCTGCATGTTTGCAGAAAAGCTCCATCCTCATAGTGCCTAGCACATGATGACACAATTCTCGTCAGGCATGATTATCGGGAACTACCGTTTCGGTTTCGGTTTCGGTCTTGTGTTTCAGGAAACACTGAAGAGCGGGAATAGCCAAAAATAGGATTACTGTACTTTCCCGTTGAGTACTTGTGTCACGGAAGAAACTGTATGGAAGTTGTGTTGGTGTGATGTCGACTATACCGGGAAATACACCTATCAGTCAACCACTGATATCTCCATTTAATGTGTTATTGGATAGGATTGCACAAGAACTTGATGATGCAGAACTGGTCAGGCTTACGTTTTTGTGCAGCGAATACATTACACAACAAGAGAAGCAGAGAATTGAAGTACCCCTACATTTGCTAGAAAAACTGGTCAAGAAGGGAAAAATTGGTGAAGAAGACACCGAATTTTTAAAAGAAATATTACAAAGGATAGAAAGGATCGATCTGGTTGAACAGATCGAAGGATACAAAGGTAAGAGCGACATGCGATTTGGGAATTTATTTATTGTCATCACACACCCAGGCGCATTTTACCGTTGAGACGTGGTCATTGGTTGTACACTGTGCCCAGGATTACTGGCGATGGTTTACACTTTGCCCATGTTTACTTACAAGCAGGTATTTCGGTTCAAACAGCATCTCCAAACAACGGGCACACTACATGCTTTTTTTTTTTTTTTTTTTGCTGTGACAGTCTAAAGGCGGTGAGTTTAATCTCCGGAGGACACCAGATGACACCGAAGGACACCGCATGCCACCGACGGACACCGAAAGACGTGTTTTAATTGTAACCTGGGGACATGCAAGCGCACAAAGCGCGCTTGCTTGTCCCCAGGTTACAATTAATGGTTCAACTTGGAGGAATTTTGTCATCAGGAGATTCAATTTTTTCTTTCCTCTTCATATGTAGGCCAACAAGTTGGTCCGATCAGTCTGATTTACATATCAGATCGCCAGAAACTACGTACGCGACTGACGGTTCTGACTCATATGGCATTCTAAAGGCACCTCCGTGGGTGGATGGGTGGAGGGTATGATGACGCTAAATTTTGTGTTTGCAATTGTAACAGTGGGTCAACCAAGCGCCCTTGTTTGCTTGTATTATTTGGCAACAGAAAGTGTTCATTTTAGCTTACATTTCTGTGCACTATTGCACCCATTTTCCCGAAGAAAACTTATACACGTAACTTGATCTTTATTTGCAGCAAAGTACATTTTTACAGGTGTAAATATACCCAATCTTCACGCGATTATAATACATTCATGACAAATGTGTTAAAAATAAAGCTTAAAAACATAGAACAAGGAACTGCAGAGAAAATTCAGGAACAAATAACCACACATGATAGAAAATAGAGTGATTTACTTATTTGATAATTTGTTATTACTCTTCCTAAGACCGATATACCTTATTTTAATAGATTAAATAAATGAGGCCACCAATCTAGATGTATGGCATATGTACACACAATCAAAGATTTAAAAAAATAACGATTAGGTGGTACTAATGTTTGGGATTCTTGAGTTTAGAAAAGAATGGAATTACTATATGTGACTCCATCAAAATAATACAATTGGAGAAGGAATAGCCTCCAATGCATAAGCTTAGGATCTATTGTAATTTAAGAAAAGAATGTTTACATTTTCCAATTATTTTACTTATAATATTCCTGTCAAGATAAATTTTCTTATTGAATTAAGACTCATAGTGCCAATGCAGTGCCTAACCATTGAGACAGGCCAATATGATAAAGCATAAGCAGAAGAAAGATTTTGCAACCTTTTGGGGTATCAATTCATCCTCATTCGTCCATACTATCATAACCACGACTCACCTTTTAGTAGTCTACAGATGAACACAATATTTTTTTTTGTCTCACGACTTGCAAATATGGCAACTATTTAATTGTTATAAATGTGGTGATAAATTACATAAACCATGCCTTCACTTTGAGATTGAAAAGTAATGTATATGAGTTTATGCTGCCACCTCACTTTTCTTTCTCTTCTTCCAGATATGGTCTTGAGTTGTCAACTTTGTGATTTGTTCACAAGTACCCGTAATGAGATTATAGCTTCAATATGCTAGATGAAAGGTACTGACCACAGATTCACGAACCCTATATCAGTGTGTTGGTTGATAGTATATATGTCTTTGCATTTATCAGAGTAGTAGGACAACCATTTTCTGGTTGCACGTATGATCAGTATAACTTGAACTTAGTACTATCTACACTATAAATTTTTTTGCAGTAGCAGGCTTATCTGCTATATGTGACCATCCCTTCTGCCTATTTGGCACTTAATTGATATAGGTGAAATATAGGACATACATACATGCACCTAAATATTTTGTGAGATTCCTCCCCTCCGAATCAATTTCAAACAATTGTCAAATTGCTACCAATTTTGATGCTTTTTACGTCATGCTACACAAATAAAGGCAGGCAAAGTAAGTGTGTGTGTGTGAGAGAGAGAGAGAGAGAGAGAGAGAGAGAGAGAGAGAGAGAGAGAGAGTATTCACTTTCATGTCAGAAGATAGTAGGAACCTTCCATTTTATGTGGTTGTTAAATTTACATATAGTACAGAAAAACATGATCCATATTCATTAATTTCAAACCCAGCAATGACAGCAAAGAGGTTCCAGACTTGCCAAAGCATCAACATTTCTCATCCGATATCAATTTGAAGAAACGAATTTTACTCCTGACTTGAGACAGGCAGTCACCCATAAAAGGCAACTGGTGGTTTTAAACCGGTCCTCTCAACCTTAGAAATATTCATCATTAACTGCAGACACTAGTTATTTTCCAAAATGTATAGGCCTAACCACCCAAAACACAAATTTCATTACTTCTTCCAAAAATAAAAAGAGACCTGTGAGGCCTATCACCTTTTAGTTCTCCCGACTTGTCAGTCAGCTAAGTTTACAGCAATAGCGTAAAGTAGGCCTACATCGTTTTTGTGATATTTATGAATCTGGAACATTATAAACACACTCTACCTCCACTATAACTATGAGTCGGAGAACAAAGCCCACAGCACAACATAGCCAATGAAGTAATTTTCAAATAGCACAGATAAACATGATCCATATTCATAAATTCCAAACCCAACAATGACAGCAAAGAGATTCCAGACTTGCCAAAGTATCAACATTTCTCATCCGATACCAATTTGAAGAAACGAATTTCACTCCTGACTTGAGACAGGCAGTCACCCATAAAAGGCAACCGGTGGTTTTAAACCGGTCCTCTCAACCTTAGAAATATTCATCATTAACTGCAGACATTATTTCTTTTCCAAAATGTATAGGCCTAACCACCCAAAACACAAATTTCATTACTCTTTCCAAAAATAAAAAGAGACCTGTTAGGCCTATCACCTTTTAGTTCTCCCGACCTGTCAGTCAGCTAAGTTTACAGCAATATATAACATTTGTCTGCTGATGATCAACAGAAAGAAAAATGAAAAATTTAATAAAAAATGTAGGAATGAGTAAACAAACAATCTAAATCAATCAATCAATCAATCAATCAATCAATCAATCAATTGTTGTAAATGACACAGAAGTTGAACATATCAAGTTCCAAGTTTCGCATTTAACCAACAATGTCTGAAAAAGTGCCCCTTTTGGGCGGAAAAAGTAAATTATAATGCACATCACCCGATGTCATTTTTAAGGCTAAACAATCTGATTTGATTCAAAAAATAAACATTGTAAGAAACATTATCCATATCTCTGCCTCAATGATAGGGTGAAAACATATATTACATGTGTCAAGTATATGAATGAACTTTTATTTATTAACGTAAAACAATATACTGCATGGTTTAGTTAGTGTAGCCTTCACTTTTTCTCAATAATAGGATGTAACCACATACTATATGCATTATGTATGAATGAACTTGATTGACGTAGATCAACATACAACATGATATAGTCAGTGCAGTAGTACAACAGAGAGACAAAACAAACTATTTTATTCACATTTATATATATATATATATATATATATATATATATATATATATATATATATATATATATATATATATATATATATGTATATAAGATAAAAAAACTTAAACGAAAAAAAAAAACGAAAAAAAACCCCGAAAGACAAAATACCAAAGAAAGCGAAACAAAATAACTACGATACCAATATCGTTGATTCTAAAGTGAAAATGAATTAAATAGGGACAGCGTTTCTTTCAATTCTGTACACTCTTACTAGGAAATGGATACATGCAGTGCTGAAACATTTATTTTGTTGGTATAAATTTCTGTTATGGTGTCTCTTCAGACCGTCTGCACAATATTTAGCTACCTCTCGGACAAAGTCCCCTTCACATGTCAATGAATATGTAAAATTTCGTCTCTTCACTCAGAGACTTAAAATGGTGACAACATTGTACACGACTCCTGAGAAAAGGATTCACCATAAGCGGTAGATAGGCAGGGGTCAACATGGTCAATGTATAAATATTAAACACTCGTTTAATATTTACGTCGAGGACTGTCAAGTATCAATTAAGCACCAGTAACGGTTCGTTCAGTCTGTTGTGTTGTGTTGATGTACGTTGACATGCCCAAAAGAGAGATGAAGGGTCTTATAACAACAAAACGAATGCAGTAAACAACATATGTACACATGATATGGTGCCGTCCAGCAGAAAATATGGAATCATATATGTGAGATTTCATGCTATAACCTTCAGCATCGTCGCACCCTCACGGAGGTACGACGATGGCCTTTACTAGGCCATACGAGTCAGAACCGTAACTTAAGTGGCGTACGTAGTTTCTGGCGCGGTCGGATAGGTGATCAGATTGGTTGGAACAATTTGTTGGCCAAAAGGAGAAAAGGAAAGAAATATTTAATCTGTTAATGACAAAATTGATCCCAGTTGGACCACTAATTGTCCCCGGGTTACATTGCAAACACAAAATTAGGCGTCTTTCGGTGTTGTCCGGTCTTATGCGGTGCCGAACGCTGTCATTTGGTGTCATCTGGTGTCCTTCGGTGATTAGACCCACCCGTCAAAGGTTCTCTCTGGTGGCAGTCGCACAAACTAAACAAGAATTTGCTGTTGGTCACCAAATTGCACATGAATTTGGGATACCAGGGAGCTGCCATCGAATGACAGCTCCCAGGGTATACCTGGTAACCACAAAAAGTTTGAGAAACAAGTGCATCTGAGGAGCAATATAGTTCCGCACATCGCTGCCCTCCCCTTTACGTTACTGTATGAAAAGTGTGGAACTGGCCAGCTTGTACATTTACGTGAGCAATACATATTACTCATTCAATCAATGAATCTGATCGATGTATGTGGAATTTTAATTGACCCTCTCATAGACCACAGATCAGACAGCGTGTGGTGATTCTGGTACGCCACCAGTGGGGGGAAATAAACATTTAAAAAATGCACAGATAGACTCATAGTTAAGGTCACCGACGTGGTATTTACTACCAACCAGATTATCTGAACGCAATGACACACTAATAGATAACATTTTTAGTAGAAACTCAAATTCATGCAATCCTATTGAAACAGCAATTTTAGTTCATAATTTTTTCTGATCACATGCCTACAATTTCAGCAATTAATTTGAATACAGTTGCTAATCATCACAAAAAAAAAGCAAATACATTTTACAGTTTTTACAGGCAATGCTTCTCGTAATTCCCTTGAAAAATTAAACAACACAGACTGGGAGTCCATTTTTGACAATATAAATGCAGATCCTCAACTAACTTATGACCAGAAATTCTCCGTCAAATTAGATGATATAATAAACAAACACATTCCTTTAAAAAGAAAAAAAAAATCAACAAATACACACACACAATTTGATCACTCAAGATATTTCAAACAAAATGAAACATACAGACACCCTTTATTAAGAAAGTCCACTCTAAAATGAGAGGTAATATGATCTGTCTAGAAGGCTCCAAGAATGCAGTTATGAAGTCTGATCTATGATTTGAAGGGCTAAATCTGCTTACTATCTGGCAGACTTTAACAAACACAAAAACGATATTAAAAATACATAGAAAATCATTAAAGATGTCCTAAATAAATCTAATACTCATAAAGAACTTCCCAAGTATTTTAATATTAATAATAAACAAGTAACAGACACACATCGCATTGCATCAAAATTTAATGATTATTTTGTCAATATTTGTCCCAACACGGGCACAGAAAATAAACACTCAAGGGATAAAAGCTTTTCAATCCTATCTACAAAATATTGATTCAAATTATACTTTCCAGTTCACTCATGTGGATGTAGAACATGGACAGACAATAATATCTAATCTAAACTCAAAAAAAAGTGCGGGACTAGATAATATATCTCTTATACTTCTGAAACTCAGCTCAGAGGCCCTAGGTAAACCTCAACTGCAGTCATAAACCAATCTTTAAAACATGGTATCTTCCCCAACAAATTAAAAATACCCGAAGTAATACAAATTTTCAAAAAAGATGATCAGCATGACCTCAACAATTATAGACCCGTATCTTTTTTACCATCTGTCTCGAAAGTTTTCGAACAGGTTGTCCATACACGACTCTTCCAGTAATTAACTGATAATGTCTTGTTTTATAATAATCAATATAGCTTTAGAAAGAATCAGTCTACCGAAACAGCTGTTCTAGAACTCCTTGATAGATTAAAGGCTGAACTTGATAAAAAGAAACTTCCAATTGCTGTCTATATAGACCTTTTCTAAAGCCTTTGACACCATAGATCATAATATACTTCTTAAAAAGCTTCAACATTATGGAATCCTAAACACAGAGCTTCAGTGGTTCAGGAGCTACCTAAGCGATAGATCTCAATCTGCTGAAATTGAAAACATTAAATCACCATGGCAGAAAATTTCTAGTGGAATTCCCCAAGGTTGAATTCTGGGCCATCTTTTATTCTTACTTTATATGAACGACCTACACACAGCTATTGATGTTATCTCAATCATGTATGCTGATGTCACTAACTTATTAAGTTCAGTGTGTAACTTCACAGGTGATACATCAACACACTCCTCATTATCAGATAAAGTAAATAAGGAATTAACTTAAGTCAGTGACTGGCTAGCTGTAAATAAATTATCGTTGAATGTAAGTAAAACAAAGGTCATGATCTTTCATACAAAACAAAAACCAATTACCCCAGAGCATATAACGAACATTATAATTAACAACTGACTGATCGAAAGAGTAGACGGTTTCAAATTCTTGGGTGTTTTAATTGACCAAAATCTTGCTTTGAATAAACATGTCAATCTTATATCTAACAAATTATCTCGGACATGTGGAATACTAGCCAAGCTGAACATTTACTGCCCAAATGCATTCTACAACTGATTTATAATGCCTTAATCTTATCACACTTGAATTATGGAATAACAGCCTGGAGATTTCACTCTTGTGGCAGTCTCGTCAAGCTGCAAAATAAGGCAGTAAGATTAATCAATAAGATCATGTACAATTCTTAGTTTACTTAAATTTACTGACGTATTTAAATTATCATGCTTGAAATTATATCTTAAATATGAAAACAATATGTTACCCAGATATTTTAATAACTTATTCAACGATAATCAAGCACAACGGACTGAGAGACCCAGAGCTGTTCTTGCCCCACATAGTTATGATGCGATAATACATAATATCCATGTAGTTGTCACTACTCTAGAGTTCGTTGTTTGTGCATTAGATACAAAATACCAGACGTAATTAATGAAAACTACTTACCTGAGATTGTCATGTCAAAAATCCATACTCATTCCCTTAAAGGTTTCAACCAGAATGCAAAGAAGTACATTATTGATAACTATAAAACCAACTGCAATATTGCAAAGTATTATATCTGTATCGGTAATACTCATTAATGATTCACTTATCATCTTTAATTTAATCATCACTTGGTCTAACAACCCTGAAAAAACTCCATGTTCCTTAGCCAGCAGCGTATGAATTGTACTATAGTAGTAAAATTTAACTATTGGGTGGCCAGCATGATAACGATTCTCTGGAATCATAATGCAGTGTCTTCTGGTTTAAATATGAAATTGTATGTATTATGTACATTGATGTACTGTTTAGACCAAATAAAGGCCTTCAACAACAATGTGGTATTACACCAGGGATATTTTCAACATATGTTTTACGGCAGGTTTTCTATGGTCAGATTGCAAGGATAGGCATGTGTCCCCTTGGCATTTGCTTGGTCCAAACATGGACCTACTATCTGATAGGAGGTCCATGGTCCAAAATACGCTGCGTAGTATGGCATGGTGAAGTATGATGTGGTGTGGGGCAGCAAGTTTATAATTGACCTGGACTGAGAAGGCCACAGACCACAGTAATAGGGTGTTGGACCAGTAACCTAGGCCTAGTGCATTTACATGTTGAAATAGCAGCATTCGCTGGCATATTTCTCCTATTTGAAATGTAAAACCACATCTTCCTTTGCATTCTACTTCTATAGCAGCAAGTTAAAACCAAGAAAATGGGGAGGGGGGTGATCTGATTAGATTTTTTTTTACAGGTGCATTTGTATACCTTACCTCCATGATTGACCGTTCCGCGCCAAATATGTCTCCAAAATTACACAAAGTTATCAAAGTATTTGAAATATTTCTAGAGTTGCAGTGCCTTTCTAGAACTCACAGTTGATAAGTATATTTCTATCCAAAAGCCCATAGCACAGAGCGACTTAGGTCTCTCGGTGCCGTGGGCACCCTGTGCGATCAGGGTCAGACAGTCGCAACTCAGTCTTTTTCTTCTTTCTCGGTATGTTCGGGTTGAGCGAATTGCCTGTTTTTCCACGGTAATAGCAGGTACACGGTTTGGTCATGGATTTTAGTCTGCATGTATAATTTTGTTTGCATTGATAGCGCCATATTTGTAATTATATCTTGACGTACATTTTTAATTTCCCCAACTCTGCTGGCTTATTATTATTATTATTATTATTATTATTATTATTATTATTATTATTATTATTATTTTTCAACCAAAACCAAGAGTACACATTGGGGTTTCTTTTGTGTTCTCTTCGAGAGTGTAACAGTGGTCACATGTGGCGTTATGTAGACCCGAAAATATGTCAGTGGTTTTTTTTTTTTTAAGAACGATTCCATAATCTAATGAAAAATCGGGTAGCTCATTTATCACGCACAACGTTTGCTAGTCTCTGACCAATGTAGGCCTATTTTGGATAAATTCAATATATATAATTGACAAATACAAACTGTACAGCTGCAAGAAGATCGTATTCTCACACAAGAAGATTTATAGAAGACCTGTGTGCTTTAAACAATGGAGATGAAATAAAGGGAAATTGGAAAAACATATATCCCAAAGAACTATTATTAAACCTGGAAAATGGAAGTGATACAAAAGCCACTTTCCTTGATCTGGATACAGAAATAAAGAACAACTCGTATGTAAAATAATATTTGACAAGAGAGACCAATTCAAATTTGATATTATCTCCTACCCTGATCTGACAGAGAAAGCATATGGAGTTTGTATCGGACAAGTGATACGTATTGCTAGAACACAACACTTTTTATCGATTTTGTCAATAAAGTCAGAACTTTGATGCCAAAAGTACAACACAAAGGTTATAAAAAATAACAACTACACAAAACTCTATTGAAATGTTTCCAGAGATATGACCAAATGCCTAAAAAATACAACGCTAACTCAAGAACATTAGTCAAACTATGCCAAGATCGAGCTTGAAATTTTGCCTTCCCTGTCAGGATCTATAGTCTCTGAAATTTGAGATCCTACAAAATGTCAAGCAATAAATCGTCTGTCAAAATGTATCCTCAGAGACAAGGGTTGACCAGCCTAGAACAAAAATGTAAATATATATTCACATTCAATGGGAACAGCAAGCCTACCCCTACGAAGGGAGATTAAATTCAACAACATGTGACCCAGAAAAAAAACTCAACTTTTTACAGATTCTTACTCAATTAGTTCTAACATAACATAGGCACTCACCTTTTTTCAATCTGCGAAGAATATTTCCTTCCGTCTCCCTAGTCCCTAAAGTGGATGGACATGACGTCTCAGGCAATAATAAATCACAGAACTTAGTCACCAATAACTGAGAGAACTTGTATGATGAAAATAAAATCCACATTCTATTTTCGGCATTCTTGGAAAAACTAACCTTGGACCTTGATGTAAGGCAGACTATACTTCCACCACTTGGTGAAATCTACTTTAGCTTCAGTAATGGTATTTCTAGTTCAACGCTACGATCAGTTCGGAATGAAGATAACCCTTTAGTTACAATGGTCCAGTTCAGCTTAAATTGTTGAAACCCTGGTGAGAAAGCTTTCTTCTCGATAAATGTAGCTACATCAACTGAAAGTCTGTTTAATATGTTTGTGTGCCATCACAGACATATTTTTTTGCAAGAAATTTTTCCTTTCCTTCCTTATTGGCAAAGTTGTCCGACATTTTATTTGAAAACTATTATACGCAGAAACTCCAAACTTGCGTGATTATACTGCCATTCACAGACTTAAGCCTTTTCAGAGAATTCACTGAATTCAGTGAATTTTGTTTTAACTTTTTGAAAGAAAGTGTACCTCTTTTGGTCTGAAAGTTCCAAAATTGGCATTTTCAGAGGGCGGGGGGGGGGGGGTATTTTCAGTGGTTCCTCTTTTTGGTCTGGCTCATGTCTGCATGCATGAAGTCTTGAGATTTTGTTAAAAAGTTCAACGGTTTTGAAAATTATACAAATTAGGGCCATTTGAAAATTTAAATGTTGAACATCTCTAAAACTATTATAGGTACAGCTAACGAACCCAACTTCAATTCATATGTTTGTTACACTGCCCATGTTGTTGAATTTGCATTTGAGCTGCAAAGGTCAAAGTCATTTTGCAATTGAAATTGTTTTCTAGCAACAACTCAGTCAATTTTTTTTCCGAATTTTGATCATGTTGGGCTCAAATTGTAGATATTGTAATACTGGGCATTTTGTAATTTGTATGTGACCTAAAGGTCAAAGGTCAAGGTCATTGGGACCTTTGAAATTTTCATCCAGCCATAAGTCTGTCAATGTTCATGTTTCTTCCAAGTGTGGAATTTTCCCGGATTGGGAAGCAACTTATTGTATCAGTTGACTCAGCACCTCGATTTGCAAGGTACCAGGGAGCTTCTAAACCCAGATCCCAAACCCTGACTTAATACCATTGTAAAGATTTGGAGTAAAATTTTACGAAAAATAACATTAAAACAAGTTTAAGTAAAGGATTGCCTAAGGGTTAATACATGTACCTCCCATGTTGAACTTTTGGTGACTGCTCTATCTAGTCTCTGCAAATTGGCGACACGTTTACTTTGCAGCCAAACACACAAGCAATTGAGAAGAGTATTTGCGGCGTTGGTTAACAAACAAGTCCTAAATGTAAAGTGTTGTTTCCTAAACAACAACTACTGCCAGAGTCCTAAAACTATAAACCAAAAGTCACGAAGAAGTCGGTTAGGTCATTTATCAAGTGCTGAGGACAGGATCCTTTGACTTTCTCATAGCAGCGGCTGTACTGGCAAATATTAATAGTACAAGGCTGCTCTATTAATTGGCAAGAACCAGAAGTGCTAGACTGGACATATATATATATACATATGTGTGTGTGTGTGTGTGTGTGTATCTAAATATATGTATATATATATATATATATATATATATATATAGATATACATATACATATGTAATGGTTCGGGGAAATAAATAGCTTTTATCACCTGGCCTAGCTCCGGTGTGGACGACTTTATTTGTCTCTCCTGTAGAACAGTGAATCATCTGAGTCCACGGATCTTATGCATGCAAACAAGCCCACTTGATTATTGCAGATAAAATCTATTGGACTAGGTTTCACACCATGATTGGGAGCCAAACTGAAATGCAGGCAAACATGTAGAATGGCCTGAGGTGGAGCGGTCAATCGTGCAAGACCATTCACAGCAGTTTCTACAGTTGAATGCTACAAATGTCACATAGAAACATCCGGTTCCAGCGCTACAAAGGTTCTCTGTTAGATCATTGTTATTTTAACTGTTTCGTTACATTTTTGAGATGTGTGAGTTGATGAAAAAGCCCTTGGTAAATAAAATAATCCAATTTCGGTAACTAATTTCAATTGAAATTTAATAAAGAGGCAAAAGTTGGTAGGGTCTAGCAACTTTTCCGCAGGCCAACCCTATGAACTTCTGAACAAACATGCTTTATATTCGCAGTTGGGGTGAGGATACGTCAACACTGTGTTGTGAGACTGTGAGCGAATGGCATACGCATTGGATATAATAGGTTACAATACCATGTACACTTTGGCAGTGAACGTATATAATGAAATGTTTGACAAAAAGTTAAGAAATTTATTCCAAACATATTGTGTGTGATGTACAGACAAATGAAGAGGTATGTCGTGTTTGTTTGGTCAAGTCCCTGTTATCAGCTTGCCTGTACGATGATTGGGTCCGACATCCATGGGGTGAAATCAGATGGCAGGGATAGCAAGGATGGCAGGGGGGCCAGTGAATTTCAAATTCCAACTGTAACAAGGATTTTTACCCCCCCCCCCCCCCCCCCCCCGCCCACGAAGGGGGGGGGGGGGGGGCAGGGGAAAAAGGAGTGAGCTCCTTCCTTCCGAAACAATTTTCTCCGGCCCGTATCTCGAAAAATATTTTAGCCAAGCCTTTCAAATTTTTCTGGGTATGTGCATCTAATGTAGTATGTGCACAGAGGCACATTGATTTTGGCATATTTATCCTCCCTCATTAATTAACTAACAAAGTTTATGAAACAACCTACAATTTTGTCCGGCCCATACCTGGAAAAATATAAGAGCCAGCTCTTTCAAATTTTCATGGTAGGTGTAGCTTATATAGGTGTGCATAGGCACATTGATTTTGGCGTAATTATCCTCTTTCATTAATTAATTAACAAAGTTTGTTAAGCTGCCTCCAATTTTCCCAATAATTTTAATTGTCCATGTCTTGAAAATTATAACAGCTAACCTTTTGAAGTTCGTTAAGCAGCCTCAATATCTTCCTCACATTTTTTCCAGCCCATATCTCTAATCTAGCTAGTCTTTTGAAATTTTCAGGGTAGATTTTTTGCAGCCATCTTCACAAAAGAATCTGATTATATTGTGGTGTCCCCATGACCATATTCAAATAAATGGCAGTCTAATTAGATGTTCATTAGAACTTGCTACCGGAGTGCATGCAAGTTATCCTGTGACAGCTGTGTCTTTGCTGGAAGCTATCTATATTGTACTGGCATGTGATGTTTTTTTGTGTGCTGGTGACTTTTGTCACAGGAATGGGTTGTACGTCAGCTTTGATTGCCCATATCTTGGAAAATATAACAGTCAGCCTTTTGAAACTTCCAGGGTGGGTAGTTCTCATATAGTAGGTATGCATTAGCATATTTTTATGTGGCTACTGGCCACCTGACCTCTGGTAATTGTTAATCTACCAATGAAAAGAAATTGTGGGTGTATTAGCTAGCGTCAGCGGCAACTTTTTTTTTTTTTTTTTTCTGCTTTTTATGCAAAGAAATGGATCAAATTATGCAGGAATTGTAGTCAGCTTATTCTCTGCAATCATATCAGACATTATCACAAAATGTTTACTATTACTGCATAGTCATCCGAAATATTTTTAATTGTTATTCGAAATTAGTTGGAGTTTTTCACTGTGGTAAGATTATCGACAAATGGGAATCATGCTGTTCTATCAGCCTTTCATACTCCAACTGCCCCGTTAAGCACAGTGCTAGAAAACAGTGGAATTCATTTGTGCTGGTATTCCATTTTAGAGTATGATGGAAACAGTAACCGGTAATGCAGTCCATACATTCTACAATGTGCATTTTCATTTTCCAGGCACCCATGGGTCAAATATTAGGAAGGAGAAAAACCTTGCAGCATCAATTGGGGAACAAAGTGCACACTTTGACACACCCAGAGATGGTAAAGTAGTGAGTAATCCAACAGATTCAACGACGACAGCTGGTCACAGTAACATAGAGGGTACAGAGCATGGTTATGGCAGTGGGGAGCAAGATGAATGTTTGACTTTTGTGAAGGTTCCAGCAGAGCCTATTGTCCCTTCAGACACTGGCACAGGAGCTACCGTTGAAGATAGTGGTACCACAAAGGAAATACCAGAAGGTCCTGCCAGCACCAACAGTGAAGTCACAGAATGTAGGGTTTCACCATATCTTCCTTGCAGTCTGACTAATGCTAACATCCCAGAAAACCTCGACACTAGTTATAGTGCCACTGATTTGAGTGAAGGAAGTACTGGGGGAACCCCTGGCGAAATGAAAGGAAGTACCATAGATGACACAACCTCTCACAGTGTCACTGGTGTAAATGTCCCACCTACTTGGAAAAAACATGGTTCTCCTGAAAGTACCAAAAAGGTTATTGCCAATACCGTGACACATATGAAGACAAAGCTTGACGGCCATGAAGATGAAAAAGTGCGCCACAACACTGCCTTTCAAAAGTCATATGGTCCTGAACTTGAAAGCAACATATATGCCTTACCAGTGAAGGGAGAGATGGCATCAAACATTATTGGAACACCACCATTGGTACCAGCAGACACAAAAGAGGATAGCAATACATACCCTGCACATCAGACATATGCCGCTGAAGAGGACATTAGCCTTCAAAAGTCTCAGTTGCAGCCGATGGACGATTTACAGGTTGATTACCCGTCAGACTCTGACAGTGACAGTGAATCCGACCTCGTTCACAGTGATGGAATACAGAAGCCAAATGATCCTCAAACTGGAAAGCAAGAACAGTCAGAAAGTATTACAAGAACGGGAATTCCTTCGCCAGAGACAGATAATGTGTCAAAAACCGTCGATTCCCAAGGTTTATCTGAGGAAGCAAATACAGTCTTCAATAATGGAAATGAATGGGCACCAGCAGAAAACTTTGAGGGGATGCAGGATAAAAATGAAAAGCAACAAGAATTTCAACTTTATGATTATCAAACTGAATTAATACAGCCTGCCCTGCAGGGAAAGAATTGCATCATCCACGCTGTCACAGGAAGTGGCAAAACCGTTTGTGCAGCCGCCATATGCAAGAAACAGCGAGATGCTGCTATTGCGGCTGGTAAAACATACAAGGCTCTATTTCTTGTGCCCAGACGCATACTTGTAGACCAACAATGCAAAGAATTTGAAAAATTCTTTCCTGAGGGAGATGTACTTGGGGCAAAGAATGATGTGGATTCCAAACTGGAGGAACTGTTTAAGATTCACGACATCATCTTTTTAACGGCCCAAATCTTAGTGAATGCTTTCAAGAAAAAGAAACTTTCTGTGAGCCAGATTAACACTTTGATACTAGATGAATGTCACCATACCCAAAAAAACCATGCATACAATAACTGCATGCGGCACTACCTTAAAGCAAAGATGGATTCTCCCACCAAGCCTTTGCCAATGATAATAGGGTTGACGGCCTCACTTGGCACGGGTAAGAAACAAGAAACTGTGCTTCACTTTGCAGAAATCTTGGGTAACATGGATTGCTTTTTCATATCACGTGTCCGAGATCCAAAAAACATGAAGGAATTTATGGACAAAAATCCGAAACCAAAAGAAGACCAAATAAGAGAGGTTTGTGGAAGAAAAGATGACAGGTTTGCACAAATCATTCTTAAAATTATGCAGGAAATTGAAAATGGTATCAAAATTACTGTAAAAAATTGTCCCCGAGGATCTCAAAAATATGAAAACTGGGCAGTCGAGAAAAGAAAGGATGCAGAGAAAGCCGACTGCGCAGAGGAAATAACATCTTTTGAAGCCCTGAATGTCCTCAACACGGCTTTGATCTGGTATGATGAGCTGCGAGGAAAGGATGCTCTGGCATGGTTAGAAGTTTTCTACAAAAATCTGCCAGCCAACGAATTGAACAGGAAGATATTTCTGGGTCGCTATGAGGGATATCGAGAAATGCTGCAAAACTTGGCTGACATGGAGACATCTGCTGATAACCCTATGCTTCAAGAGCTGTGGATGATACTGCAACGACAATACGAGGTATCTCCCCAGCACAAAGGTATTTGCCTTTACCTTTCAATATGATGTAGCTGGTACTATTTTTAGGCCCCCCCCCCCCCCTCCTTACGGAGGATGGACATATAGAAATTGCTTTTCCATGCGTGGGTGCGTCCGTCCGCATTTCGGGTACAGGCTATAATTTGTCCTTCAACTTAGATAAATAAAACTTTTTACACAGATGCAATTTTACATAAGCATGTGTCATGTCCCAAGTGTAGGTCACCAGGTCTAGTATCTGGGTCACAATGACGTATCCTTATAAAATCGTGTCTGGGGTATATTCCTTTACTGTTTAACTGGTGTGTCTTTAATCACAAGTAGGTCACTAGGTCAGGCATATGGGTCAAGGTTAAACATTCATGTGAAACTACATCACACTTCATACCCTGTGTATAATTCTGTTGTCCTTTGACTTGAGAATCATGAAACTTTACACACCTGTGTATCTGGACACAAGAGTGCGTCATGCATAAAAGTAGGTCAGCAGGTGGGTCACAGTAATAGCCTATTTTTACCCTTGGCACATAAAGTGCTGGGGGGTATTGTCGTCCCCTGCATCGTCCGTCTGTCCATCATGTCATCGTTACCGTGATATCTCATAAAATATTCACTGTAGTGGTACCAAATTTTTGTCAAGAAGGACCATGAGATGGACCAGGTTGCTATCGAAAACCAGCTTCCTCTGATTATTTTAAAACTTTTTATGATACTTTCAATGTATGGCGTCAACCCTTACGACGTTACCGCGATATCTTAAAAAATATTGACCGCAGCTTTACGAAAG
Source organism: Hermodice carunculata (assembly GCA_964020975.1). Lineage (NCBI taxonomy): Eukaryota > Metazoa > Annelida > Polychaeta > Eunicida > Amphinomidae > Hermodice > Hermodice carunculata. The sequence goes on along the minus strand of CAXHWN010001134.1, from coordinate 354,696 downwards.
TTTTGTGAGAGACATATCTTATGATGGACTAGGTTCCTTTTTAAAACTGGCTTCCTATGATTAATTTTTTTTACTTTTAATGCATTTATGTGAAAGCCGTCTGAGTGGCATCAACCCTGACGACGTTACCGCAATATCTAAAAACATATTGACTACAGCTTTCCCAAATTTTTGTCAGAGATGCATCTGAGATGGGCCAGGTTCCTATTTAAAACTAGCGTCTTCTTTGTATTTACAAACTGTTTATGAAACTTTAAAGTATTTATCTTCTTGGCCATCAGAGTGGTGCACAAGGGGACGGCGTTACCATAATATGTCGAGAAGGATCCAACGCAACCATATTATGTCAAGAAGGATCCAACGCAGCCTACCCAATTTTTTTTCAGAGATGCACATCATAGAGGACCACATTCCTATTGAAAACCAGCTTCTTATTTTTTTTTAAACTTGTTATAAAACTTTTGAAGTTTTTATTTGATGGCAGACTGACTGATGTACAGTACAGTGGTCTCTGTCACCAGAACTTGCCCCAAGAACACATCCAAAAGTGCTCCATCAATTCATAGACAACAATATGGAAATTGGATGTAAAGTATTCTACTGCAAAGTCTAAAAAAAGGCATAATTTAGGAAAAATCATTGTGGGCCCCGGAGTAATCCATTCTCTGAATGCTATTTTTATTGATTGCAGTCATTCCAAAATGAGACCTGTAATGAGCAGGGTTATAGGTGAGGCAAGGGGGGCATGTATCCAGCAATCTCTGATTGCCTTTTAATTTTTTTTTTTTGGTAACGTTTTCATTGTGTATGTGCATTTAAGATTTTTATGCATAATAGTAAGGGTCAATTTATGTAAATATGGCAACAAATGTATGATAACGTTAACCTATGTTAATGCATGCCATTGGAATTTTTCACTCAGGTGATCATATCACCTGAGTTGCTACCCTAGTCTCAAAATCCGCCTTCCGTCCGTCGTCCGTCGTAAACAATTTACATTTTCAACTTTTTCTCCAAAATCGCAAGCTGGATCTGCTTCAAACTTGGTGGAAATGTGCCTTGGGTGGGTCTCTACCAAGTTGTTCAAATGGTTATGGTCCAGTGATTTTTGGATTTTTAATGATTTTTTTTGGTTCTTTTTTGGGCAAATCTTCTCTAAAACCGCTCACCCAATTGCTTTGATATCACACAGGAACACTCCCTGGGACTCTTTGTTCATAATTTGTTCACCAGGTGGTGCTGTAATTTTTGTCAATTTTTTTATGAATTTTTGTGTGTTATAGCTATTTTCGACTTCTTCTCCAGAACTGTCACTCAGATTAAGCTGAAACATGGTGGATATGTTCCTTGAAGAAAGGTCAAACAAAGCTGTACACAATGTGTGAATCCTGCAGATTCCTGATTTTTAACGATTTTTTCAGTTCGGGTACTTATCGGTCAATGCAGCTTTCCTATTGATTACTATGGAAGTCAATGAGTAATCTAATGCTAATTCACATTTTAGACTTCTTCTCCAAAACCGATATCCAGTTTATTTTCAAACTTGGTGGCAATGTACCTTGGGTGGGTTTCTACTAGGTTTGTTCAAATGGTCATGCTGCAGTGATTTTTTTTATTTTGCAATGATTTTTATTGTTCTTTTGTTGGACAAATCTTAAAAAATCTTCTTCTCTGAAACCGCTTACCCAATTGCTTTGATATCACACAGGAAGACACCCAGGGACTCCTTGTTCTTAATTTGTTCACCAGGTGGTCCTGCAAACATTTTCTAATTTTTTATGATTTTTTTGTTTTGTTTTATAAACATTCTCGACTTCTTGTCAGAACCGTCATTCAGATTAAAGTTAAACGTGGTGGATATGTTTCTTGTAGAAGGGTTAAACAACGTCGTTCACTATGTGGGAATGCTGCGGATTCCTGATGTTTAACGATTTTTTTTTCAATTCGGCGACCTTTCGGTAAATGCACCTTTCCTATTGATTACCATGTAAGTCAATGGGCATTCTAATGCTAATTCACATTTTCGACTTCTCCAAAACCGACATCCAAATTAACTTTTAGACTTCTTCTCCAAAACCGATATCCAGTTTATTTTCAAACTTGGTGGGAATGTACCTTGGGTGGGTTTCCACCAGGTTTGTTCAAATGGTCATGCTCCAGTGAATTTTTTATTTTCAATGAATTTTTTCGTTCTTTTTTGGCCACTCTTAAAAAATTTCTTCTCCGAAACCGCTTACACAATTGCTTTGATATCACACTGGAAGACACCTAGGGACTCCTTGTTCTTAATTTATTCACCAGGTGGTCCTGCAAACTTTTTCAATTTTTTTTTTTTTAGCTTTTCTCGACCTCTTGCAAGAACCGTCACTCAGATTTACCTTAAACGTGGTGGATATGTTCCTTGTGGAAGGGTCAAACAATGTCGTTCACAATGTGGGAATGCTGCAGATTCCTGATGTTTAACGATTTTTTTCAATTCGGCTACTTTTCGGTAAATGCACCTGTCCTATTGATTACCATATAAGTCAATGGGCATTCTAATGCTAATTTACATTTTTGACTTCTTCTCCAAAACCGTCATCCAGATTTACTTGAAACTTGGTGAGAATGTACCTTGGGTGCGTGACTACCATGTTTGTTCCAATGGTAATGTACCAATGAATTTTGGATTTTTTTATGATTTTTTTACAAAATCTTTACAAAAGTTCTGATAGGAAAGTTTAACATGGGAATTTCTTCTTATTTCGTAAATAATTTTGGCCACATTTACTTCAAACTTGGTGGGGATGTGCCTTGGGTATATTTCTACCAAGTTTGTTCAAATGGCCACGCTCTATTGATTTTTGGATTCTTTATGAATTTTTCTTTTTGTTCTTCTTGGGGGCAAACCTTAAAAACTCGTTTCCTCTGAAACCGCTCACCCAATTGCTTTGATATTGTACATAGACCCTCCCAGGGGCACCTAGTTCCCAATTTGTTCACCAGGTGGGGCTGCAATTTTTTCCTATTTTTTTATGAATGTTTTTTATTGTTTTGCCTTTTTTCACTTGTTCTCAGAACCATCACTCAGATTAAGCTGAAAATTGATGGATATGTCCTTGTGGAAGGGTCAAACAAAATTGTTTACTAGGTGGCACTGCTTTGGATTACTGATTTTTAAGGATTTTTTTTCAATTCGGGTACTTATCGGTCAATGCAGCTTTCCTATGGATTATTATGTAAATCAATAGGCATTGTAATGCAACGAAATTTACTGTTTACTTGATAACTTGAGATCTGTTTTGAGTTAGTACCGTGATGCTGCACATGTTAATGTTTCTGTGTGAAAGTCATGCTTGGACAGTACATGAAAAACCTTGACATCGTTTTTGGGGTCACAGTGCAACATACATGAATTTTATTCTTTATTATAACTTGAAAACTACTTGAACCTCGATGTTGCACATGTTAGTGTTCTTCTATAAAGGTCAGACTTACTCAAAACATGGGTGACCTTGATCCTTTCCCAAGTTCATGGAGCTGCTAGTGTGATGAGTGTCAAGTCAGCTGAGCAGGAGCTGTTCACACAGCCCTCTTGGTTAATTTTAAATGATTTTTTTTGTTCTTATTTTGGACAAATCTTAATAAATCTTCTCCGACGAAACCGCTTACCCAATTGCCTTGATATCACACAGGATCACTCCCTGGGACTCCAAGTTCTTGATTTGTTCACCAGGTGGCACTGCAATTTGTTTTCTTATTTTTTATGAATTTTTGTGTGTAATAGCTATTTTCTTCTCCAGCACCGTCACTCAGATTAAGCTGAAACATGGTGGATATGTTCCTTGTAGAAGAGTCAAACAAAGTGGGACACAATGTGCGAATCCTGCAGATTCCCGATTTTTAACAATTTTTTCAATTCGGGTACTTACCGGTCAATGCAGCTCTCCTATTGATTACTATGGAAGTCGATGAGCATTCTAATGCTAATTCACATTTTCGACTTCTCCAAAACCGTCATCCAGATTAACTTCAAGCTTGGTGGCAATGTACCTTTCATCGAAATTTGTTCATGTAATGAAACACACACACACACACACACACACACACACACACAAAGTGTGTTCAGAATATGATTTACATTTATGTAGGACCAAAAGAAAACTTTGCAGCCGTTGACGCATTTGTAATACAGGCATTCTAACAGCAGTGGCTTCCCAGTGCCTGTAATGTTTATCATAGAAGAAGCCAAAACAACAACATGTCTTTCCTATCATCTGGTCGTACAGAAGAGAAAGATATGAAAGCATCAATTAATGAAAAAAAATAGGGAACCAAAAATATAATCAAGTTGATTTCTGTTAGCGTTCGTTGTTGGTCAGGTATCATCATCACCAGGACCAGGGCATCCACGCATGGCCTGGTACAATTTATCCAGAGCCAGAGCCAGCTGAAGGTATCTGTGAAGCCTGCGAGAATATCTGGTCAGCAAACAGGCAAATATGCAGGAATGACGGAAATAGAACAGGACGAAATTGTAAAGGGCTTCAGAGGAGGTAAAACGCCTTTTTGATAAATGCAATGGGTTTATAATGAAGATAGTAATGTGCAAGTTAATTTGAAAACTGATTATTCTGGTTAGCATAAAGTAGATATTTGTTGACAGATATTGTATTATCAGCTCCAAAGAATGGCATTGAAAAAAAAGCAAAATGTTACGTTAAGTCCACTCCCTTACCTTTATTCACACACTGAATAACCACCATGGGTATCAAGTATAAGGGAGCACATTGTCAAATAAAATAAAGATGCAACCGAGAATCACGTTATTGTGAGTGAAAGCAAATATTAAACAAAGAGAGCGTTTGAAAAAGATGTTACACTAACGTAGCTAAAGAAACAGTTGCGAATGTTTCTCCTCAACTCAGTAATTCAAAGCGTGAATCGTATTAAAAGATTCAGGTACATTAGGTCACATGTAGCTCAAGTGAATTGGACTGAACATGTTGGAAGGACTGTACAACTTCCGGTGTTAGGTTTGTGGGCGTGAATTGTATAGCTGTAGATTTTCTTGCCTGTCACTTTAACAAAAGTACTAGAAAAACCAAATCAGTCAGCCATTCAATCTGCATGATTAACACTTCTTCAAAGCCGTAATATCATACTGAGAAGATACATAAGTAAAATGTTATCAGGCCCGTTACAAATGTATTTGTTTTCAAATTATCACAATTTTTATTTAATTATAACCCATCCAGTGCATAAGAAAAGACAAAATATCAAAGTATATATGTAAATCTTTTTGTGTTTGGGTGTGCGTGTGTTGAGTAACATCTAATCATTACAAAAGCAGTGGCAAAACGTATCGTTATTCACATATTCCAATTCTAGGAAGGTACAACCTCCTCGTGTCCACTGATCTCCTGCAAGAAGGTATCGACCTGCCAAAGTGTGGCTTTGTAATTCGGTATAACCATATAAGCAACGAGATCGCAGATGTACAGGCAAGAGGGCGCGCCAGAGCGAAAGACAGTCAGGTCTATATCATTGTGAAGCAGGGCTCTGCAAATCATAAAAAATTGTTCGAGAACCTTCAAAAGGAGCACATCATGAACCTGACTATGGAAGACCCGAGACTCAATACTACAGACTTTCTGGACGACATAAAAAAGAAGCAGGTATGTTGTTGCCTCGTCGTGCGGTCAAATTGTATGGACCCGTTCAGGGCGAGGTTAGTGACAAAGCCAACAGCTGTCTTTGGCGTGTTCTGGCTATAATCCTGTGGTTGGCCCAGCATGCCGGAACTTGCTATTATTGTGCGCATTAAATCGACTGATAAGAAAGGTAAATTTAAATGTGAAATCCTTTTGAGAAGTCAGATCACCACCAGTGTTGGCGTGATTACGCTGAAAGAGTACACGTTGTTTGTCGCGTTTTGGTTCACAAGTGAGCATATATTTTACTGGAAATTTCAGTTTTCAAGCGAACGTGGACAGGTTCCATGCCAGCCATGACTGCAGTCTCCAGTGTCAGCAAGTCAGTCCATCGTATTTTTTATTTTCAACTCTAACCTGTTCCAAAATTTTACATCAGGTTGAGGCGCTTTCAAGTAGATAAACTCTGACTTCTGTAAAGCAGATGCTACTTGTGGTGTCGCATCTGGGTATAATGTAGAGGGTAAATGTGGGGATTTTATTTGATCTGTGATACCATTTGATTTAACCGCTCTTTTGGGATAGTGTGGTAGTCCTCATAAAGTGAAGCTATCACGTACCTTGTTGCATGGCAGATCCCTCAAGATGCTCAGTAACACCAGCAGGGGAAAGATCCACGCCTGGGCTAGATGTCCTTTTGTCCACGATGAGGGTATCGATTGATCTGTTTTCCAAACATTTCCGTATCCTGTCACATATCCCTCTGGCTATGAATCTAACAGTCATAAATCTGCACCACAATCTCATAGAGCCACAATCACTAACCAGCACTACACTCTCCCTCTGTTTAACAGGAGAAGGCCATAGGTTTAGTGCAAACTAGAGGCAAAAAAATGATATATTATTTCATGCATACTGTGTTCATCCAGCTTTACCAGTTTGCAAAAATAGAGAAAATGTTACCACCAGATTACAACATTGCCTAAAAATCCTATACAGAATTCTATATGTTACTTAGTGTCTATCTAGAGTTAAATCACATCTAGATATAAAATATTACAATATGACTCCAAGTTCATCATGCATATTAATTGCACACATGCACATCATTTGCACGCATGCATCATTACATCACTCCTATAACCAATAGTCCATATGCATCTGCCCCATGTTGTTCTATCCATTGCCAGCGTGCACCCTGAAAATAAAAAATCAAACAGTTAGCCACATTATTTACACATTCACACATACCACATATCAATGAAATGTTATGTACAACATACTGCAAAGCGGAATTCTTGACATCAGAGAAAACAATTCAGAAACATCACCAAATGGCACTGCTCTCTGTTTCAGGAAATCTGATGACTTTAGACTCTGTAGAACCTCCTGGCATTCCACAAGGTCACCCGGCAAAAACTTCGTAGAAGAAGATTCTTCAAACCTGCAAGATATTCAGCCACCTCTGACAACATCCCTGGGTTACAATATTTTGCCTGGGACTTGAACCTCTCAGGGACCAAATAAGGTGATTCACTCTCAATGAGGATCTTCTCCCATTAAACTGATGTCGCTGCTGCATTCAACTCAAGACACTTGTCATTGCACAGCTTGGCTGATGGAAAACGCTGAATTATCGGCTCCACATCCTTCGCTGTTCCCGAAAAGCAAGGAAAATGTATTGGATGATCCCAACACAGCTCCCTTTGCAAATAATACAGACACTCCTGCATTGCTCCTTTCCCTCCACAATGAATGAGCACTGGTAACCGCAGATCTCTTGCCAATGGCAGTACGCTCCTCAAAACCATACCTTGCCTGTTTCTGTCTTTTTGCCTAATGCCGCTGCTGCAGTGAATCCCAATTTCTCCCAAAGCCACCACTTTAGGTTCTTGTAGATATCGCATCAGTCTTGGATGATCATACTTGTCTGAGAAATCATTGGCAAAACTAGCATGCACCCCAAACGTTAGTCTTAACAGGTGATCTTTTAGGATATGAGCTTGCTCTTCTCTTCTTGGCCAACTTCTAGGAAAACAGTAATTGGAAATCCCCAACTGCAACACAAACGATTTAAAGTAAAGTGGTTCTTCATTCAGGACTTTATGCAGTGATGGCATCTCCACTTTTTTCAACAGTTCTGCCAAATGGAAGTGACTGTCAGCGATTTCAAAAGGCTCTTCTACTAAGCTGTAGATTCCCCTCTTTGCCTCAACCATATTTCCAAGCTCCTTAAACACCTTCTTTCTCTTCTTAGGAATCTGAGACAACATTTGTGAAAGAACCGGCCAATGGAACAATGCAGCAATGGACTCAGGAGGTGAAACTTCATGACATCTTGCTACTGGTAGACCATCCTGTGCTTCATAAAAAGACCACAAAGTCCGTCGATGTCAGTAACCCAGGCCCTTTCATCTGGATACCATTTCCTCTGTCTCACCAATTCCAGTTACCCAGCTGGATCCACTTTAAACTCGGAGCTAAGGAACTGCAAGGCACCCCTCATGAAGCATACCCACAATTCTAGTTTCTTATCTGTGAACATTGGCTCAGTATCTCCATGTTCTGCAATATGTTGTAGAAAGATCTTGTACTGCTGCACTTCCTGTTTACCACATGCTCAACATGCAGTTTCCGGGTATACGTACATAAAATGGCAGATGATCACGCAACACATGTCTTTTCACATGGACCATCCGTCGAGGACATACAGCACATGCCCTCTTCCTCTGACCTAATCCAGTATGTTCCCCCATGTTTGGAATGTCACTCAAGCTTGAATCTGACTCGCTACCCAATGTCTCATCCAGCACAGTCCATTCCTCTTCAGAGTCCAGACTGAAATACATAATATTTGATAAGATAAATTACTATATACAAAGACATTTCCATAGCAACTACAGTAAAACCTCCCTATACTGAACACCATTTCTTGGTCACAAATATATACTTGCAATGTAAGCAAACTTCCCTATACTGACCACCTTACTAGACCAAACACTTTTTTCCGGTCCCAGGGGTGTTCAGTATAGGGAGGTTTTACTGTATTTACATATGAATGAGATAGGAATCCATCTCATTTTGTCTATCTATGTTGATCTAGGCTGTGCAATCCACCAGGTATGCTGGTCTCCTGGCTTGGCGCCCACCCCTTGTGGAAACCAGTGGCCTTAGATCACCACCTGGGTTGGCCTCTTCATTTTCGCTGGAGTCCTCTTGAACAGTAGAACACATAACTTGTTTCATACTGTTTGGAGGGACTGTGATCTTCTTCGCCAAAGTGACCCTGGGAATGCACATTGATTCCTCTCCGTTTCTTGTCATGATAGCTGACAATAGCTGATCCCATAATTGCAACACACAGTGATCAAAGTCAATTTAGCATTTTTGCTCCATAAGAAAATCTAGGCCTTAAATCAGACTATCAGTTATTGGAGCCACATACACGTCCAGCCGATATGACCGATTCCCAATGACTATAGAAACTCCCTTCACATGCTTTGCTGTCACAACCCCTTCTTTTGCTGCACCTTTAAGTCTAACTTCCTCCAAAATTTTAGGCCTAACTTTCAAGTGACTGAATAGCTCCAGATTCATAACTGTTACTTGAGCCGCCAAATCAATAACAGCTTCTACCGGTTCTGTGTCCATCTGAACAGGAATCACCATGCTGAGACCATTACTAACTGAACAAACGGTAATTACCCCCAGCATCGAACCAATTTCTCCTGATGTTGATTTTGATAACTGATGACCTTTGCAAAAACCTGAGAAATTCTGATTTCACTGAAGACAAAGTATCATTTATTACTTCTTGGTCTTTATCAACAGCAGGATCAGATCAAGCAATATGTCCGATCCAATTTATTTTTTTCGAGAAGCTGATCTAGATCTACCCTCACTACTTAGCTTCTGAGGCGTTGATGGCTTGTGAAGGGCAATCCTTAATATAACGGCCAAATTCCTGGCAGCCATGATACTTACCACCAATAGAGGTATCCTTAACTCCCTTGGTGAGCCTACAATATTAGCCTGAGTAGTATCCCCCTACTTGAGTCTTCTGTATCAACGAAGTCATGAAACGTCTGTTTTCTTCAAGCAAAGCTTTTATTACCTCTTGGTTCCCCTTCATTAGTTTTTCCATCTCTTGGCGATGTTCTTTGTACTGGTCTGCCCAAGACACTCGGGAACCTTGAGGTTTGTTCTGTTGGAATGACATAGCCATAACACGCTGATCTTCTTCATCCACATCATGTCTCAGCTGTAGCTTTAAACTTGAAGTACCAAAAACAATCTCTCGATTGGAAATGACTTCCTCTGGATGAAGTATACACAACGTTAGGAAAACCACAAGTAATGAATGTGTATTTTGTGACAAACAACAACATTTGTATCCAAGAATCTACACACAAAAAATGGAAAATACAGTGTGCACAATAATGTACAGAAAATTTTCAACTATGTACACTGTACAAAATTTTGAATAGAATGTACTCAAAATAAAGAAGTACAGCATGAACAAAGGCAAAAACATTACTAATGCCGTACACAAAAGTCAAAGCACAGTGTACATACACCAGAATACTACTTACTGTGTACATGCACACAAAGAAAAACAAGTACAGCGAGAGGGGTTGATATAGGGTTTCCCTGTTCCCTGATCGCTTTCGAAAGAATAAAATATATGTTTAAATCAAGTACAGCGTATGCAAAATATCACAGACAATGAGAAAAAACAAAAAAAAAACCCACTTCAGTTTGTAATATCATTGAAAATTTTCCAAATTGCCTTATTTGCATACCAATTCACATTATAAAACATTTTCTTTCAAAATAAGTACATAAACACTGTGTGTGTATGAGAAAGGTGTTGAAACTGCAATATAGGCCTATCCCGGGCACAAACTGAAAAGCTGTTCACTGAAACTTTGATGTGCTCTTCCTTAGAATCACTCACACTACATTCAACACACGCCTGTATGTCAAATATTTAATCCGCTATCCGTAAATCAGAGTGATCAACAAAGTAAACCATATTGAACACCACTGAAAGACAAAATCATTGTAGTAAGCAACAAATATTTCAAAATTATTGCAGCAGGCTAGGCACATCTAATTATACTGTATGGTTGACATGACGATGCTCATTTCAATACCATGTGACGTCATAACCCGGGAAAATTGACTGCAAATGATAGCCAAATTTGTTTGGAGCAAAAGAAATCAAACTGTCCAATATATAAATAGATAGTCACGATCCTGATCCTTCCCAAATGGTTGATATTGCTAACAGTACAATCAGCGTAGAAAACCACACTGAATATATAAGAATTAGCGAAATTTATCAAGCTCGAATTGGCATGAAATGTCCATCCATCGAGCAGAGCTACTTCAGGATTGCCTCCACGGTAATCAGACTATCTTCTCAAAAATTTCACTTCTCTCCAGACGTTGAAACATGCTTTACTTCTGACACCAATATAGTGAAGCTATAACGTACCTTGTTGCCTGACAGATCCCTCAAGACGCCCGGACCACCAGCAGGGGCAAGATCCACGCTTGGGCTGGATGTCCGTCCGTCCACGGTGGGGGTATCGATCAATTTGTCTTCCAAATGTCTCCGTATCCTGTTACAGCGCCCTCTGGCTATGGATCTGACAGTCATTAACCACAATCTCATAGATGCCACAATCATGAACCAGCACTACACTGATAAGGATGTTTAATTTTGCTCAAAGGCCTGACTTGGTAGATAAGCAGAGATTGTCCCTCCCTGTTTCTGAAGGCAGACTTCTACTCTCATTTTAAAGCCCCTGAAAACCACAATGCCAGATACAATGGTATTCCATTTCCAGGTCAATGTTTTATACTGTATTCGCTAAGGCGTGAAGTAGTTTGATTAACCACATTGTATAGGCTAAGATTACAGTTGTGCATCCAATTCCATACGCAATATTGCATTTTTGACACTACATGTTACCACAGTGTTTTTCCCTTCCACCACTTTTGGTACAGGCACCACAGTGTACATTACGTGGATTAGGTGTTATTGCACCTTTGTGCCTCATTTTCCTCCAGAGGGCCCGCGTCCACTTAGCACATGAGGGGGGGGGGCGGAGTATTTGGACTGTACTCTTATATCCAAATAAAAAATAGTTATAATTTTATGACCGAACAGGTCACAAGAGGAAATTATCTTACCTTTTCCTCCTCCGACTCCTACGACGACAAGGACAACGACGACGACGACCCCGACTCCAAATCTGAACGGGATAACTCACGAAGCATTTGACTTGGGAATTTGAAATTTTTTAACAATATATTCTTATATAAGACCTTGTTGGGGATTCCTAATTGGTGAGCTTGACCTATTTTTCAAGATCAAGTAGGCATTTCACAAAAAATCGATGTAAACGCGATAACTCCGCAAGGATGTGACTTAGGAGCTTGAACCTTTGTGTGAAAATCTTTCTAAATATGATCTTGCTTGTGATTGCAGATGTTTGACCTTGACCTATTGTTCAAGGTCACAAGCACTTGTTGCAAACGCAATAACTCTAGAAATATATGACTTGGGAAGCTAAATTTTTATAATATATTCCTATGTAAAACCTTGCTTGTAAATTGGTGACCTTGACCTATTTTTCAAGGGCACACGGGCATTTCATCTAAAATCAACGCAAAAGCGGATAAATCTGCAAGGATTTGACTAAAAAGGCTAAAATTTTGCCTGATTATGTATCATAATACAAACTAGGTTGGGATTGCAGATGGGTGACTTTGACTCTTTTTCAAGGTCAGATGACCACATGTTAAAAATCATCGCAGATGCTGTTGAGACGGATTTGACATAATACCTTGCCTGGGATTGCATAATTTTGACTTAGAAGGTTGAAAGTTTGTCAATATTGATGTTGATGTGGCAAAGAAAGTTCCTTTTAAGTTCATTTCATGGGAATGCTACGCTTTGAATTAAGGCGTCTAGAAGTGAGTGTATTGGAGGGTCAAACAAACACAGGACCGCCTTGTTCTTACTATTAACCTTATTACTCCCCCGTTCACTGATATTATTTACAGGCAGAAGAGCTCCAGAAATTCGTTAAAGCAGAGAAAGACAAAGCAGCAGTGAAACAGAAGAAACATGACCCAGACAAATATACCATTCATTGTCTATTTTGCGGGATATTTTTCTGTGATGCTGACAGCATGCGGCAAAAAGAATCCAATTTTTTGTGCATTGACCCCGACTTCCAGGACAGAGTACAAGTCATTGAGGATCCCAAGCCGAAGATATTCTCAGAGGATATCCACATTGGTGGGTTCTAGATTATGCTGTGCCAACCGGTCACTGTTTTTAAATGTATAATAATTCATACACTGTAACAAATTAGCATACCGCTAATCTGTAATATGTCATGTTTGTTAATTAGAGTACCTCTGTAATTCAGGTAGGTAAATTGAAAAGGTCAATGATGGTTCAAGGTACTCAAAGTGGGACAATATTAATCAAATGATCCAGAACGTTCCTGGTTGCCAAAGCCATTCGACTGACTTGGTTGATTTGTAAATCTGGATCAATCTGAATTGACTTGTAAAGAAATAGAATCTCTATTTCTTTTGAATATAATGCCAGCGTGATGTGATTGTATTTTACCAAGTCAAAACTATTTCAGTCAATAATATGGAAATAAGCTATTTGGTAGAAAGCGTTCTTGTGGGTTTGAGGAATTGCAACAGTTAACACGTTATGGAAACAGTGTCACAGTTTAGATCGTGCTCGTCGCTACAGAGAGTAGTGCATTTGTCAAGAAAGTCACCACACTGTTGCAATTCTCGTACATTTTAGTCTGTGTATTATATACCTTGGTACCATTGCTGGATATAAAAACAGCGGGAGGAACGATTCACATGTAGCATGCAGTAATTAACATTGTATTGATCAGATTTGTGTGAGTACAAAACCTTTCAGTATTGAAAAAATGTGTATACAAGAGCACATTACAAGATGATATTAACTGAGCCCGTCAATATGAAAGAAACATGCATAGACTAAATCATAGGAAAGTTGTGTTTGAAAATAACTCTTTAATATTGAAAAGATGTGTATATAAATAATTCATATGAAAGAAGAGTACAAAAGTAAATCTTGAAAAGGTTTCTGAAACAACCTTTTGAATTTTGAAACTCTGCATGTTAAACTCGATCATTTAAAAGATGTGCTTCAACAAAACTCGTCATCATGAAAAATGCGTGTATAAAACTAAATGATCCATTTTACTCCCAGGTACCCTTCAATGTCAAAACCCTGAGTGCAAACGGGAAGTTGGGATCCTCATAGTATACAAGGACGGAGATGACAACGGGATGCACTTGAGTCCAAAGGGCATCAAATTCAAGAACAAGGAGAATAACAAGTTTGAAAAATCATTTGCGAAATGGAAACAGGCACCATGCTGGATTGCAGAATATGAGTAAACTTATGCTGTGAGCATCAAATTCAAGAACAAGGAGAATAACAAGTTCGAAAAATCATTTGCGAAATGGAAACAGGCACCATGCTGGATTGCAGAATATGAGTAAACTTATGCTGTGAGCAATGCGGTCTCCTTGCGGAATTCTATAATAAAAACATGAGAAAAAACAGCATAAAATCCGACCATTTCATTATCAATGTGTTTTTTTAACAATTAGGCAACGGCAATGATTAATATTTACACGTATCTATAGTTCATGATTATACTAACCAAAAAATATATACTTTAGCTGTCTTTGCATTAGTAAGTAGTACTTTATTAAGCTCTAAAGTTGGTTTTCTTTAGAAACAGTCGTATGTATTTGGAGTCCTTAAACAAACAGATCCCATCAGGATAGGTAGACGCCCTGTGTTTCTGCCTTAAAAGAAAAGGACGACGGTGTCCGCGGATTCACATGGAAACTGAGCTAGCACACCAGCTGGGTCCCATAAGTTATTAAATCGGCATACATTGCAACATACAAAATTCCAGAGCTCAAACAACCACACTAATGAGAGCTTCTGAGGACAGGATCATAGCATCTTCTTTAGATGCCTTCAAACAGGTCGTGTTCGCTGATATGACGGATTGTTGATGGACCTTTATATGAGTGAATTTTCCTATGAGCAGGATCAAATGCTTGCACAGAAAACTGTTCCTACTCTGGCTATCATTTGCCCTCAGGAGGCTTTTCATTATGTGATGTTTATATTTACAGGTCCATTTAGTGGATCTTTGAGTGGAGCATACATTGTATATTCAGGTGTTATTCCTCTCTTCTGAAGTCCGGATAATCTCCTAGATCCACATTGTCGGCATTTCTACCAATTCACAAATAGATATGTTGCCCATTTTTTTTGTTTTGTTTTGTTTTTTTAGTTGGTTTTTGTTTTTGTTTTTTTTTTTGTTTTTGTTTATTTTTGTAACTCAACCATGCTTTGCCAACAAGGCCATAGACCCCCTGCCAAGAGGTGTACGCCCCTGGGTCAACCTAGCCAAGGCTGGCCCCCTTTTATTTTGTCTCTGTGTTTTGTTTCTCGTTTTTACCCCCTGCTGACCAAACGTCGCAGAGCTTATGCGACCGCTCATGTCTGTCTGTCCGTCTGTCCGCAAGTCAGGAGTGAAATTTATTTCTTCACATTGGTGTTGGAAGATGAACATTGATGCTTTGGTAACTCTGGAATCCCTTGCTGTCATTGTTGGGTTTGATATTTATGGTATTTATGAACATTGGTCATGTTTTTCTACATAAGTGTATCATACTAGAGACGTCCATAAACTTTTGTTCATGAGCGCCATGCCATCCACAGTTTTCAAGTTGGGCCAATATTAATTTCTGGACTCATAGGATGTATGAAAATTTAGGCCCCTTTCAACTTTTGGTGGCGCCACCTACATTATTATGTAATATAGGGGTCAAAATGTAAAATCTTGTGAACACTCTAGCATCTCTAATTTGTAGCAGATCTTCACCAAATTTGATGGGATTGTCAAAGTCTGAGTTGCTAATGATACTAGTGGCGCTACCTATGATTTGTTGGAAATTAGGAGCCAAAATGTGATTAAGATATAAATTTCCATATCTTGAAAAGTGATTGGATTAGACTTGCCAAATTTATAGGATATATAGACAATGTCCAAAGCTACAGTTTTATGTAATATCAGTGACATTGATCTATTTTTGTGAGGTCACCATGCCTGTAAAGCTGAACGAGGTGATTTTGTAATGGCAGGGTATAGCTTGGACTTCAATGGCAATGTAAGCACAGCACTACACAGGCTAGTGGGCCTCTTGTAATACATGATCTGTGTGTCCTTGATCTGCCCGAAGGTCACTGAGGACATAATGTTGAGGATTCACTCATTGTTGTCTTGGCACATGCAACAATATTCATCACAGGAGTTGCACAAATAAGCTATGATTACATGTGTAGCGAAGTGCCATCAGGAGGACAATTTTTATGTTAAATGTACATAGGCTTTATATGTTCAGATGATGTAGGTAGATTCATCACCTTAGATGTAACACAAAATTTAAAAAAATTGGATTACATTCGCAAATATTTATGGCTGCAATACTGATACACCAGAGTTATATGAAAATTCCATAGAGCAGATTGAAAACCTTCCGACTGATCATAGGATCATTGGCAGAGATCATAATTTCGTTTTAGATATACTGAAGGAAAAAAAGAAGGTAACCCCACCAGTCATACCAGAGTTCAAAATTTTGTTAAAACATGGATTGAGGACATTGATCTGATTGACATATGGAAAGAAAGGAAAAACACAAACAAATACAGAAAGATAAACATGGCAAGGAAAAGTCCAGCCCCAATACATTGTTGCATAGATTTCTTCCTCGTCCCTTTCAGGTTATATGGTTATGTTATTGACACTGATACCAGTCCAGGCTATAAGTCTGACTCATCTGTTATTACATTAACATTAAAGCCAAATGCTAACAAACGGGTTCCAGGTTCCTGGAAGTTGAATTGTCGCCTTCAAGTTTTTAATTTATCCCATGCTGTCCGCCAAGGATGCCCTCCCTCGCCTTACCTTTTCATTTTATGTGTGGACATTTTGGCAGATAATATAAAGAAAAATTCATATATTGCACGAGTTAAAACGGGTCCACGTGAGTTTAAAATACCATAATATGCAGAGTATACGTCACTTGCATTCCAAGCTTCAGAACAAAGTCTGTTGACACTCTTAAGAACGTTTCCAAATTAAGTTTCAAATTTCAAGTAATCAGGATTAAAAATTCATTTAGATAAAACAGACAGTTTGAGACTGGGATCCTAAAAAACACAAACTTTATGTAGCAAATTATCTTGGCTTAAAATGGTCAAATAAACCTGTGGTAGTATTAGGAGTTAAAATTTCAACCGTCACAGAAGAACGAGAAGATGTCATCTGTTCTCCAAAATTGAAAAAAAAAATGGAAAGTATTTTAAACTCACTTTATAAGAAGAATATATTAGTATATGGCAAAACGTTAGTTTTGAAAACCTTGTGCACCGTCATATTTCATGTATTAATTTTCAGTTATCCTAAATTCAAGAGGATGCATGGAAAAGGAGTTAGAAGTCACACTATATAGATATTTATGGAATAACAAACCTGATAAGATTAGGGGAAGGCATGTCGTCGCACCACATTCAGAAGGAGCATTAGGTGTTTCACATATTGACATACAGTTTACTACAATGAAATGCAGACAGAAGAAAATGTTGCCACCAAGAAAGATATATACAATATTTGTAATAAAAAATGAATGCGACTGTGCATACATATATCATAAAAAAAGTGTTGGTATGATTGAAGTACAAATTTTGATGAGTTAAATCCAGAGTTTAAAACTTCTTTGCTGAATGGGATTATTGAAATCTAATTTACATCCTGATATTCTAAGTTCATGACTGAAGGGTCTTTGTATAGTCATAAGGCCTCAAAAAATGTATCATTTATAATCTTGATGTACACCTTACATTGATGAATCTTTGTGCATGTCCCCGATCATGGAAATAAAAAAATTACAACAAAAGCTACAAAGTTGCCCTTGTTGCTGAATTGGTGCTCTAGAAATCCACTTTATGGTCATTTACAGATTATTTATCACTTTCTACGCACATGTGAACCATATAATGATACAGAATTAATTTCAAAATATTTAATTCTAAAAGTTACGTGCCATGTTGTGGTAGAATAAATCGTTAAAAAGTAGGTTATCGAACTCACTGCATTAAAAATCAGGCTTTGGTACAGGTAACCATAATTGCCATAGAGTAAGTCGTGCATACGATTCAAGAAGCATGCCACGTTTGTTGCCAAGCTGACATACGAAATCTTTCTATGTGGTACTAAATATTCAAATAGACTTGAAACATTAAGGTGTCTGGGGAATACGCAAAATCCGGCATTAAGGTGCTAAATCACATACCAGGTGCACAAGTATAATCTTCCGTACACAAGTATAATCCTGCTAGAATAAAGACACTCAGGCTCCGGCTGTCTCTGAGATTTCGCGCGTACAAATTCCCTTTTGGCGTAAAAATGTTTTGGGTTTTTTCCTCTGGATGGCCATATGACCTTAACCTTTAAACGACGGGATAGGTCCTAATTAGGTTTTTGTGTGCCCTGAAGCCAGCTTTCCATAGATCTCGACATGTTCCAATCGGTTGATAACTTCCAGTTATGCAAAAAAAAACGGATAAATATTAGGAAGATCATAACTCTGAGTTGAGATAACGTGTTATCTCTAAAGGTCAAAGGGACAGTCTATTCGGCTCTCTCAAATTTCCATTGAGCCATACCTCCGTCTTTTTTAATCCCATATTAATCATATTAGGCTAAAATTTTAGCTATTGTAAATTTGCACAATATGGTTATTTGCATGTGACCTCTACTGGTCAAACGTCAAGGTCACTTGGCCCGTTGAACAAATCATTTAGCCACAGTTCAATCAATTTTCATCCTACTTGGAGCATGTTGGGGTCAAATTATAGCTATTGTAACACTGTACAATTTTGTAATTGACGTGACCTCTAAAGGTCAAAGGTCGAGGTGCCATTAGGTGAGATGACTGAAGTGGGAGCATGGGCGGGGGGGAGGCTTCCTCCCAGCGATTGATTGCAATCGGAGATGTCTGTTTTTTAGCTGGGCTGGCTTGTGAGCCAGCAAAGCTTATGCCATCGTCTTCGTCCGTTCAGAATTCACATTTTCGACTTCTCAAAAAGCGTCAGACAGATTCACTTTAAACTTGGTGGCAGTGTCTCTCGGGTGGGTTTCCACCAGCTTTATTCAAATGGTCACCCTCCAGGTATTTCTTCCAATTTTTTATGAATTTGTGCTTTGTTTCTGCAAATCTTGAAAAAATCTTCCACGAAACCACTCACCCGGTTATTTTTTCCAACTTTTTATGAATTTGTGTGTGCTTTGTTTTGCTGCAAATCTTGAAAATCTTCCACGAAACCACTCGCCCAGTTGCTTCGATATCACACAGGAGACTCCAAATGTACGCAACAAATCTCAGAGACGGATGGGGCCTACCAGTCTTCATTGTAGCAGGATTACACTTGTGTTCTGAAGGTTTGCAGCCAATGTGTGATTTGTCACCGTGACCTATATTTTCAGGGTTACAACCTTTTCTAATTTTATGTTTTGTCAATATATAGAAGGTCATCTCTCTGAGTTGCCCATGACCTTTCAAGGTCAAGGTCCTTGATCCTCAAAATCTTCATAACCGATTAATTTGTCTCCCATTTTGTTCCAGCTGGGCTCGAAATGTGCAAAATGTATCGCCGCACAGTTTTTGCAATGTATATGTGACCTCTAAAGGTCTAAAGTCAAGGTCATTTGACCTTTTGAATTTTTATCGGTCAATTTTGATCGAATTGTAACCATTATAATACCCAAATTGTGGTTATTGTACCACCGCACAACTTGGTAATATACATGTGACCTCTAAAGGTCATACATCAAGGTCATTTGGCCCTTTGAAATATTCATTGAGCCACAATTTTATCAATTTACATCCAATCTGGATAAGTTTGAGGTTTAATTGTGGCTATTGTAACACTGCACATTTTTGTAATACACGTGACCTCTGGAGGTCAAAGCTCAAGGTTATGTGGCTGTTTGAAAACTTCATTAAACCATAGCTTGGTCAATTTTAATCCCATTTGGGTTGTGTTGGGCTCAAATTATGTCTCCCGGTGAAAGCCGGGGGACATATTGTTTTAGTGCCCATTTCTTCCGCTTCTTGTTGTTGTTGTTGTTGTTGTTGTTGTTGTTGTTGTTCAGGTTCTTCAACACTTGGTTTCCGTGCGATAAGTCTTGAAGGACTTGACAGAATTTGATGAAACTTGGTAGGATTATGTATCTAGGCAAGACCTAGGTTGGGATTGTAACTGGGTGACCTTGACCTAATTTTCAAGGTCACAGGGTCACTTATGTGAAATTGGTTTCCGTGCAATCATGAAGAACAGGATGGAATTTGATGAAACTTGGTAGGATTATGTATCTTGGAAAGACCTAGGTTGGGATTGTATTTGGATGACCTTGAACGAATTCTCAAGGTCACAGGGTCAATTATAAGAAATTTGTTTCCGTGCGATAAGTCTTGAAGAACTTGATGAAATTTGATGAAACTTGGTAGGACTATGTATCTTGGCAAGACCCAGGTTGGGATTGTATTTGGGTGACTTTGAGCGAATTCTCTAGGTCATAGGGTCACTTATGTGAAATTGGTTTCCGTGCGATAAGTCATGAAGAACAGGATGGAATTTGATGAAACTTGATAGCATCATGTATCTTTGGAAGACCTAGGTTGGGATTGTATTTGGATCACCTTGAGCGAATTTTCAAGGTCAGAGGGTCACTTATGTGAAATTGGTTTCTGTGCGATAAGTCATGAAGAACAGGATGGAATTTGATGAAACTTGGTAGGATTATGTATCTAGTCACGACCTAGGTAGGGAGTGTATTTGGATGACCTTGAGCGAATTCTCAAGGTCACAGGGTCACTTGTGTGAAATTGGTTTCCGTGCAATAAGTCTTGAAGAACTTGATGGAATTTGACGAAACGTGGTAGGAGTATGTATTCAGGCAAGACCTAGGTTGGAATTGTATTTGGATCACCTTGAGCGAATTTTCAAGGTCACAGGGTCACTTATGTGAAATTGGTTTCCGTGCGATTAGTCATGAAAAACAGGATGGAATTTGATGAACCTTGGTAGGATTATGTACCTAGGCAAGACCTAGGTAGGGATTGTATTTGGATGACCTTGAGCGAATTCTCAAGGTCACAGGGTCATTTATGTGAAATTGGTTTCCGTGGGATAAGTCTTGAAGAACTTGATGGAATTTGACGAAACTTGGTAGGATTATGTATTCAGGCAAGACCTAGGTTAGGATTGCATTTGGATGACCTTGAGCGAATTCTCAAGGTCACAGGGTCACTTATGTGAAATTGGTTTCCGTGCGATTAGTCATGAAGAACAGGATGGAATTTGATGAAACTTGGTAGGATTATGTATCAAGGTAAGACCAAGGTTGGGATTGTACTTGGGTGACCTTGACCTAATTTTCAAGGTCACAGGGTCATTTATGTGAAATTGCTCTCTCTCTGCAATAAGTCTTGAAGAACTTGATGAAAATTGCTAGAGTAATGTATCTAGGTGAGAGCTAAAATAGGATGGTCATCTTCAAGCAAACTTGGTCATTTGTAATTTGTTATCACCTGTAGCTTATTCAGAGACGTAAGTGTTCCACCGGGAGACATTTGATTTTCTGTTGGAAAATCAGTCTGTTCTAGTTGCACCTATTGTCACACTGCACAATGTTGAAAGTTACATGTGTCCTGTAAAGTTCAAAGGTCAGGGTGCTTTAAGGTGAGATCACTAAGGTGGGAGTGTGGGTGGAGGAGGATTCCTCTCAGCGATCGCTTGCGATCTGAAATGTGTATTTATCATCATCATCATCATCATCATCATCATCATCATCATCATCATCATCATCATTATAATTAATAACATACTCTGTATGTATAAATATACTTATTACGTTACTGAAGTCAAATATTGATCAAGAATTGAAAACTGAAAACCCCATACTAACTTATATGCAGTTAACCCAGTGTTGCGGAAGACAAACAGGGAAGCAAATGAACTTTGCCTATTTTGAAAGAGGTACGATTTGTTAACTTCCATTCAATATCACAATTAAGGATGCCAGTCATGCCGCTTCCAAGTTTCCAAAAAGGTGAAGTTTCAAGTTTCTGTTACGTTCACTGTTACAAAAGTGTTTACCCAACAGTAATGAAAAGGAACCAGAACAATACACTCGTAGAAATTGGATTCGGGATTATTACAGTTTTATGGGATATTGCTATGGCGTTAATTCCTGAATCTGTTTGAATTTGTAACAATACCTTTAAACCAATATATCATTTCGCAGCGTAAGTCTAAGACAGAGCTTGTCCACTAGTTTCAATTTTGCAAATAACTATTTCACTGTCAATTAATATAACATTGAATATGAATTTTGGTATGTAACAATTAAATCATGATTTCTGTCATCGAAGTTTGAAGTCAGCCATAGAATAGATACAAAAAAAATCATGTATGTGGTCAGTTACCTGTTCAATTACTACCGTGGCAAAAAAATGAAGGCTTTTGTTTTGTGGTAACAACAAATAAGCCAAATGATTATGAGATTACCATGTCTTATTATTAAACATAAGAATGAATACTGAACATAGATTGTTGTTGTTCTGATAACGTTTAAAGACTCGAAAAACATCATTATACCGACGCCAATGTTACACGCGTTGATGATATATTGCTGCAAAGCCATATGCCTATATGTAACATGCATGCATCCATGTAATCGATCGATCTCTTCGGTTTTCTCTTCTTTCTTTAATGGGAGGGGGTAATGAGGCTTAAGATGCCCCTTCAGGGAAAAGCATAACGTATGGAACTTTTTTCAGTGTATTCAAAACCACAATTACGTCACGCTGACTGAATTTTAAACCACCATTCCCAGCACCTCAAAGTGCTACAAATTAGACGTCGCGCCAATAATCTTCAAAATGCCAGAAATATAATGTGTAATCACACGTTCACCACAATACCAAATGAAGGAATCTTCCATACAGTGTACGCACAAAATTGGTCAACATAAGCTGCACTTGAGCAAATTAAAGTGATCGCTGCAATGAGACTGCAGCAATCAATGTGTATGGCAACTTGCTGATGAGAACCTTCTTCAAATCCCATATGTTTTAAAATCAAACTTTAAACGTTGTGGCATCGCATGTTTTTGTGTTAGTTTTTCTGCATCAAATTGTCAGCACGTCAGTTCACAACTAAATATATAGTACCACATCCTGTGTAATTTTGTCACCCATACTGGCCATATTTATTGTTACAGTACCGTATAGCTTAAATTTTGTGCACTTTATGAATATTTGTATGCACATATACAATATCGCATTGGGGCCTTGTTCAGTTGAAGTAATGATAGACTGTTAGAATCCTATTTTCTTTGCGTTTTAATCATTAGCTGACTTTAGTTCATGGACAACTTGTTCCTTAATCATATTCCTCTATATAGAAAGGCGCAGATTTCCATTTGTCAACCAACTTGAAAAAAGACGCCCTCAGCTTGTCCCAAAATTTGATATCCTTAGCATTGAGGTGATTTCCGTTAGTATGGCCTTCTTTGTGGACTATGTGAACTCCAACTTTTACGAAGCACTCTTTGTTTGCGCAGCGGAGGTAACCTGTCAATGGAAAAAATGACTTTATGATAATTTGAAAGTTGATGCCCCAGTGGAAAATAATATGTCATTGAGCACGCCTGTGTGTCATTTTCACTTCCACTTCCCTTTCGATTGTTATATGTTGGTAGAATAAAATATCAGACTACTCCGTAGTTTGCGCTCTTTTGTTTATTCTTACTGTATTCTGTATTAATACAGTACCAGTCAGCTTCACTCGTTTGTTGCCTAGCCGAGTTACAATGGCATACAGGTTGCTTAACACTCCACTCACCGATATGCGTCTTTTCAGCGAACATTCTTGGCTCCGGATACTCAATGACTTCAACCTTGTCCTCAAATTTCGGATCGTTACAAAGAAAGTTGGATCCCTGGCGAAACAAAGTGGTCGCTTCGCATAACAGTTCTCCACAACTTCTGCAATGGACTGTGAACAGAACTGGGTCCAGGAGCTCCTTTCTCTTCATTTGTTGTGCCCCTTTTTTCCTCTTGTACTCTTCAAATTGCTCAGTCTATGAATCAAAATTTAAAAAAAACGCATGATTTTATTGCAGTGGTTTAAAGAGGAAAAACCGGGAATCTTTCTAGTTCTTACATATGAACTCTAGACTGTACTATGGAATAGCAAAATGTGCTCAATGAAGTTTTGCCTTCCATCATGTGTGATCCGCTGAATGAAAATAGGCTTTCCTGGGCATAAATCAAGCCACGAAAGTGCAGAAACGTATACGAATATTTCATGTTCGGAACGAGTGGGACTCGAACCTGCAACCTTTGGCACCAGTCGCCTAGCTGAAATGGGATATGTGGAAACTGTTTGATGTTAAACATTCAGAGAACCTTTTAATGCAGATTTATTCATGGATATTTACACTCAGTGACTGTAACATTGTGTTGGAATGACAGAATTTCAGAAATGTCTAAGGTTGATTTCTCATAAAAAATAATAAACAACCTATACACATAGATGTGGATTATTTATGCAAATATTGGCCAATATGCTGGAGAACAACTTGTCAGTCACCATTCCAAACCTCAACCACGTATATTAAACATGTCTCTGTAAAGCAAGGATTTGTAACAGCAATATGCTTAAAACGACTTGAGCCGTTAAATTGGAAAGGTCCCCCCCCCGTCTGTTTTTTTGTTTTTTGTTTGTTTTTTTGTTTTTTTGTTTTGTTTTGTTTTGTTTTTTTTTTTTGTGGGGGGGGGGGTGCTGGTCGGATCTCATGCCTAACATCTTTCGTGTCGCACCAATGACGAATCATTGCCCAGAGTAAAATGTGGTGAAATATTGTTTAAAAAATAACGAAACATGGCACTTGATCAGATGAGCAACTAATCAGTTTTGAAATATAATGTCAAATCTATTGGTGCTAATAGATGCGAAAGCTTCATTGATTTCAACATCTTGCTCTGTTTTTTTTTTTAACCTGGGCTTTTCTCCAATTCATAGCCCAAACTTGCCATGATCATTCTGTTTTGCTAAATCACAGTGTAACATATACCCAACTTCAATTATATAGGCACTCAAAATGCTTTCCCATTGATTAAATATATAGTTCCAGACCTGTTTCTCAAGGATCAGCTTCCGGAAATCCGATGTGTTAATCCTTGGATCTTTCAAGGTCTCGCCCATCCTGAATTCTTTCAAAAGGTTGGCGTATAGTTGGTCGAGATTGGAGGAGCCTTTCTGACAAATGATGTATACATCGCTGTCCCTTGCTCTAGCTCGTCCCCTCGCCTGAATATCGGCAATCTCGTTGCTCACGTGATTATAGCGGATTACAAAGTTACATTTTGGTAGATCTATGCCTTCTTGCAACAGATCTGTTGATATTAATAGGTTGTGTTTTCCTTTAATAGAAATAACAGTTTAATATAGTAACAGTACATTGTTTCAACAATAATAACGATGATGATTGGGGATGCTAGTGATGATAACGATACTAGAATTGGATATATTTGAAAGTGAATATACAAGGTACAAGACGTAGTGACATCGAATATTCAAATTACAAATAATAAAATGGTTAAAAAGTACAACACAAAATGTTTCAAGTGACTGTAGAGTATTGTTGACATGAAAAAGACCAAAATTAAACTTCTTTTTACTGAAAAGAATCTTAGCAGAAGAAGAAATGCTTTTCCATATCAATAAGATTGCCCCTAAGTAAGTACAGGTTCCTTTCAAACTCGTTTTAATGACGGTTGTAATTTTTTAATTAAAACAATACCGAATTATGAGGTGTGTCTGTAATATTAACTTTCAATGAAAACAATACTGTACAATAAAATAGGCAGGCATCGTTTCCCATATTTATAGCAGTAAACATTTATTGCATCCTAAATTACGCGAGCTGATACCATTCCTACCAAACATTTTTTTCGGTCTGTTGTTTAAATGATTTTACAACGAGGCAGTGTCTCCATTACCTAAAATTTCATCGCTCATGTTGTGGACGCGCAACCATCAAACAGATGTATATCTCAGGTATCTGAGATTTTTCGGAACTTCAGTCCATATATCAAAGTAGCGTAAAACACATTCCACTCCTTTTCATTGATTTGTTGGGTATGCTAGGTTACATTCGTATGCGGGTTGGAGGCTGAAGTTTCCAAATGTGTCTGTTCATATGGGGATAGACGATGAAATACAAGATCGTAGAAGCATTGGCTTGTCGTAAAAATGGCTCAAACATAAGCTACCAAAAAGTGGTTGTGGATGAATGGTGCTAACTGGTGCAATCCACTTCTTTCAGCAATTTACATACGACTACGGTAACGATAACAACATAGGTCTTTCACAGTAACAGTAGTGAAAATGACTTACCACAACGGAAGTCTGCAACTATCTTCTCTTGTTCTTTGTCTGACATGCCAACATATTTTCCTGCTTGTTGGCCCGTTATCCTCATGGGACGAACATACTGATTCAGTTCTGGACGACTCTTTATAAATTCTATAAGCCCGTGAGTTGAAGCTCTGGTTCGTGTCAGAATTATGCCTGCTACTAGAGTGAAAAAAATACCGAGGTACAGGAGATGGGCAACAACTGAAAAAGTCGTACTACAAAATGAGAGAACTGACTGCCAGCATAGGGCAGGAATAATGACTACCATTCAAAATTGAGGAGCTTGGCCAGGTCGATGATGATGACGACGACGACGATGACGATGATGATGATGATGATGATGATGATGATGATGATGATGATGATGATGATGATGATGATGATGATACCCCTTTACAACAGGGGCAATTCGGGCGGGATAGACATGGAGTGCACCAGTTATATATGAAGTGAAATGTTATATGCATATACGTAAAACAAGACTTCGAACGTGTAACAATAAAAAGGATGTTGTGACCACCACACTACAGAACAGGGCGGTGGGCGGGGTGGGCTACAGGACGCCAACCGGCCACAGGAACGACCGACAAGAATACAACAAATGCACGCAATTCGTGCGAGGACGATAATACTACGGAAGGGCGGGGGCAGGGAGCTGCAGAGGCGATTATTTCACTGTTCCATACAGATCTTCACATACACAATGTCTGTGGCAGTAACAAAGCATGTGAAGATACCATATGCTTTGCTAAAACTATCAGAATTAACTTTGTTGTAGGTTTAACCAATGACAACTCAAAACATTTTGGTGACAAAAAATAAACATCTTGAACAACAGTATAACTGTACATGAATCACAAACACCGCGCATCACCATGGTTGATTCAAAATTTTAGCTTTAAAGTTTATGAATAGTCATATGCGGGCTTCTCAACAAAATTATGTGATACTGTCTTTCAGCTGATTTTCGAGAGGGACCAACCGTCAGCGATCTGCACTTCTGAATGCCGTCAGTTTAAATTAATTTTCTTTCTTGCTGACCGTAGGACAGAGTGAAGACATAAAAGAGTATGGTTCGAGGAAACCCGTTCATTCAGAACTTCAACATGGGTTAAAGAATGAAAAACAAATTCAATTAACCTTGTTTATCATGATCCGTACGTGTGCAGTAATGGCGTCGAAGAAGGCTGCCCAACTCAAGTAGCATCGGGTTAGCTTCTTCTGGTTCTTCTACTGCAAGTTTTTCCAGCTCGTCCTGAAATCTACTGAATCGATCAAGAATTGTTTTTTTGTAGAACTGCGCGGTGGATGGCAATTTTTCCTTACGGTAATTTTCAAGCCATGTTAATGCATCTTTGCCTCTTAAGTCTTCATACCATATCAGTGCCGTATTAAAGGCATTCAGTGCTTCAAAAGCAATAGCTTTTCTTGTGCCATCATTCTCCTCTGACGCTTTTTGGTTCTGTACGGCCCATTGTTCATATTTGTGTGACCCTTTTGGAGGTGTATGTTCTAAGTCTATATCGCTTTCGATCTCCTCCATTGTGCTTACAAGAATACTTCTAAAGCGATCTTCCTTATTCCTTCCCTTTACTTCTATTATCTGGTCGCCTCTTGGCACAGGGTTTTTCTGTAGGAACTCTGCTTCATTCTGAGGGTTTAGTACCCGTGATATGTAGTTACAGTCTAAATTAGCACAAATCCTAATAAAGTGCAGGAACGTTTCATCCTTTCTACTTGTGCCCAGAGAAGCTGACAAACCAATGACCTGCGGTAACGGACCTGTCCGGTCATCCAATTTGGCTTTCAAGTAGTATCTCATACAATTATTGTATGGATGGTCCTTCTTTGTATGATGGCACTCATCAATGACAAGGGTATTTATGTCTTTTATGGCAATTTTGCCCTTTTTTAAGGAATTCACAAGACTTTGAGCTGTCAAAAAGATGATATCGTGTTTATCAAAGAGTTCATGTAGCGTAGATTCATCATTCTTTGAACAAAGAATATTCTTTTCAGGGAAAAATCTTCCAAATTCCTGACATTGTTGCTCAACAAGGATTCGCCGATGCACTAAGAATAAACCCTTGTATTTTTTACCACTAGCTATGATTGTGTCCCTTTTTGCCTTACATATGGCAGCTGCACACACTGTTTTACCACTTCCCGTTACAGCATTGATAATGCAATTATGCCCTTCCATTGCTAGTTCTATAAGTTCGTGTTGATAATTATGAAGTTTGAATTTCTTTAGTTTGTTTTCTTGCACGTTGCCTCGTGCATCATGACTCTGAAGTTCACCTCGTTCTCTGTATGCGTCTTGGTCTGGACCTTCGTCTGTCACAGGGTCATGGCACAAAGATGTTCTTTCTCGTTTGTGAATGGTTCGATTACTAATCAGTACTGGTGGATTCGTCTTTGTGTCATATTCAGCGGAATGACTTGTGGCAGCATGTGTTTTGGTCGTAGCGTCCTGAATATTATCGAGTGGACAATCCGCTTCTACGTCATGGCTGCAAGCTGGCAGATGTATTTTTACTGATCTCATGGTGACACCTGTGTCATTTCTGACACCCATTGAGACCTTCACGTGACTAGTACTACTGAGGTGTGACCTCTTTGATGAAGAGTTGATGTTAACGTCATCTTCATGGTTTGTAGTGCGTGCTGGTATAGTTATGGCAACAGCTCCACTTTGGTCACTGCTCTTACTGACGGCAATATTTTGACCAATGGCACCACTGCTTCCCTGTGTATCTGCATCAATTTTCTTGTTACAGCCACTTTGGGATGTACTTTGGCCAGCTGCAGTTTCTTCGTTGATAGCATGAGTATGTCCATCGGTATTCTCTGGATTCCTGTCGTAGATGGCATCATTTGATCGTTCCACGTCCTCCAATTTCTTTTTGTGAAAGCCAAGACTAGGACAACTAGTATCAGCCAAAGTCTGTCTGCTGGGGTTACCATTGTTGACACAATCTTTCTCGTCAGTGAGATTGTATGGTTCCCAACAGCTCCCTGAACGCTTTTTGTCAGAAGCACTTTCACATCCATATGCAGTTAGTGAATTCATCATAGTTATGCCCGCAGCACTGTGCTGCCCAGAACCAGTGATTGTCTTTTGGTCCGCGACAGGCTTTACACTTTGTTGAAAAGTGAATGATGAAGCTCTTGATTCAGTAGAACCACTATTGAAAGGTAGATTACTTTCTTCATTCCTGAAGCAATGCCCATTAGCATAAGCTTCAGTGGATTGAATTGATCTACTGTTGAGGATACAGGTATCTGTAGGTGTCTTTGTCACTTCAATACTGCTACGTCCATCAGTAACGGAAAACATTTCCATGTCAGTGACGCCATTACCTTCAGTATTTGCTTCCATTTCAGCGTCAGCAATACTACTCAATATGTCAACTGCATTGCCCTCTTCAGTTCTATGAGCAGATCCAGGTGAAGAATATGCGATGACACTTTTCACCTCAGTATTGCTGCAGTACGTAGTATCTTGTATTTCAGTGGGCATAACGTTGGTGTACTTAAACTCAGCTATACTATTTGCAGGTGATGTAACTGTTTCACCAAGGACGTCAGTACCATTTTTGGAGGTCACCACGGGATCTGGAAATTCTCTATTGTGTGCTGGGAAGACAACGCCAGGTGGTACTGCATTCACAGCCGCGTGATCTTGGTCTCTCTGATTTGATCGAGCATATCCGTTTTCTGAAAGGCACAGCATAGCACGTTTAAAAAACCTATCTAAACCGTTACTAACTATTCAACATTTGTTACAGTGCAACTATGCTTTACTAGTCACAACTTGGAGCCAAACTAACACTTGCCGCTCTGCCGTTTATAATTGTGTTAATACTGGAATATTCATATACAATGATAGAAAATGGACAAGGAAAGCTTGTTGTGTTATATTCAGCCCAATATTTCAGCGGATAAATTGTTTGGAATCTACCTGCGCAGTCAATAAAGTTTGCCAAGTGCGGTACAACGCCTTCAATAAAAATTTAAACCATAAAGTTTGCCAAGTGCGGTACAACGCCTTCAATAAAAATTTAAACCATACGTGATATGTTTGTGTAAAGTTCGACAGCGGTTGAAAAATAAACGATTGACAGGGGGCAGGGGGGTTGCATTCAAAATTGCCATGCAAACGTGATCAATACATCAAGACTGTTTACGCCTCTGACAGTAGAAATAATATTATCATGTCGGTGTGTCAACGCAGACATATCGTTTTTCCCAATATTATTTCTTTCTTGCCTATCTTTCACTATATTTTGTATCGACTTAAACTCAGACACCAAGCAAGCCAGAAAATTCACATTCGACATAGATGTAGCTCCCATTTTGAAGGTTTGCATATTATCCAGAATAGTCACCATGTTGAAAATTGAGCAGCGAGAGCCATTTAGAAATATAGAGGCCCATTGATGGTCCTGTTGGTACATTTGCTGGGGCTGTGCATCTATTAGACGCATTACAACAGTTGTAGATTTTAAATTTATTCTTATTATGAATAATTCCCCAACCAGCATAAATTTTAATTTTACAACTATTTGCTTGTGGTTCAAAGAGTGTGCCTACAGCACAAAGCTATGAATTAAAGTTATAGCCACACCTGTATCTATGAAAATTTTCAACTTTAACTTTCCACACACACACACACACACACACACACACACACACACATTTGCCTTCAAGCAAATCTTTGTTTTCCAGTTGCTAAGTATTTGTTATTTTAAAAGATTGACCTATAATCTTATCTCTCTTTGAAAAACAGACAAGGAAAAGTGGAGACTCTTGACACCTGCTGTCTCGTGTTTTTGTGTTATCGATTTAGGTGGAGCGGATGATTTGTTTTTTTACAGATTGTCGATTTTGATCGCTTTGCTGCAAGTTGTGTGAGGATATTCTCACAAATCGTACTTGTGATGACCACGAAGAAACACAATTTGAGCAAATGTTTTACGAAGTATCCAGACACAGCAAAAGTTATTTGTGGGATAGCATCTAGCAGCCTTCGTTACTCTGCAGACTAAAATGACTTAAGACAATAAAGAAACGCCTTGTCAGTCAACTGAGCTTATAGGATGGTCAGTTGAGCGTCGCCCGTCCGTCCACAATTCGCAATATTCACTTCTTCAAACCCGTCGGCTGCATTCATTATTTTGTGGGATGCATTTTGGGTGGGTTTGCATGGGAACACTTCTGGGAACCCTTAGACCTTAATTTGTTCACCAGATAGCGCCGCAATTTTTTCAATGTTTACGAATTTTGTGTGTTAAACCTATATTCGACTTCTTCGAAACTGTCACTTAGATTCTGCTGAAACTCGGTGGAAAGGTAGCTTGTCAAATGGTCAAACAAAGGTGCTCACAAGGTGATGATATTCCATATTATCTGATTTTTAACGAATGTTTTAGTTTGGGTACTTTCGGGTTAATACTTGAGCTTACATTTCCATTGATTACAACGAAAATCAATGGGCATTTCAATGATAAGTCACATTTTTTAATTCTTCTCTAAAACGGTCAGTCAGATTCACTTCGAACTGGTGGGGATATACCGTGGGAATTCCTCTACCACTTTTGTTCAAATGGTCACGCTCCATTTGTTTTGCAATTTTTATGCATATTTTGTTCATTTTCTTCTTGTCCGAAACCACTTGTCCAGCTGCTTCAAATTGCATAGGGCATTTCTCAGGATCCCCGGGCCTTGATTTGTTCACCAATACGATATATTCATATTTAAATGCGATCCTACTCTAGCAGCTATTGAGCAAAAGAAGGAGCCACCTGCATCAGGGCAGATCCATGTATTTAGCATGGTCAAAAGTACTTTCTCAATAAAATGAGCAACACGAACACAGAATAATCTTAAGAAAATGTATTAACATATATTTGAAACATAAATGATTCCCAAAGTGATTAGAAATGTGCTCCCTTCAGGTTGAAAAGGTCTTATTTATGGATGTTTATGTAGTATATAATACAAATCTGCCCTGATTATGGTGGAAACATCAGTTTGTTGCCTCGGCAACACAGGAAGTGAGCAGGATCACAGTTAAACATGAATGTCTCCTATTGGTGTTGCGATTATTTTTGCAGCAAATGTGGGGCTCCGTGTCCTTATCCACCACACTGAGTCATCAGTGTGTCACTGCATGTCGTAGTTTAAAAACGACAACCTCCAAACGTATATGTCATAGCTATATTGTATATTCCTACAACCTAACCTAACACGTTAAGGAGTGTTGATTCTTTTCAGCAGCGCGCCAGAGCACGAGTTTGTGCCAGAATGGTGCAGACGACATTTTTAATATGACACTTTTGGCCGTAGTGGGGAGGAAAAGGTGGCAACACTGGAGCACTTACCCTCGTATTCGCGCACCATTTTGATCAGATCCGTTCTCCTAATCAAATTCAGCAGATACTTTAGAAATTCACAATTCTCGTCTGTAATTGCTCCTTTTTTACACAGGCTTTCAAAGAAAAGAAGAGGCGTTTTAATACCCTCTGCTTCATGTCGCGGTATGATTTTATCAGTACACAGGAACGTCAATGTTGAAATGTCCTCCTCTTGAAGCTGTTCAGCTATTTCCATTAGTACTATCTTCAAGGGCTCCACCATAATTATACTATTAATCGCGCCACCCCCTTCCTGTCTGATAAGCGCCATGAACAGCTTATGTTATGGGACGTTGGGTTTTTATTCTGTCTATGACAAGTCAGATACGGAAGCGAAACCACAAATACCGGGCTTTCTGTGCGTGCTGACTGGTATATTTAGCAAATATCAATAAACCTGCTATGACATACAATAGTGCCTGCAGTGAAATCTTAGCTGGAATTTACATACATTAATGTATATCAGGCAGACATGCGTCTTCAACGATCTTCGGGCTCATTTGGCGTAGTACGCGCTACGCCAGATAGAACTTACACATTCGTGTACAGGTACTTGTGTTTGAATGACTGATATATTTATGATGACAATTCATTGGAATATAGTGGCGTGTTGAGTTCACTAATTGTCTGTATCACTTCTTTTGACCGTGTGTCGGTACACAAAGTATACTGTTCTGTTTATTACAGAGAGACAGTTAAAAAGACTTTAACTTGCGTCATACCGTCACCATCAGCAAATGTCCAAGACACCATAAATTCGTTTAATATACTTTGTTTACTCCTTACAAAATAGAGAATTATAAGACATCAGAAAGGAAAATAGAAATACAATGAGTGATATTTTAACACATATTAATTAGAACTATATCAAAAATGGTGAAATTAGTACTTTACTTAAGTGCCACAAAATGCAAAAACGCGTGAAGATTTGTGCACGTGAATAAAGGTACATTAATTTGGCAGCATTCTAAAACTCAACCACTGCGTGACTATTCCATAGATCTTCATGCAATTATTGTCAGTTACATACTGAATTTGATTGGGTAAGGTAACGGGGTCATACAATTTCACGGGATTTTGTCCACAGAGGTCAAAGCTCGTCGCATCCCATCCATGCCATGGTAGGTCTAGTGACATAATTGATGAATCATCTTTTACAAACGTTAAAACCTTATACTTTAGTTGGATTATATGTGAGCATCGCTTTGTATTGTAGACTCTAGATCTTTTTATTTATATTCCAAACATTGGATTGGTTATGGAGCTTTTCGAGACTGGATTGTGCTGTTTTTTAGAACTACACTGCGTAAGATCACTCTTGCCCCTGTTTGTATAATACATTTGGACTCTGGTTGATGGAATTTGATCTCATCTGGAGTAAGTATATTACCTGCATGGGTTTCCTATTTTGCACACTCCAGTAATTTTGCACGTTATCCTACAGAATTAAGGATGCATGGGGTTTCATCAAATTTGGAATAATGAATAAGGATAGGAAGTAGAGCTGGGTATACAATTGGAAGTCTGCACAGTCGACTCAAACTGACCTGTTTTTAATGGCCAAGGGATGTGGCCTTTAAATCTTGGGTGCCAAAGATTAAACGATTTCAATAAAACTGTACACGATTAAATTGGGAAGGCGGGGTAGGGGGGTCGGTTTAGCGACATAAATCTGAAGCTGGTGCTGCATGGAAAGCGCTCAAAGCGATCTCTCCTTGAGAAAAAAAAGAGAGAGACATCGCTGAGGACATTCACGAACTTATATTCCAATATAAAGTATAGACACATTTGTTTTACATGGATTGTGAAAGAAGTCAAGTATTGACTTATCGAGTCACTCTCCATGGCACAGATGTTGGCGTATACTTCCTACCTTGTCTGTGGTGGAGGAAACCGAAGAACTCGGAGAAAACCACCGTATTGTAACGGTAAATTGGGAATTAGAGACTCGACTCAATACGGTAATAAAGTTTCAGTCTCAAATTCATTACATTTGCTTAATAACTATTATTGTCTTGTAAATCAGGACAATGCCCTTCATTTGGCCTGTTCTTACCCGTTATCATTTAGCACCAGGTATAACTACCACTAATTTGGCAACTTCTGTATAAACTGGGTACATTCAATAGCTACTGAAACAACAATTCTCAGAGGATAGATGTTTGTACATATGATTATCATCGAAATGGTGGTGTTGGCCTCAGCGCAATGTAGCTAATTGGGTCATCAAAATGATACTTGTCCAAGCTTGACGGGACAGGCAAAATTACATGGTTTGTCATCACCAGGTAGAACATATAACAGTTGTTAAATGTGTATCAGTCCACTATTGCATCCAGTTTCAGATCAAATAAACATTCATCAAATGCACATCAACTGGAAGGCACATTAAGGCGTGACATTGACATTAAATTCAACAAAGTTGCATCAATTGGATGACACATCAAGGTGCGACATCAAGATCAAATTCGTCAAAGTTTCATCAATTGGACAGCATGTCAAGGCGCGACAGTGACATTAAATTCATCAAAGTAGCATCAATTGGAGTTCACGTGAAGGCGCGACATCGACATAAATTCATCAAAGAAACATCAATTGGAGGGCACGTCAAGGCGCGACTTCGACATCAAATTCATCAAAGTAGCATCAATTGGACGGCATGTAAAGGCGCGACATTGACATCAAATTCATCAAAGTAGCATCACATTTATCAATCATCAAATACAAAATGGTAGCATCAAGTTCATCAGAAATACAATATCATCAAATAAATAAATGGTAGGGTCAAGTTCATCAGAAATACAAAAACATCAAGTACAAAATGGTAGCGTCACGTTAGTGTATGTAGGATTTAGTACCATTCTGAGAACAAATCAAGTAAGTCTTCAATTTCAGCATCTAATAAATTTCCGATATTAACGTTGGACATCTCTCCTATATCAATCTCGGACAAGTCCATAATATTGCACTCTAAGAAAGGTATTCAGTATCAAAATTCAATAGGTCATCAGCTTGGAACAGGTCTCTAACATCAACTTCAAACAGACCAGTGGTATCTGTGTTAAGGAGATCCTCCAGCTTTAATTCCTGCCATTCATCAGTGTTGCTCGTTGTTATGTTGGCTGTAACTTCTTTTCTAAATTCTGTTATTGCCAAATACTGTTTAATTTTTCCTTTTAAATAGGATAGCTTTACAATGCCCAAATCCTTGGGATTCAACTTCCCCAGTGTGTCATATCACATATTTAGACTCTTATTTAATGATGAACAATTGACAGGGAGAAGACAATGCTGAAAAAACATAGGTCAGCCTCCATTTGGAGGATCAACTGTATCCACCATATGGGGATTATGGGATTATGGCCCCAGATAATGATATGCAGCATCCCCAAATGGCACTCCTCTTCCTTACTTTCTGCAGAATGCTTTCACAAAAGTGCTTAACGTGGGCAGAATATCCCCTGAATAGCAGAATAGGGGCACTTTTGCATTGCAAACAGCACTGTGACTGCTGCATGGGGACATCCAAAAGTGTCAGGCATGTACTTGGGAGGTACTGCCTGACATAACCCTGGTTCCCCCAGCTGAATGCAGGTTAAATGGAGGCTTAGTTTCCACATTATGCCAGAAAATAAAGACCCAATAAAGAACCAACTTACTGCTGATTTCTATGTTTTCATCCCAACGTGTGCTGTCCTGTTTTACATGTAGCTGCCTTTCACATCCAGTGCCAAAATAATTGTGAACCCATTTCAAGCTGACCCGTCTCAATTGCTTTCTAGCAGACCTATTGTTCCATCAATTAACTCTGTTTAATCTTGACGTATACACAAAGACCTAGTTATCACCTCCGATTTATTAGGATTTCCTCCTGTGTATCTTACAGTAAATTGAACAGAATGGCTTTAAGTCTCGACAGCAATACTTAGTTGATGCCTTCCTTCACAATAATTATGATAAGTATTGTATTTGTGTCTTTTTGCCCAGAACCACTTCCTAGTAGTCAATATCCTATTCCGCAGTTCGAACTCTTTACTCTCCATAAGCTAACCTGTCCCTGTCTAACCTGTATATATATGGAATTACTATTGTCTATATTGCACACGTTCCTCTGTAAAATTTTGACATAGGCTGTATCAGCCCAAATAAATTAAAGGGTCTTCAGCGGGTAACTACTCAACATGTTTCGGAGCCTTTTACCCGTACACGTCTCTCTGAGTAGCGGCTCCTTGCCTAAGCTAAATATTCAGCAAAGACAACCCACATAATAATGAATAAATATGAACGTGGCAATTGATGAATTAGCTAAATATGTGAAGTTTTGCTTGTAAATGCAGAGCTTCATATCAAAGAAGATTACCTGTCAAACAAACCATAATTACCAAATTTACATAGTACAGGTTCAGATAAGAACAATTTGACTTACCCCTGAACCAAAATGTACCCTTTCTAGCTTGACAGCTTTTCCTAGTTAAACCATCCGCCAATGTTTAACTGAAGTGGAAACAAGCTGGGGCATTATATTCAGTCCCAGTGATTGTAAAATAAACAGTTGCAGCTAGACCACCTGTACAGACCAAGGAAAATCCTAACAAGGACTGCACAATGTACATCCTGTACCAGAGATGTAAAACAAAGTCCATGATGACACCTACTCCTCAAACAATTAAGCTCTATTTAACTGCCAACCCTGAGTCAATGTGTCAACTTACTGTGTCAGGTTTTTGACACTTGAGAAAATACTGTCAATTTTGAGTAATTTTTTAATAGTGAGTAAATGTGCATTTAGGCATGTCAGAAAAGAATGGAAGTCATTAGCATTTATGCCAAAAACATGCTATCAAAACAATTTTTCTTAACAGGATTTTAAGTACAAATAAGCAAACATGCAACTGTCGTAGGCCGCTTCTTGCTACCTGTAGCCCCTGGGGGTTTACCTAACAGAAAACATGTAAGCCTAAAATGTCTGATAGTGAATATTAAAACAGAAAGATGCCAAAAGATAAAGTTAAGTAGCAAAACAGACAAGTCTAAAAACTGTAGATTATTGTAGCCAGACTTTCTAATAATCTTTGGATGTTAACAGTAGAATTATAGGGCAAGTCAGAAAAGAATGGAAGTCTTTTGTATTTATGTCAAAAGAATGCAATGAAAATATTAACCAGATATCAAGTACAATTAGGCAAGCTTGTAACTGTCGTAGGCCGCTTCTTGCTACCTGTAGCCCCTGGGGGTTTACCTAACAGAAAACAAGCTAGCCTAAAATGTCCGAAAGGTGAATGTTTAAACATAATGGTGTCAAAAGATGAAATTAAGTAGCAAAACAGGCAAGTCTAAAATCTCTAAAATTATTGAAGCCAAACTTTCTAACCATCTCGGGATATTTACAGCAAAATTTGTAGAAATATTTGATCAAAAGTACACCTTTGAATCCTCTTGACTCAAGTTTATTGTAAATAAATTTGGTTCTTGATGCAAAGTCCTGAAATTTAGAACAAATACGACCAAATCTCAAAATTTGTGACAAAAATGTATTATATCCAATAGTATCGGAAATATTACTGTCCGGGAAAGGATAATTAACTACTTCAAAGTTAAACTCATCTATTTTGTGATAGACTTTAATACAAAACCTGTCATTAGTGACCTGAATATCCAAGTCCAAAAACACATCTCTGAAACCATCTGAATTGTTACCCTCCAAAGGGATATCTTTTGGGTAAATTTCTTTAGCAATTTCACTGAAATTTTGTACATTTACACAAGCAATGTCATCAATATATCTTGCGTTGTTTGATAATTTTGTAGCCATTTGAAAGTCCTTTTTCATCAATTTATTCATGTACTTAAATTCAAGCCAGGTTAAATATAAATCTGCCAGTAAAGGGGAGCAGTTGCTACCCATTGGAATGCCTTTTATTTGTTGAAAAACCAGTGGTCCGCATTGAACAAAAGTATTATCCAAGAGAAATTTTATAGCATCTATCAAAGTTTCAACAGTGTAAGATTTAACGTTACTTTTTGAATATTTATTGTGTGACCAGTATGCTTTCTTTGTATATGAGTTAATATTTATGTATGGTTTACCATTATGTTTAAACATTTTGCTAATTAATTCTGAAAGTGAACTTTTGACTTCATCTATGGGTAGATTTGTGTACAGTGTAGAAAAATGAAAACATTTGATATTATTTGCCTTTACATCTTTGATTTTAGATACAAACTCGGAAGAATTGTTAATACTCCAAAAACAATTTATTTCACAGTTTCTAGAAATTGCATTACAGTATTTACGAAAATGATTCCTAATTGCAGTCAAACACAATGTTACTTCTTTTGATAATTGCTTTGTAGTACATTTTGAAGCACCAGCTATGAATCTAGATTTAAAAGGGTTTTTATGTAATTTGGGTATCCAGAACAAAAGTGGAATAGAGGAGTCCTCTTCAGAAATTTTGATATTAAAATTCCTTTTCATCTCATCTTTATGTGCATCAATCAAATTATCAATGGATTGTTTGTGTAATTTATAAACGTCATTTCCTCTTATGTCTGAAATATTGTTTATACCAAGTTCCTTTTTCAAAACAGCCAGATAATATTTTTTGCAGATGATCCCAAAATTGTTACCTGCCTTATCTCTGTTAGTGACTACAAATCTATCTTGTAGTTCTTTGACTGCTTTAGAAACTTTAGGCTGTTTTAGATTAACCGTATTGAAATTCTTAATGTGGGATTTGTAACGATAAATTCTATTTCTAAAGACTCTTTTCAAGTTTGATAACCATCTTTCAAATTTCTGAAATTCCATTTTTTCTTTCTTTGCCCATTTCATACAGTAGGAGTCGAGTGCATCACATGTATCCTGAAAAATACTGTCAATATTCAACTTGGGACATATCCGAAATTTTGTACCTTTTTTCATTATTTCTTTTAGACCTGAATTTTGTATTATATCCAAGTTACCTGTAAATACATGTTTGTGGTGTGCATCAACAAAATTAGAATATTTACTATTAGACATACAGTCACAATTTTGATTTGCTGCGATATCCTCAAGAGTAATTGAAGCCAGAAATTTTTTGTAATTCATGATACTTTGTCCAATATTGTTGCCATATTTATAGGAAATGATGGGGGGATCTTTTATTTTGCATTCCTTGGGAATCATGTTACGAACAAATTTCAATTTGAAAAAGGACTGAATGTTTAGTGAGTCAATGATTTTGTGTTTGAAAGGAATGCTGCAAAACATTTGATCTAATTTTTTCTTGTTAGAATCTCGTTTCCGAATAGTTGTTGTGTAAGCATACACAATTTCACAAAAATTTTGCGGAAATGTGTGTTCTGAATCAGTGAGACCCAAATATTCATTAATTCTTGTTATGTCTCGATAACAATAATATTAATAATTTGAATGATCACAATAATTCCCTGAATCTAACCCTGGTTTTCAAACTGTACAATTATCAGGCCATCACTATATACATAGAGATATTCAAAAGTAGGAACTCACTGTAGATCACATGACTTAAACATCTTAATAGGAGGTGTTCATTAGTAACCGTCGTTACGTGCTGCCCTCTATCCTGCAACAAGGAGCTTGACAGGGAGGAGGGCAAATTCATGTATTTAGTAGAGCAAAATATGTTTTGTAATAAAAAAAATTGAAATCTGAGAAAGCAAAAGAAAAATAAAAGTCATTCATGTGGTTCTAAACATAAATAGCTGCTTAAAATATTCATTATTTTCATTTGTTTAGCGGAAAAAAAATATATTTTTCAGATCTTTTGGTGACAAATTTGATGAAAGTTCCCTCATCAAGGTGGAGGCAACGTTCTGTTGCCTAGTGACATAGGTAGCAAGAACAGGTCCGCAGTGACTTATGAATTCCTCCTATTGTGACGCGCCTGCATCAGTAACTTAGCGCGTTAACATTAGTGCGAGGGATGCTTGATTATACGTCACACTTGAAGTAGAATAACTACAATAAACGTAAACAAACAGGTACACCAGGTCGGCGTTGAAAGTAGCTAGGCCTATGGCATACTTTTGCGATGAATACCCGATTAAATATAGAATTAACAAAATCTTACATGGCTGGAGAGTGAGTGCAGTCACTTGTGATTTCCATCAACAACAACGATCCATCGTGAGAGTAAAATTCAACTGTAACGTACTCTGGACAGCCATAGAAGATCCTCTCTCTCTCTCTCTCTCTCTCTCTCTCTCTCTCTCTCTCTCTCTCTCTCTCTCTCTCTCTCTCTCTCTCTCTCTCTCTCTCTCTCTCTCTCTCTCTCTCTCTCTCTCTCTCTCTCTCTCTCTCTCTCCATATATATGTATATATATATATATATATATATATATATATATATATATATATATGTATATATATAGTGAGAGACAGACAGACAGACAGACGGACAGAGAGACGGATTAATAACCGGTAAGATATGGCAATGTGTGATGTGTATCCCATCATCTTGTTTCTGCGCATATTGCACTCTGTCGAACTGTAACACTGCATAAAAACTCATATCTGACTAATTCTAAATGAAACGGTTTCTCTTGTATTATTCACCAGTGTTGCGAAGCACCATTCACAATATGTACGTGATAACATACGCCATCGCCAACCCTCTCCTCCCTCCCCCCCCAATCTCCCAGGTGTCATGATGCCCCTTCATCATGCTGTCTACAGTCGCGTTCTATTTTTTGTCATGACCAGTGATCAGAACCGAAACTAACGTAGTCAGACACATTTCCGGAAAACCTCAACAATTTGGGTCATGATTATTTTCATAAATAAGTGCAACACAGCTGCTTGATCGATCTTCAGATGTATGCCAGAGCCGCAGATATCAAGTCAGAGCTGGTTGTATGTATGTATGTATGTATGTATGTATGTAAGTATGTATGTATGTGTGAAAATTAAATGAATTTTTCACTGCACTACCTCTAGAAGAGCGTTTTGATGTGTCCAGGACAAAAGGAAAGCGATATACAAAACACATCTACAAATTGAATAACAAGCACACCACACTTCAAAAAGAAGGACAAAACACCCTCACAGAACGTACAACATGCAAACCACACAATAAAAAATACATAGCAATACATGTATTTTCAATCTCGCATTCGTAACCATTTTTCAACCACCGCTATTGTGATCCAAACATACCATTTTGATCCAAACGTTTGTTTTTGTTGGGTAGAAGAAAACTGCTTATGTCATGCCATAATTTGCAAAATTAGTACGGTACTATAAAGGTTTCCATCTCATTACATACGATACATTATGATATAGTAGATGGTGTGAAAACAAGGCTGTTATGATATAACATCTGTTGTATCACAGTGACTGTTGTTGTTGTTGTTGTTGTTGTTGTTGTTGTTGCTGTTATACTAACCACCACTGAATTATCCCCCCCCCCATATTTGAGCCCTGGATTTCTATTTCACTATCATTAATAAAATACTAGTGTGTGATTGTTTTGTCCATTTAATAAAGTAATTATAGCAAATGTTCACAAAATATCTTTCACAACAATGGAATGTTTACTTCTGGTTCCGCGCTCCTGTGGTAGTTACAATAATAAAGTTAAAGGAACGAATTTACTTTAATTTATCCAGAGAAAGACTACGAATATTTGAATAACAGACTGTGA
Organism: Hermodice carunculata; assembly: GCA_964020975.1. NCBI lineage: Eukaryota > Metazoa > Annelida > Polychaeta > Eunicida > Amphinomidae > Hermodice > Hermodice carunculata. Next base: position 312,320 of record CAXHWN010001134.1, on the reverse strand, counting down.
TGACACACAGGTGCTGAGTTCGACCGGCATTGAAGGGGAAGTCACCGGCTACACATTCCAGGGCAGGACTTTTTAATAGGATGTATTCTATATTATGTTGGCGTCTGTGCGAAAAAAAAATGTGTTCAACTTACCAACAACAGCAGGGAAAAGTTCTCTTATACATTGAGAGGTGCAAATATTCTCATCTGTCCTACAAGATGCTAAAGATACATCATTCCTATGGATGCACTTTAAACAGAAACACACTCTTCACTTTTTCAAATTAGATTTGTAGATCTTGTAATCTACGGACATTGAATTCATTGAATTGCGTCTAGGCAAGTCTAAAATCTCTAAAACTATCGAAGCCAAACTTTTCAACCATCTCTGGATATTTACAGCAAAATTTGTAGAAATATTTGATCAAAAGTACATCATTGAAACCACTTGACTCAAATTTAGTTTAAATATATTTGGTTTTAGATGCAAAGTCCTGAAATTTAGAACAAATACAACCAAATCTCAGAATTTGTGACAAAAATGTATTATTTGTATATCCAATAGTTTCCGAAATATTACTGTCGGATAGCTCACTACTTCAAAGTTAAACTCATCTATTTTGTGATAGACTTTAATACCCAACCTGTCATTAGTCACCCGAATATCCAAGTCCAGAAACACATCTCTGAAACCATCTGAATTGTTACCCTCCAACGGGATATCTTTAGGGTAATATGGATAAAGATGTTGTAGGTAAATTACTTTAGCAATTTCACTAAAATTCTGTACATCTACACAAGCAATGTCATCAATATATCTTGCGTTGTTTGATAATTTTGTACCTATTTGAATGTCCTTGTTCATCAATTTATACATATACTTAAATTCAAGCCAGGTTAAATATAAATCTGCAAGTGACGGGGAGCAGTTGCTACCCACTGGAATGCCTTTTATTTGTTGAAAAACCAATGAACCGCATTGAACAAAAGTACTATCCGAAGGAAATTATATAGTATGTATCAAAGTTTCAACTGTGTAAGATTTAACGTTACTTTTTTTAAATATTTATTGTGTGACCAATATGTTTTCTTTGTATATGAATTAATATTTATGTGTGGTTCACCATGATGTTCAAACATTTTGCTTATTAATTCTAAAAGAGAACTTTTGATTTGTGTAGATTTGTGTACAGTGAAGAAGAATCAAAACATTTGATATTTTTTGCTTTTAAATCTTTGATTTTTGATACAAACTCGGAAGAATTGCTAATTCTCAAAAAACATTTAATTTCACAGTTTCTTGAAATTGCATTACAGTATTTACGAAAATGATTCGTGAGTGCAGTCAAACACAATGTTACTTCCCTTGATAATTGTTTGTACATTTTGAAGCACCAGCTATGAATCTAGATTTAAGAGGGTTTTTATGTAATTTGGGTATCCAGAAAAAAGTGGAATAATGGAATCCTCTTCAGAAATTTTGATATTAAAATTCCTTTTCGTTTCATCTTTATGTGTATCTATCAAATTATCAATGGATTGTTTGTGTACTTTATATGTCATTTCCTCAAATTTTTGAAATATTGTTTATACCAAGTTTATTTTTCAAAACATCCAGATAAATTTTTTGCAGATGATGCCAACATTGTTACCTGCCTTATCAATGTTAGTGATTACAAATGTCTCTTGTAGTTCTGTGACTGCTTTTAAAACTTGAGGCTGTTTTTAAATTAACCGTATGGCAAGTCTTGATATGGAATTTTAACGATAAATTATATTTCTAAAGACTCTTTTCAAGTTTGATAACCATCCTTCAAATCTCTGAAATTCCATTTTTTTCTCTCTTTCTCCTTTTCATGCAGTTGGAATGAAATGCATTACATGTATCCTGAAAAATACTGTCAATGTTCAACTTAGGACATACCCGAAATTTTGAACCTTTTTTCATCAATTCTGTTAAAACTAAATTTCGTATTATATCAAAATTACCTGTAAACACATGTTTGTGGTATGCGTCAAAGAAATTAGAATGTTTACTGTTAGACTTACCGTCACAATTTTGATTCGCTGCGATATCCTCAAAAGTAGTTGAAGCCAGAAATTTCTTGTAATTCATGATAATTTGTCCAATATTGTTGCCATATTTATGGGAAATAATGTGGTGATCTTTTATTTTGCATTCCCTGGGAATCATGTTACGAACAAATTTCAATTTGAAAAAGGACTGAATGTTCAGTGAATCAATAATTTTGTGTTTGAAAGGAATGCAGCAAAATATTTGATCCAATAATTTTTTCTCATTAGATTCTGGTTCTGGTGTCTGTATATATATATATATATATATATATATATATATATATATATATATATATATATATATATATATATGTATGGTCTATCATGTCGTGGATCATATATGATGGTTCATTGTCTCATGGTGCAACGGGGCAGACTAACACTGATAAGTGTTCACTTGCCGCTGGACTCATATGTACGGTCTTTACCCGCTGTCGGTGTTCAGCATGTATAAAAGCGGGTAAAAAGATTATATTTTGTGAAACAGGCATTAATGTATACACACGCGATATATCCATAAGCATTTTGGTCTCAGATTGCACTGCCCTCAACTTGCGGGGCTCATCCACGCTGAAAGACAAATATTGCATCATTACAGTATATGCATATGTATATGGTTCATTGTGTCATGGAGCAACTGGGGGGCAGACCATCACTGATAAGTGTTCACGTGTCGCTGGACTGATATGTACCGTGGTCTTGACCCATTTTCGGTATTCAGCATGTCTTAAAGCGCGTATATAGGTCATATTTTGTGAAACAGGCATAATAATTAAGTTACAGCTGGGTATTTTTTGACGATTTATTTTCCTATCAAAGCCAGGATGAAATACAATGCACTCGGGACTACCGGTTTAGATGTGTCAGTGCTGAGCTTCGGTAAGTGCCTTGACTTCAGATGAAAAACTGTTCTGCCCTTGAAGCATGCACATCGGCTACAGTTTTCGCCCTTTTGCCATGTGATTTTTCATTCTTCCATTTTGCGTGTAATTTTATCACACAAATTTTAGGAAGGCATCAAACTCAAAATTAACCACATTGAAAATCACTGGCCGAAGGTGACATTGAAAGTCTACACCTATTTATGGCCAGTTGCTCACATAAACCAAGGCTCAACCCTGGGTTCAGGCAGCCAGGAGTTGGGTTTCCGAGGGTCAAATTCAGTACAGATTGGGTGATCACAGCTTATGCTTTGTTTAACAATACATTTCCCAATATGTACAAATCACCACCGGCCTGGAGGAAGAAATTGGTAGCATAAAATCTTAAAGCTACCACAAATTGAAGAGGCGATGGAATGCAGGTCGCTTTTTTCTGAACTTTGGCTAGCTTGTCACCAAGACTTTGCAGTAATGTCATTACTGCTGTTTTGTTCAGATGATATCTGGACAGAAATTCATCTTCAGAATATTGTTCAAAAGGGTTACTTCTATCCTGAATAACAGGTTCATTCCAGAAAACAACTTCAATTTGCTCTAGCTGATTCAGGTATTCCTCCATATTGACCTTCCTACACAGGAAAATGCCACAAATAAGAGCTCACAAATGTGTTAATCATGGCTTATAACATGCCGTGACCCTAGATCAGAGTTAACCACAGCTTACAATCTTTATCAACTTTTGCCCGGTTGCACATGTCCGAGTCATGTAACCCGGAGTTAAATTGATAATCTAGGGCTACGTGACTCTGGGTCATGAAGCCATTAATCCAGAGTCAAATTAGTTTGCACTTGTCAAGATCAACTCAGGGTCTGGTGACTCCATGTTACACTGTTGTGTCTTGAGCGTGTATGCCTGTTTTGCATTGATTCTATTGTGATGTAGCAAGATCAACTCAGGGTCTGGTGACTCCAGGTTACACTGTTGTGTCTTGAGCGTGTATGCCTGTTTTGCATAGATTCTATTGTGATGTAGCTTTATTCCAATCTACCCACTTCTTTTTCCTTCCCCTGCATGGTTGTGTGTGAAGGCAAATAGAGGGTCACGCCATCAGGACGGGTGAAGAACGTAAAACAAACACTAAAAAAACTGCTCATTTCTAATTTGAACAAACGAATTCTAAAATTAGAAGAAGCGGATAAATATTGTGGAAAGTTAAAAAAAAAAAAAAAGCGCAAAATAATGTTAGGGCTACACTGTTGTGTCTTGAGCGTGTATGCCTGTTTTGCTTAGATTCTATTGTGATGTAGCTTTATTCCAATCTACCCACTTCTTTTTCCTTCCCCTGCATGGTTGTGTGTGAAGGCAAATAGAGGGTCACGCCATCAGGACGGGTGAAGAACGTAAAACAAACACTAAAATAACTGCTCATTTCTAATTTGAACAAACGAATTCTAAAATTAGAAGAAGCGGATAAATATTGTGGAAAGTTAAAAAAAAAAAAAAAGCGCAAAATAATGTTAGGGCTAAGGTCCAGAAGAGGGAACAAGCCTAAAAAAGAAGTAACAACAATTTCAAAGCCAAGGTAGAGATGAGGGATAGCTATCAACCAAAAATGCATGGAAAAATTTGAAAGATAAAATTGCTCAGAAGAGAAGATCCCCGAAGACAACTGGTGGAGGTGCCGCTCCAAAGCGAATAGACAGTAAAGCCAGTGTCCGTCAATTCAGTCATCCCTCAATTCAAACCACTTTTCAATGCGCCAGTCTTTTTTTTTATATAAAATATCGGCATTCTTCAAGAATTGCGGTCATTGAAGACATTTATGCATATTTTTGTCTTGTATATTATGCTTTACCTATCTTCTTTTGTTGCATAGAATTTGTTATTATAAAATAATTGAGAAAATAAAAAAATTATTTTTTTTCTGCCTTGACCAGTAAATATGGAGGAATATTTCGAACCCATGGATGCCACCATTTCCTTTAACTAAGAAATTGTTCAGCCCGGTTGCGAAGGTGTTTGGTCGCAAAAGTGCAATCCCATTTATCATGATGGTAAATACTGAATATTGGTACTGATGAATGAAGTAGGTTCTGATGAAACTTTTAACATATGTATTCCATGTATGGGTGATGAATTTCATACGCGTGAAAATATCGTTTCGTGGTATCTGCTCGGTTCGTCATTCTCCTTGCCTTCGGCAGTTGGCTCCGTGGTGCCATATCAGGAAACAACTCTTTTTCCCTCTCATATATATTTCCGGGGGTTTTAATAAAAGAATAATAAATATATATATATATATATATATATATATATATATATATATATATATATATATATATATGTATATATATATATATATGTATGTATGTAAGTATGCATGTGTGTGTGTGTGTGAGAGAGAGAGAGAGTGTGTGTGTGTGTGTGTGTGAGAAGTCATGGGACCCACCAATTATTCTGCTGTCTGCTCCTGTGTCTCTATGCAACAGCCGATTAACCAAATCAAATTTATGCAACTGGTCAATATAATCTTCCACGGTACAATAAAACCCACACTTACAGCAAAGTGATGTGTACATATACTGGAAAATCGGTGTAACTTTAGCTTTTAATCCTGGCTGTACCCTGAGTTAAATTGTGGGATTAAATTAAGTAGGGCTTCAGTTTAACCCAGACATGTGCAAGTGAATATACCTATCTGACAGGGCTTGACTCCAGAGTCACCATAATCCCGACCTCATCTGGACATGTGCAACCGCGCACAAGATCTGAAACTTTAGTCCGAACCAGCTGACATCGCTCTCGCAAATATCCCTAGAACTTTCATTTCCACAACTTTTTAGCAAAACGATTTGGTGGTTTCTCCTCGTATTGTGTGAACGTCACGCCGGGTAAAAATGAAATCCTACGTTTGTCAGCGCAAAATGAGATTAAATAGCTTTCTTCAATGCACATACCACGCGAATCCTTTCAGGGACATTTGGTCGTGCATTTCTGTCGGTCTTTTGCCTAAACAGACGATCTGATTGGTCACCTTACCTTATGTCAAAGTTCAAGCTCCATGTGTCTTAGGGGTGTCATGCATTACACTGTACGCATGTCGTTGCACTGCAAATTCGAAGCATGGATATATGTGCGTGTTGGTGAGTACATGTACCTTGAATCATGGTCGCTAATATCCTCATCATCGTCATAATGACACAACAATACTAAGTATATATCAAAAATTCAATATCAAAACGATGTGGTGCACGTTTTGTTAACACTTGTAAAGTAAATCCAAAACCAGTCTATTTTTAATAGCTGTTCGATACTCAAATGTGACACACACTTTTCTGTTTTTCCTAAAATTCTTTCTTTCTTTCTTTCTTTCTTTCTTTCTTTCTTTCTTTCTTTCTTTCTTTCTCTCTTTCTTTCTTTCTCTCTTTCTTTACCAGTGAATTTGTCCGACACTTTGCTCGGGCACTATTATACATAGAAACCCCAAACTTGGCATGATTGTACCTTCATACAAGGAGTTGAACCTTTTTATACGGAAGAATGAAGATGTTTTAAATTATGCAAATTAGGGGTATTTGAAATTATAAATCTTGAATATCTTCAAAAGTATAATAGATGGAGATGTCATTCCAATTTTTACCAGGGAGTTACTGACCATTGCGCATCTAATGAATTTAAAGCAAAAGTTGTAGTAATTTCAATTATGCTAATTGGCAGCATTGGAAATTTTTAGCCTTGAATATCTTCAAAACTATTATAGATAGAGACGTCAGTTTAACTTCTACTAGGGGGTTATTGACCATTGCGCATGTAATGAATCTAAAGCAAAAGTTGCTAATTAGCAGCATTTGAAATTTTAAAACTTGAATATCTTCAAAACTATTGTGGATAGAGATGTCATTTCAACTTCTACTAGGGGGTTGTTGACCATTGCCTATGTAATGAATCTAAAACAAAAGTTGTAGCAATTTGAATTATGCTAATTACTAGTATTTGAAATTTTCAATCTTGCATATCTTCAACACTGTAATAGATAGAGATGTCATTCCAAATTTTACTGGGGGTTGTTGACCATTGCGCACCTAATGAATTAGAAATAAAAGTTGTAGCAATTTAAATTATGCTAAATAGCGCCATTGGAAATTTCTAATCTTAAATAACTTCAAAGCTATAATAGATAGAGATGACATTCCAACTTTTATTCCTGTGTAATGGAATAGTTGTACATTGCCACACCAATATGCTTTGAAGACACACGCACACTGATTTCTTATGCAGCAAATCATCTTTCCTAGTTGTACTACTGATTTTCATAAAAGCTATCGGTCTAAGACTAATATAGATTTTTTCGAGTGAAACGCTATACGACATGCCCAAACACAAAACGGAGCATGACAAAAGCAAAATATTTATATATATATATATATATATATATATATATATATATATATATATATATATATATATATATATATATATATATATATATATATATATATATATATATCAACGTCAACATGATAAACCTATATATTCAATTGACCACACGACTTTGCAGGAATCTGTCTGCACTAAAAATGGAACTCAAAATTCAATCTTGTATAAACCGAACATTTTGGGTAAAAATGTATTTTTGTGAAAACGGCTTTTTTATGAAAATGCTCAGGTTCTTAGGAATCTTCATTTTTGATACGTATTTTAAAAAAAACTTGTCATTTCTTAGAAGATTTCGGATACATTTTGGCACTAGAAAAGCTTAGAGTTAATCAGTTTTTAATTGTGTAAAATCAGATAACTCGTTTTGGAGAAATATCCACGTGAAACAAATATTTTAGGACAGATACCTGTTGTCTGTAGTCAAGATTTGAAGGTTGGCTTAAACATATTTTATTGAAACAATCAAAGGAATATTTTGTTGAAACAAACAGAAGAAAGCACTGTGTATGGACCACCATGTTAACATTGAAAGTACTTTTTTCAATTTTTAAGATTGTATTGGGGCTAGAAATACCAAATTTGGACATAAGATACACAGCATGTATGTCTACCAAAATGTCCAAAAATCTCAAATGAACAATTATCCAAAAGCAGGTTGGACATTACCTTATATGTTCCCATGTATTAACATGAAATACAAGAAGAAAACCACAAAGCAAATGATCCCGCCTGGCTCTTACAAATACAAACAAACAAAAACGCGATTTAAGCTATTTTCCTATTAACGTGCCTTTCATGCATTTGTATTTTGAAATAAATATTCTAGTTGACAAAGATTACATCACCTTGTCCTAACGTAGTAAATATCCATAAAGAGAGCGTTTTTCGAGGATTTTGACAACCGTTTTTTTAAATGGGCACACCATTGGTGTCAGTTCTATCCATAACAGATACGTGGAAGCAACTGGTGACAATTCCATCCAGCTGGGTGCGTTTCCCAGATTAATGTACAAACTTTTACCCGATGTACAACGCAAACGCGAAAAAAGCCACATCATTCCCCCGTGTTAAATGGATGGAGCTGGTCTGAGCGGACTACAACATTTCTCCGCCGTGTTAAATGGATGGAGCTGGTCTGAGGGGACTACAACATAACTCCGCCGTGTTAAATGGATGGAGCTGGTCTAAGGGGACTACAACATGACTCCGCCGTGTTAAATGGATGGAGCTGGTCTGAGGGGACTACAACATAACTCCGCCGTGTAAAATGGATGGAGCTGGTCTGAGGGGACTATAACATAACTCCGCCGTGTTAGATGGATGGAGCTGGTCTGAGGGGTCTACAACATTTTGCACAGAGAGTGCTTTGTGCTATACAGTGACTTTTCACAAACCACTCGAAAATATACCATACAAGACTACTCATTATATTTCACTGACAATGATGTGGCTTGTTATTTCAAGGAAACTCAAATTGATTTGAAAAATTTCCGTTTTCCACCAAACGTTTTCTTCACCAGAGAGTAATTTGTGACGCTTCTCAAACTTCTTTCGAGACTCTCTGTGCGAAGGAAAAGTTGTCCGTGATAATTTGATAATGTCAGCAAAACAAAAAAGTGCTATTGAAATGGGTGAGACAATTTGTTCCGGATTTGTTCTCAGACATGCCGGCAGATCCTACCATTCAATGCAATTACATATTCTTGCAGACAGTGTCATAAAAGTGTCCATCACATGAAGACTAAAAGCACAGTAAGATTTACCTTTATCAAAACGTGATGCACAAAGCGTATCTATGTGATGCATGAATGAATGAATGAATCAATCAATCAATCCACCAAGAGACAAAACAGACAGAAATGAAAAAAGTCAGAATGGATGAAAGAAATATTGAAAGAGGGAGAAAAGAAAAGAACGAAAGAGAGAGAGAAAGAGTGAAAGAGACTGAGAAAGAAAGAAAGAAAGAAAGAAAGAAAGAAAGAAAGAAAAAAAAGAAAGAAAGAAGAGACGAAAATACGATACAGTGATAAACAATGGTTATTAATAATAATAATGTTCACATGTATCCCCTTCTTTTTTAAAAGGCGTACTATTTCAATGGCAAGATGAGTCTTTCAAGTGCCGGCTTGGCCCGTAAGAATAATATTATGGGCCTTCAGTGCAAGTGACTGCACGTCCACCTGTTTTACATCCATTCCCCCCTTCTTTTCAAGCGCGTGTTTTACTTCATTAGTATGTGGTGTGGTGCGTGACCCCTCCAATTCCCAAAGAACTTGAACTTTGACATAAGGTAAGGTGACCAATCAGATCGTTTGGTCAAGTAAAAGACCCAACAGAAATGCATGACCAAATGTCCCTGAAAGGATTCGCGTGGTATGTGCATTGAAAAAAAAGCTATTTAATCTCATTTTGCGTTGACAAACATCGGATTTCATTTCAACCCGGCGTGACGTCTGCATAATAAGAGGAGAAACCACCGAATCATTTAGCTTGAAAGTTGTCGAACTGAAAGTTTTGGGGATATTTGCAAGAGCGATGTCAGCCGATTCGAACTCGAATTTAATATCTTGGTGTTTACTATAATACAATGAATGGGGGTTTACGCTATTGTGCGCGCATGCAGTTGCCCACGGTTTGCTTCAAGCGTCTGTGCATTTGGCAATAGAGTGCATACATTACAATATTGCCATATAGGTTGCATGGAATGCTTTGATTTTATATACAAATGTTCCCTAGCTGGACCTCTTCCAGCTTTGTGAAGGAGATAATGATGCATTTTTCTATTTTTTTATTAATTTTTGGGTGGGGAGTGTGGTGGTAGACTCTTTTCTAACAACATGACATAAAACTTTCATATTGCATGCAGGGTCACATTCTGTCACATAGTTAATATTTTGGCCACCAGGTGGCCCCTCTATTTCAAGTGTGTGTGTCAACACACACTTTTCTGTTTTTCCTGAAATTCTTTCTTTCTTTCTTTCTTTCTTTATTTCTTTCTTTCTTCTTTACCAGTGAATTTGTCCGACACTTTTCTCGAACACTATTATACATAGAAACTCCAAACTTGGCATGATTGTACCTCCATGCAAGGAGTTTGACCGTTTTATACAGAGGAATGAAGATATTTAAAATTATGAAAATTAGGGGCATTTGAAATTTTAAATCTTGAATATCTTCAAAAGTATTATAGATAGAGATGTCATTCCAACTTCTACTAGGGGGTTATTGACTATTGCGCATCTAATGAATCAAACGCAAAAGTTGTAGCAATTTAAATTATGCTAATTAGCAGTATTCGAAATTTTAAATCTTGAATATCTTCGACACTATAACAGATAGAGATGCCATTCCAACTTCTGCTGCTGTGTTATGCAATAGTTGTACATTGCCATACCAATATGCTTTTAAGACACACATACTGATTTACTATGCAGCAAATCATCTTTCTTAATTTTTCAATGTATTTTTATGTGCTGATACTATTTTCGACTGCCCCACCAGAACGTTGGAACAGAATAGTATGACATTTTATCAGATGTAATCTAAAGATGATATAAGTTTGCGAAAATTATGTGCTTAATGTTAAGTTTTGACGAAATCAGAGAATAACAAACTTTGCGACCATGTGTCAGAAAGTAATACTACTGTATACGTATATAGCCGCACATAGTTCGACATATCCGGTATCACATCGCAAATAGCGATACAAAATTAGCTTAGTTACGACACAATAATTCATCATCAGTCTAAATGTTGCAACACAAATTTCTGCCCGAAATTGAGAAAACTATAATTATTATGATGCTTGTTATCATAATCATTTTAACAGCCGTTCGTGAAATATTCGTTATTTTACCATCGTTTTGTTATTGTAACATAGCATCAATCTAATAAAAAATATATTGTGTGATTCTAAAAGTTCCCGCCGAGCCTGCTCGATGTTAAAGTATTCCGACGAATTCCCATCAAAGTCAACAGCAAGAAACATGCCCAGTGGAGTTTCCACGCTCGTTATTTGTAAATCTGATCATACATCGTTCAGCATGCTTGCTGTCCAATGAAATGCTCATTTGATGCATGAGGCAGGTGTGGATTGAGAGGAAAACATGCTAAAAATCTGATACAATTTACTGGAACTAGAAACTAAATTTTAGCATTGTATTTTTTTCATAAAAACGATTGGATGTAATACATGTTCAAAACAGAATTAGAGAGGAGTGAAACGTCATGGCGGAAAGACGGAAAAATATGTAGACTGCCACTGTGACGAAGCTTCTATTTAAGAAACGTCTGGCACGCTTGTTAATGATCTGTGACGGCAACAACCCAATGAAGATAAAGCATGACACATTATTGAACAAGCAAATAAAACTAATTGTTGTATCTTGATTAAATATTCGAATGAATCAATTCTGGAACACAGACAAAACAGGAGTGAAAAGTCATGACAATAAGAAAGATATGTGGACAATCACATAGATACCTGTCAGAAATTAGGTCTCTGTCCTAAATGTTGACTCATATGGGAGTGTATATATATATACATTAAAGCATGCACTAGTACTTTTCTCAAATTGTATTAACTTTATCCTGCTTTCCGGTGGTCTCTTTGTCGAAGTATTTACCCCCCCCCCCATGCGTGCCATATTTCGAAGTTCCCCCTCCTTCTGCACTACATTTCTAGCTTACCACTCTCTCAGTTTTCGCCTTGTCCATAAAATGTTGACCCCTTACTTCCCAGGCAGCAATGCTACTAATTTCTTGTGAACTGTCCTTTCCTCGACGTCTGCTATCTTGGCTTCCAGTTGCCAGTTGCCAATTCTATGATTCAACCTGCAGCTGGCTATTCTCTGGCAGCTGGATGGAGAACTGACTGCCGTGCATGGAAAATGCCAGCAATAAAAGAACCGGCAGCTGACTGAGAACAGGCAGGTGCACTAGGGCAGACAAAGTGGCGGCTATGATGGGACCGGCAACTGGCTGAAAACTGGCAGCTGGACATGGAAAATGTCAACTATTATTATAGAACTTGGAGGTGGCTGAGAACAGGCAGACACAGTAAAACTGGCAACAGGGCAGGGGAAGTGGCAGCTATGACGGAACCGGTAGCTGACTGAAAGCTGGATGGAGAACTGGCAGCTTACTGGGAACAAGCAGGTGCACTAAAATTGGCAACTGGGTATGGACAATGCCAGCTGTAGAGTCACCCCCCCCCCCAACGAATTGGATGGGTGGGTGGGGGATTAGGGAGTCTGAGTATAAGAAGACAGCCGACAGAAAGCGTGGAAAAGAAACTGGTGGTAAATAATGACTGGTCCCTTTAGAACCGGCAACTAGCAACTGGCAGCCAAGATAACAGACGTCTTTCCTCGGCCGTTTCGCTTTATTAATCCCGGTAAAATATTTACCCCACCCGTGCTTTCATTCGTCATTTTCTTTATTACTTCTCCGTTGATTTACAGTTTTACAACAAGTACGCATTTTCACTCCTCTCTGTTCCTATGCTACAAAGTTACCTGTTCCTTCCTCGGCCGAATTGTACTATTGATCCAGGTGAAATATTCACTCTAGCTTTTTTTAATCGAAGTCTTCATCGAGCATGTGACCACTTGAAACAAGAAGAATTAGTCACTACAATTTCACAAAGGTAGTATTTACTTTTGATTTAGAAATAATAATGCTGTCCTGAATGTTGACTCAATTGACAACAATTAGCAGGTTAGGACATGTCACCGTTTAGTTACACCATAATATTATTTTTAATTAAATAAGCAGCACTACCTTTCTTAAATTGTAATAGCTTAGCCCTACACTTTCCAGTGGTGTCATAGCTGATGAAATATCTACCCCCTTCCCAGCCCACCCCCATAGCACCAAACGGATGTTCCTCCTGTCCCTCGGAATCCCTACAACGCACCCCAAACCCCCATAAGATATGGGGTTTTGCGTGTCTCTTTTCTGAATGCTCGACTTGTCGACTAAATGATTAAAATAAACATGCTGTCTTCGATGTTGACTCAAATGTGTATCTTAATAACAAAATTACTTAATTACACTCACAAAAAATGTTTTATTGATTTATTGTTGCTGGTAAACCTTAAAAAGGTTCAACATTTTTGTAAAGTTCCTCACCGCTGAAATAATTTCGTCTCTGTATATATTTGCAATATTAAGCACAATTTGTACATATGGCACATACTAGTTTGAACAGGGATAACTTTTACATAAGCGTTGACAAAATGCTGCACTTTTGCGATTCTGTCACGCATGTGCAACAGCATATCAAAGCAGGCTGTTTACGACCAGTTCCTTATAAAATACAGTAACACCATTATTATAGTAGAAGTTAACCTTGTTTAAATAGTCAAAGAATATGTTCTAATTACTTTTTCATGTTATGGGACTTAAAAGGCCACCAATTACTGAAGCATATATTTCAAAATGTTATGGGAGAGGGGATACCCCGGACCCCTACAACGCTACGCGCTTCGGCGCTCATAAAACCAGTGCTCAAGAAAAAAAAGAGGCAATTTTAGGTACATCAGTTACACTTTTGCACAGGTGAAATTGGTCCATGTTTTTTTGTCTTTTTAAGTCGAAGGCTGCAGCAATACTAAGTGTATTTTAATATAGTCAAAACTGTTGTTTGGAATACTTTACCTGTACACATAGATGCACCTCAGATGGTCTTTTTTTCTAAAATTGGGGAGGAGGAGGTGATGCAGTATTGTACATACTCTGACATATGGGATGAATTCAGAGTGCTTACGAGAATTCCACCTTTTCGTTAGCTCAGTATATCTGGAATTTTTATATCTTGGTAATTGTGGATATTAGACACATGAGTACTTAGAAACACGAATAGGAAAATATATATGGGTTACTTTTGGTGCTGTTGAATTTGAACAAGAATAACATTAGAAGGCCAAGCTTACATATTGGCCTATATCTTGGTAATGGATCCTTGGCCCATAATAACAATTAAACATAAGTTGGAAAATGCCCGATGGACTTTCTTTCAGCGTTGTTAAATTTGACTTTGAATGACCTCGTAAGGTCAAACTGATATATTGTCTTATTTTTTGGTACTGAGTAATATCAAAATTTTGGTCACTTATCAGGAAGCAATGACATGGCACATGTAAAGAGCAGTAAAGTCTGCACTTGTAGAAGCAACAGATTCTTAGCAGAGTATAGGATCATGAAATTGCTCTCGTTTTTTTTTTTTTTTTTTTTTTTTTTCGAATCGGGTGGACTCTAAAAATTTTATTTCGTTCCAACAGGTAGTAGAGATACCATCCCAACTTTTACCTTCTTGTAAAATAACGCAACAGCGTTACATACCAAAGGCGGCAAGAGCAGGGCTACGGTATAGTACATGTGAGACTTGTATTCCAGAAAATGGCATGGGCATCTACGGTAGAACGTAATCAGCAGGGAGATACCATATCTTGATAGTACACGTGCTTTGATGAAGTCCAGTACCGTCTACGTAACAAATACTAACAACTTTTGTTCCCGAAAATATAGGATTATTAGGCTAAAGATTGGCTAGATAGCAAATTTAATATTTATCGTCACTTTAAAAGTTCATATTCAACTGAAAACAACTTTTCTAATATTCAGTTGCTAGTTTTAGGAGACTCCAAATATTTGAAATTTTGACCAAACGTAGGATCAGTAATCACAAATTGAGTGTTGAGACAAGCCGTTAATTTGAAGAAAAAGTAAAATAGTGCACATGCCTGTTTGGTCTTGTCAGTGTTACTCAAGCCGAGTCTCACCAACGCTTTACGTGTTATTTATATGACGATATAGGAAAAGGCCTTTTCCTTTTCTATTTTACCTTTTTGAGACGAGACCGATCAGGTCTTCCTGACCTTATCTTTTCAAATATCCAATAAACATTTTGTTTTTATATGTTGTTGCAAAACTGTTCGGTCAATGGCTTTGAAATTACAGACTTCTAAGTACCCTTAGAGAGTGGGACTTATTTTGGGTTGAGTGCACAGAAGCGGGATGGGCTCTCTGGCAGTTCATACAGCCGCTTCTTGCCTTTTATTTTGATATAAATTTTTTTTTCGTTTGTTTTGGTTATTTGGCTAATGCATTCACTGGCTCCCAAAACGAGATACAAAATTACAACACCCTGGACATTGTCATGTTCTATCCATTTTATTTCATTAGTGTTGTCAACGTTTTATGTTTTTAAAATGTACTCCACAGATATTAATTACCTGTTATTGTGTTAATATTTACTGTCAGGTGCATCGGCACTGGGCAGCGTGTTCCGCAGCACCGATGATGCGGAATCGATACAAGTGGTACACAAGGCCCTGGATAGCGGTATCAACTACATTGACACCGCCCCCTGGTATGGACACGGCAAGTCAGAGACCGTCCTCGGCAAGGTAATTTGCGCCCATTACTTCACAGTACCAGTACTTATGCAGGGCATGATTTTGGTTGCAGTAATAAATTATGTTCGTTTTCGAAATTTTTCACTCTGTCATAAATGCATATTGATATCATTCCTAGGTGCTCTGTGGATCTACCATACCAACATACTTTCAAATTTCATTTTAGGATTGTCAGTCGTCGGTCGTCCGTCCGTCGTCCAACCATCCGGCCCTCCACACTTCACATTTTCGACATTTTCTCCATAAACTTTTTTCAGATTCACGTCAAACTTGGTGAAAATCTGCCCTGGGTCTCTATCCAAGGGTTTTGCTTAAACGATCACTTTCCAGTGATTTTTGTAGTTTGTGGCTGCTCCAAAACTGTTTTGGATTGCCTTTAAAGTTAGTGGGAATGTATCTGGACTTAATTTGTTCATTGCATGTTGCTGCTGGCATTTTTTGTCCATAAAACCACGCATTGTACATAAACAGTAATAAACAAACACTAGTTATAAACAAACACTAACTAGGCATCTACTATGATCACTCTATCGAAAGGAGAAGAGAAAGAGAACATTATACCCTCCCGCCCCCTTTTTCAGTATATCTTTAAAGCGATATCAAATCTGGAAAAGTGACTTCATTTTATGCCAAATATCACAGAAACGCACATAGCTAACATAATAAACCTACATGCCCAATTAACAATACGTTTTGCAGAATCTCTCTGCACCAAAGATGGAACACATTATTGTGCAAACACAAGCGTTGGGTTTAAAAAAATAAAAATTTTGGATATTTCTCGAAAAATGTTCAAGACAAAGTGGTCATTTTCTGCTGTTGTGATCTCAACACACGTGTCCGCAAAAATGTACCTGAGATTAAATATAAGTGTTAGTTTGTTTACAATGGGGATACAGAAATTGGAAACTGGTTGTTTTTGCGAAATTGATAACATTTGTGGGACTCTTAATTTTTGATACGCATTTCAAATCGGACTAATAATTTCTTAGAAAATCTCGGGTGCGTTTTTTGCTGTAGAGAATTGTCAGACTAACTCCGTTTTTATTTGACTATGGTTAGATCATTTGCTTTAGAGGAATATCCAAATGAAACGGACATTTTAGAGCAGATACCTATCGTCAGGAATCAAGATCCAAAGGCCACTGACAACAATATTAACATTGAAAGAATACTGTGAATTTCTTCAGAATGTATCGTGGCCATAAGTATTAATCATTATATATACATATATTATATATATGAGTGTGTCTTCTAAAATGTCCCCAAATTAGAAAATGAAAAACAATTGTTCAAAATCGATTGACATCGCTTAGAAACCTTTTTTAGTGCATGTGTTGTAATCGTTCAGCGTCGCCCGGTCGAAAAACTAATAGAATTTTGTTCAAAGTCGGTTATTAATTTTCCATATTGAGCAAATACCAGTCAGCGCATTGTAAAGATCTTTTGTTTCGTTTTCATACTTACATGTTACAAGCACTTATCTTCTTTAATGTCACAAAATTGGTATTTTTTTCTTTGTAAATATAACTTGATGTTTTCTTTTGAGTCTAGCAGTTGTATTTTAATGTTATCTGAACTTATTCGAAAACGTGTAATGCTTTTTTTTTCTCAATACCAGAGGTCGAACTCCTAAAAAATTGTTTCTCGAAAGTTCTTTTATGTTTAGTGTTCGTATTTTGTTTTATGTCAGAAGCGGCATTAAATATCATTGTGGTCTTGACATTAAAATATGTAAATCTTCTATCGATTCTTTCGATAAAAATCGGAACAGGAAAAAACCGAGATGCGCGAACAGAAATTTACCATATTTTATTGAAGTCAAATTAGTTAATTTTTGTTTCTTATATATGTCATCTATTTAACCAACAGGTATCAATATGTTGCATATTACAGAGAAAGCACTCAACATAAAAGGCTGTAGACGTTATACAGACTATTGGCAGGCAATTCTTACAATAATTAAATTTTAAATACAAGAGGGAAATTTACCAGCGCCGCCTTCTCGGCAATAGAAGCAAACTTATAAAAGTTTGCTTAACGACGAGCGGCACGCCCATTTTTTTTTTTTTTTTTTTATTCATTATCAACATCAATGCCATGCACCGGCCATTTCCAGAGACCTATAAAACTGTTCAATCGAATTGTTCACCTGCAATATAATTTCAAGGTGGCAATAGAGGACCTCATTATTAAGAAAGCAATGGGACATATATTTATAAATCTATGTAGGTGTTATTTCTATGCAAACAGAAACATTATTCGCATTGTATATATTGGTCTACTGACGTTGTCTCTTATTTTTGACCAAGGCGCTAAAGGGTGTGGCGAGGGACCGGTATTACCTAGCCACCAAGGTTGGGCGATACGACCCGGAGCCAGAAAAAATGGTCGATTTTTCAGCTGAGCGAACTGTTCGAAGCGTAGATGAAAGTCTTTCGCGGTTAGGCTTGGATTATGTTGACGTCATACAGGTTGGTACTTATATACCATGGTAGTATTTTAAGACAAAGACCATTTATACCACATAACTCTTTATTTCATAGCTTTCAAATCCTCTCACGAGTCTATAGCATGCTCTAAATCATAATAGCAAATTAAATTTATAAAAGGAACAAAACATTTTCATAAAATTTGAAATTTAGAAGACAGTTTTAGGCATTATTAGCCTTTAAAATATCGGGTCATCAGCGGGGAACCAGCGCAAGACTTGTTTCGGTGCCATTAATCCCCGAACAAGTCATTCTGCTAACTTGCGGCACCATGTTTGCATTTTCAATACAAACATCCCGAGCTGATGTATTAATTTACGGAATATAGCGAATATAATGTTCCTTTGTTAATAGGCCTACTTAAAAAATCGTATGTGGCCCCATTTTTGTGGCAGAGAGGATCGCCACATACGGCAGGTGCTACTGCAGTGGGGAATTTAAGACGGAGAAAATCGGCCTCCGTTACATTTGTTACACGCATAATTAGATCCTTTGATTTAGTTTTATGTTATCCTGATTCAAACGTTTAGAATTTTCTGTAGGATTTACAGTTTGCACAGTATTAAGATATACTTTAGTAGTCCACTCTGACTGTTTTCGTGATATAATTCAAAAGTACATACCATGTTGTATGATCGAAAAGAAGGGATGACGAAGCAATGAAAATAAGACTCACTGATAAACAAATTACAGCAGATGATTGTTTGATACACATGCAGCCTGAGACAGAAATGTCAGAAATGAACATTTCAAAGTCCTCCTCTCTTCCAGTTTGTAGCTCTTTCTATTTTGTATTTGTGTGTAATATTTTTGTTTGTTTTGTTTTTGTTCGTTTAGCTTTTTCACATTTTGTTCCAGTTTTCATTCATTTTAAAACACATCATAAACACACGTTTAATGTGGTTAATTACTGCACACATTGAGCAGTAACTAATAATTACCACCTAAATGCCAAATTATTTTTGTTGCTTGTTTGTAAAGTGACATTTACTTGAATTTCACCTTCTCAAGAATTACAGATTTCACAAAACCCCCTACTTTAATTTTTCACTGAATTACATATTCCACGGTACCCCCAACTTGGAACTTCACCACTGTTTTAAGCTTTCGCCACATCGTTCATCCTTCGGTATTGTTGTGGCCCTGTGTCTTGGTTCCGCTAGTTTTCATTGTGCACACTAATTCACAAGTTATCAAAGCTCAAGTAATGAAATGCCATTAGCATATAGCCTCTGGCGGAACAGGGTATTTGTTTGTGTGATAGGTACACGATATGGAGTTCGCCCCGTCGCTTGACATAATAATCAACGAAACCCTGCCGGCTTTACAAAAGGTAAAAGAGAGCGGAAAAGCCAAATGGATAGGCATCACAGGTTATCCGCTGGAAAACTTCAGGTAAGCACTTCTTCGCTTCACCAGTGGAGTTACCATTGATATCTTGCTATATATTTAATATTGCGTACACGAAGGTATGCGACACTGATTTTTTTACCTGTTACAAAGAAACGATCTAATGTCGCTGATGGATGTTGGGTCTTACATATATGTTGAGGTTTTGGTAAGGGTGGGTGGGTGGTGGGAATGTCCAATACACTATGTGTAATTACGTTATGAGGAGATACAATATATCATGTACAATATACATAATGGAGAGATCTCATCAATGATTGGAGGCGGGGGGTGGGGGCAGTACGCTGTGTGCGATATACATGTATATTATAGAGAGATTGCATTCATCATGTGTGTTATACTTGATGAGGAGTTGTATGCTATCGAGAGATCCAACATTCAGTGTATAACATACATTTATATCGGTAGTCGACTAAACCCAGTGCAAAATAAATCATGGAGATACCCAATGCAACAGTGACCGCTGTACATTATGGGAAGATCTAATACAATATACCGTGTGCGATATGCACTATGGGGAGTTTCAATATACCGTGTGCGATATACATTACAGGAATCTCACCGTGTGTGAAATACATGTTGGGAGAGATTCAATACACCAAGTGTGAAATTTATTATGGGGAGATCCAATACACCATGTGCAATATACATTATGGAGCAAATCTGGTACACCGTTTGCAATGCACAATATGGGGCAGATCAAAACGTACTGGAATCCTGCATTTTTAGATCCCTACGCTTCGCTCCGGGATTTAAAAAAGCAGGATTCGAGATAAATCCCTTGAACTTGGGATGTATCCTCTTCGGAAAACCTCAGAGGTTCGTGGTCTTGAGGCCGCCAGCAACAAAATCTTGGTCTAATCCTGAAAACCCTGCTTATCGACCTGCATAGGACCACCAATGGTCCACCCGGGATACCACCCACCAACCTAAGAGCAGTCTGCCATGAGGTAGACGCTGCCTGTTTCCACTCTTCGGGTCCTGGAGATCCAGCAAGATCAGTGAATTGTGAAAAACGTACCTGTGGGATGACAAGTCTAACATCAATTTTGTGGTTGTATTAATATATTTCGACGACGAAATTTGTAAACTCTGACAATTTCGTCCACAGAATTGCTAAGTGTATCAATTTTGTCCACAGAATCCATAAGTTTATCTATCTTGTACACGAATTCCATAAGTTTATGAATTAGGTCCACGAAATCGAGTACTTTTATCAGTTATTCCACAAAATCGAGTAAAGCTGCCAATTGTTTCCACAAAGTCGTGTAAACCTACCAATTTTGTCAACGAAATACTGTAAGTCTACCAATTTTGTTCACGAAACTGAATAAACTTCAGAATAAAATCTGTATCGAATCTGTCTACAAAATTGTCAATCAATCAATCAGTTTGGTCCATGAAATTCTAATATACAATTCACAAAAATGAACAGGTTTTCATGAAATTGTTACTCTTACACGATTCTGGAGACGAAAGTGGGAAAGCAAATCACGAAATCCAATCAGCTTTGCAGAATTCATTAAAGCCTGCTGTCTCATTTCTGTGCTCATATTTTCAAATTTTGAATTTGGTCCACAAAATGGAGTTTTCAGTTTTGTGTGAAAGTTTGTTATTTCGTCCAGGGAAATATTATCACGAAATTTAAATGATCTTATTAATTTTATCAACAGAAACGGTATTCAGTTCATAAAATCCATATTTATCCAGTTTCGTGCAAAAAATTGGAACAAGTTACAGACAGAATCTTAGTTTCTGGATTGTATGCACACAATCGCAAATGAAATTACGAGATCGTATAAAGCCACAGAATCGTTATTGTGTTCATTTTCGTGAGTTCCTATAATGACTTGCAGAGGTCATCGTCTCCACGTTTCGCAATAAGTCACGTGCCGTCGTGACAATTCAGCAAGCTGTGGAAGATACCCTTCATAGGCAACTCTATGGCAGACACAACACCAAATAATCAATTGTCGGAGGACCAACACGAAACTACCATGTGACTGGCAATATTGCATGAAAGTCTCTCTGTTAGTTTTCCCTTTCATCAATTTTTCATTTTCAGTCTATTATTTTTCTGTAAGGCCCACTATCCATTTTTCGGCACGCCAAACAGTCAAATTTAAACACAGACTCATGTGCGAGACTTTCTAGTTTTTGATAACCTCGTGAAGGGTCTCTGATGTTACGAAATTCTAAGTTGTTACACTTGGCACGTTCAGGTTCAAAACGTCATATTTCACCAATTTCGTGGACAAAATCGATAAATTGTTTGATTCCGTGTGTTTTGGGGACAAACTTGAGGTAGTTTTTAGCTCAGCTGACTTGTCAGTCAGCTGAGCTTATCTTATGGTCCTTCGTCCGTCCGTCCATCCGTCCGTCGTCCGTCAACAATTCACATTTTCGGCTTCTTCTCCGAAACCGTCAGTCAGATCCACATCAAACTTGGTTTGGATGTGCCTTGGGCATGTCTCTACCAAGTTTATTCAAATGGTCATGGTCCAGTGATTTTTGGATTTTTAATGAATCTTTTTGTTCTTTTTTGGGAAAATCTTAAAAAATCTTCTACTCCAAAACCACTCACCCAATTCCTTTGATATCACACAGGAACACCCCCTGGGACTCCTAGTTCTTAATTTGTTCACCAGGTAGCGTTGCAATTTTTTCTATTTTTTGATGAATTTTTGTGTGTTATTGCTATTTTCGACTTCTTTTCCAGAACCGTTTCTCAGATTAAGCTGAAACATAGTGGATATGCTCCTTGTGGAAGGGTCAAACAAAGTTGTTCACCTTGTGGGAATACTGCATATTCTTGATTTTTAACGATTTTTTTCAATTCGGGTACTTATGGGTCAATGCAGCTTTCCTATTGATTACTATAGAAGTCAATGAGCATTCTAATGATAATTCACATTTTCGACTTCTTCTCTAAAACCGTCATACAGATTTACTTCAAACTTTGTGGCAATGTAGATTGGGTAGGTTTCTACCAGTTTGTACGAATGGTCATGCTCTAGTGATTTTTGGATTTTTTTATGAATTTTTTGTTCCTTTTTGGGGGCAAACCTTAAAAACTCTTCTCCTCTGAAACCGCTCACCCAATTGCTTTGATATCGTAAATAGACACTCCCAGGGAGACCTAGTTCCCAATTTGTTCAATTAAGTATTTTATGAATTTTTTTGTATGGTTTTGCTATTTTTCACTTGTTCACAGAACTGTCACTCAGATTAAGCTGAAATGTGATGGATATGTTCTTGTGGAAGGGTCAAACAAAGTTGTTTACTAGGTGACACTGCATTGGATTTCTGATTTTTAAGGATTTTCAATTTGGGTACTTATGGGTCAGTGCAGCTTTCCTATTGATTACTATGTAAGTCAATGGGCATTCTAATGCTAATTCACAGGACAACTGACACGGAGTTTACTGTTTACTTGATAACTTGAGATCTGTTTTGAGTTAGTACTGTGATGCTGCACATGTTAATGTTTCTGTATGAAGGTCTTGCTTAGACAGTACATGAATGACCTTGACTTCGTTTCTGGGGTCACAGTGCAACATACATGAATTTTACTCTTCATTATAATTTGAGAACTACTTGAACCTTGATGTTGCACATGTTAGTGTTCTTGTATAAAGGTAAGACTTACTCAGAACATGGGTGACCTTAATCCTTTTCCAAGTTCATAGAGCTGCAAGTGTGATGAATGTCAAGATCAGCTGAGCATGGGCTGTTCACACAGCCCGCTTGTTTGTGATTTCCTGTTGGAAATGGAGAAACGCAATGATGCAGATGACAGAATTGTAGTAATTTTAGATTTCCGTGAACAAAACTGTTATACTCTAACAATTTAGTGCACGAAATCGAGTAAGCTGTGGATTTTATGAAATGCTCTTCCAATTTGGTGCACAAAATTGGATAACATATGGATTACGTGACATGTTTTCGATTTTGTACACATTTGATAAAAAAAAATGGATTGTATGGACAAAATTGGAAAACATTTTGAGATATTTTGGACGCATTTGAAAACCTTACCCCATTCGGTGGACGCATTTGATAAATTTAAGGATTTTGTGGATAGAATTAATAAACTTGCGATGTAAGTGTGGGCAAAATTGATATATTTAACAATTCTGTAGATCCAAATTTTCAATTTGATGGACGAAATTGATAAAACCTACACTTTTGTCCACGAATTCATAACCCTCCACGAATTTTGTGCACAAAATATATAAACTATTACAATTCCGAGCACAGAATTCATCAAGCGTGTTGAATTTTGTAAAATACAATCAAAATTTGCGATTTCTTCCAGTTTTGTCTACAAAATCAAAAGGGTAGTTTAATCCATGGTAGAACTTCGATTGAGTAATTTATTCTGTGGATTTGGTTGTGATTTCATCCATGAAAACGATAAGTATTGCGATTTCGTGCACATGATCAACAATGTTACACGTGGCACCCCATACATAGTGGGCAATGGGGGTAGTCATATGATTCCATCAATGTCCATGAAAACAGGTCCGCCATCTCTAGGCCCAATGGACACTGGGAACATCTGCCTTATAGTAGTCCGAGGCATGGTCCAGGCCTACACAAGGTATGCCAACCTATGGACTACATCTAGGTCTAAACCCAGAGGGCGCCATAAGCTAGAACGCAGTGAATGCGCTCAGGGGATAAGGGAAGTCTAATGGACAAGCCTCATGAACCCTGCAAAGGAGCCTTCTACACCAGCAAAAACATAAATGCCCTCCTCCAGCAGAATCAAATCATGCAGGTAGTGCACAGTGAAAGTTGTAGACGATCATCAGCAGCAAGCTCAGATGATATTGACAACATCAATGTTCTTTGGGCTTGCAAGGAGGCAGCAAAGGCTCGCACCCCACGAGCTCTAGACGAGACTTGCTTCAGGATCAAAGGCTTGTCGAAAGCATTCTCATAGGCTTTCATGATGGTCTGCTTAATCCACGATGAAATTATATTTCAGCAGACCTGTCCCTTTGGGGGCACAAAGAGGGTGGACCTCTGACCCCTGGCACTCTCCATACCTGAGAAAGACTAATGCAGAGCTCTCACCAGGCATAGGGTTGTTTCCTGAGTGCATAGAGATGTATCCATGGAATAAACGGTAAAACCCCCAAAGGCCATATATGGATCTCGAGCTACTAGGTTCTGTGCCTTGAAGGTCCAGTAAGGTGTCAGGGTCACCTGGTAGTGGTCAGGTGACCATTGGATTCAGTCATGCGTGGATTTGGCTTCTTTAGTCCCTAAAGGAGGTGTCAACAGAAAATAAGTTTTCCACGTCCAGTACTTTATGTTCACCGGATGGGGGTCCTCAAAGCACTCAAAGGGCCACTTCTTCAACATGACTAAATAATCAGTCACAATTACTAATCAAGATCGATATCCAAATTCAGTCCAATTTTGAATCGGTACAAATATGACAAGTAAATATGGACATGACCAATTACATGTGCATACAGGTAGTGAGCATTCATCAAGCCGTGCATCTGCCATCGACCTCCAAACAGACAACATACACAAAGTAATAATAATGACTGTCATGAAAAATAGTAGCAGAAAAAGCTTCCAATGATGTCAAAGAGACTGCACCAAATTCTGTGTAATCAAAATTCCACCATGATCAAAATCACCAGCCGTCAAACAAGCCCTGTCGAGTTAGATCAAGATAGACATACGCCTAACTTTAGTATAATATGGAAGAAAACATCTCTCTCCTGACTTAAGACTGGTACTTATTATTTCTGTTCTGAGAGTTCTGAGTTCTTTTTAAAAGTTTGTGGTAGCTTTAATCGATTAAATGCATGCAACAATCAACTTTAAGATGTATCTTGCTCTATACACATGCCATTAAACTGCTGAATACAATCAATACTCGCTCACAACCTCATTTATAACACTTTTCAAATCGGCCTTATATTTGTGTCATGAGAATTCAATTCTATCTACAAATTTCAAAAATGATTTCTTTAAACATCCCTGTTTTACTAATTTATCAAATAAAAGTGTATGGTGGAATTCGAAATTGTCAAAAGCAGTGCATACTTTAGCCAATGCAATCAACGGTGACACATAGACGCCATAGGCAGGCCCAAGAGCGATATTAGTATCCCTGTGAGGGTAGTTAACAATATTAAGCTGGAATTGTTCTCATTTGTCAAACAGGTTAAACTTCATTTCACATCATTTAACATCATTATATGCAAGTATGAACATTCCGAGTCATTATCTGTAGTTTCCTTCAATTCTAATTCACTAAGGTTGTATTTGGATGAAATGCCTTGTTTGAAATATTTATCATTGATGCTTAGTAGGTCATAAATATATCGAAAGGTGAGTCTAAAACATTTATTACGATGGTGTTTCATTGTAAAAAATGATATTCGTGGTAAAATAAATGTATATTAGCTAACAATAGTGCACAATTCGCACCCATTAAAATACCTTTGCTTTAAGACAGAAAGTCCAAATTTTACGCAAATGTTATCTATAAAAAATTTCAATAGTTGAAAAAAATCATCACATTGAAATGCATACTGATCATCCTCCACATAATTGCCAAATTTGCATTCTTAAATGTAATGATCAGGGTTTTTTTTAATTGTTTTTCTGATATGTTTTATTTGTAAGTGATTTTAAACATCATTGCAACTCTTTATGTGTAGTGGTTGTAAATAGAGTAGAAAGTCCCAAGATGAAATTTATTTGTAGGGTAATTTATTATTTGCACCATTCAGCTGTTCTAACAAAACTTTGGAGTTGGACAAAATTCAAAACCCTTTTTGCGCCAGAAGTTGGTTCTCTTTGATTACAATAATTTAGCTCAAACGTTTGTCCCTTTTTCAAATCCTTCGACAGTAAAACAGTACGTTGAGCAAAATGTTGAACCTGCAATAAATCGGAACATATATGGATTTTTGTGAAGTTTTAGAATTTCAAAACCTCTTTGTAAACGTGCATATTCATCGGAAAGTATCATGTTGAATGGCCACAAAAATTGCTGATGGTCGTTTAAAATAGTGTCGAGTGACACATTTATTTTTTATACATGACAATATCAGTTCCTTATTAATAACAGCGCCTCATCACCAAGGGTGCTGCATGCTCTGAGCATATACTAATGAATTGGATAAGAGTGGCTGCTCCTGGCAGGATGCTGGCTGGAGACCTTGTTCTTGTCCCCCAAGAAAAAGTAGTTTTCTTTCTTGTCAGGGTTGTGGAGGCATCTGAGTATATGTATCAAATCATTTTCATGAATATTGACTGCCACTGAACAGGATTAACAAGTTCTGTGGGAATAACCACCATACCTCAAGATGACATCCCTCCGACTCTCAGTTTGTAGTATGTTGTTTACATCATGTATGTAGCCGAAGTGAGATTTGTGTCTAACAAGCCCAATTCTTCAATTATAACCATAAAAATGTTTACTTATAATAACATTATTTGGTGCTTTATCTCTTGGTGAAGAAAAACATAATTTTCATGCACATTTTGCAGGCAATTTGCAACCTCTGGATTTGTATGAATTGGAAATGGTGGCTGGGTTTTTTTCCAGTAATGTCATGATTTTATGACTAAAATAGATTTCATTTCGCTGATCCAATCATCTAATATTGAAATATAAAACCTGTCCTTTTTGCCCGTTTCCTTGCATATTCGCCTTCCATATAATTATCCAATATAAAGTCATCAACGGTTTTACTATGGTTAAATATTTTGGATTGGATATTCTTGGAGTATTTATATGAAAGCTTAGGAAGAATGGTATCCAGATAAGGCGGTAAACATGATTGTACGTTTCTATTATGTCAAATGTTTGAAAGGTTTATATAATCAATTTCCCTATCATTATATGTTAATGTTATGAAATCTTGTTTTGGTATTTATTTCTCAATAGTTGCAGGTGTGAAAAGTCTATGGGGCGACATATGCGTAATAATATGATACAAAATTTTATCCATTTTTTTTCAGGAATAATTTTGTAACATCTTCCTTCAACTTGTGAAGTAGGGCCAGATGAATTTCACAAAGTGTAGACCTACTTTAAAAATTTAGGTGAAACACAAGAGCGCAAAAATGAATTAGATGTTTATGATGACCATGTGAATAATCTTGTCTTGCCCGAGCATTCACCAACTGTTATGAACATTCTATTTTTGAATACTTTTTATCAACATTCCGTAACCCTTTCACACAATCATTTAATCCAAAAGGCCACATGGTACTTAGTTCTTTTTGCCCAAACAGTTCCTGTTTCATTTTCATATGATGATGTGTTTCTGTAATTTGAACGTTAAAGTTGTGACATTCTTTTTAAACGTGTCTACCTCGAATTCTCTTTTTCCAACTGTCTTTTGGTGACCACTGACCCATTTATGGATTGCTCTACCAGTCTCTCCAACATACTAAAGTTCACTCTCTTGACATGACAGTAAACAAATGACATTTCTTGATTCAAATAGGATACTGCATCTGAACTCGAAACTTTGTAATATTTCTTTGTGAAAGAAGCCAAAAACTTTGTGTTCTGAGTATTTCAGCCGGCTTCACAGATACAACTTTTACCATTCTGAATTTTCATTTTTTTTGGGGGGGGGGGGTATTTCTAGAAAGGCAATTTGGTTCCAAGCAGAACCAGCAGGAGGTCCTACCGTGGTAGGACATGCCTAAAAGGCAGTCTGTCCCTGTAGAAGGACGCTGGGAGCACCAACAGACGAAAATTACTCCTTATTAGAATGTCTGGGACATTTGCCATGGTTGAGGAGATGGCAGATCGAAACTCTTCATGGTTCTTGAGCTCCTACCGAGGACCTCCCACTGGTACAGCAGGAAGTCCTCAATGTCTGTCATATACAGAAACCACGGATGTATTTTCTGACTGGCGCAACAATCTTTCAATCAATCGAGAAAACCTCAAGAGTGAGTCTCGAAGCCCTTCTGGCAATTCTATCTGCGACCATTTCCGAGAAACCTCTGTTGTGGATGTGCCGTGCAACAACCATTAAGTATGGAGGTTGAGCACTTGTTCCTGAGGAACAAACTCATCTGCAGTTGCACCAGAAGTTTTGGCCATGCCAGTAGACACAGAGGTGGCTCGATGCTTAATTCCAGGAAGTCCAGGGACCAATCTGTCATCAGTCACCAGGGGGACCAACACCACGTTGCAGTCATGGGAAAGAAACTGCAGTCATTTTACGAACTGTCACTGGACCTTCTGGAGGATATGCAGAGACAGAATATAAGCCCAAAGATTGCTCCAGTCCATGGCTAGAACATCCACCGCCATGGCCTGAGGATCCGAGACAGGCAACACTTGAACTGGAGGGCTTGCACATGCGCTTGTTGCTAACATATCCATGTGTGGGGTACCCTTCCTGGCCCACATGGCCTGAATGATCCCTGGGTGGAGGGATCACTCCATCCCTGCCAGCTGACCTCTTCTTGACAGTTGGACAGCCAGGACAATTTGTAGTCCTCGGAAATGCCTGGCAAGCATGTTGACATTGTGTCTGGTGCACCATCGAGTGATGCATTTGACTTACTGAGTTAGCTTTGGGGAGCGAAGCAATGATCAAGACTCCATGAGATCTGACTTTTATCTCACCACCCCCTTTGTGATATATTAGCAACAGTTGTATGGTTTGGAATCCTTGGGTCTTGTAGCAAATGGGATGGGGGGGGGGGGGGAGGGGCAATCCCAACAACTGTGTAATGAGGATTTCAATGAAATGCAGAGAATCGCTTTCTGCTCATGCAAGAACAGATCTGCTCCATGTCCCCACTGGTGCAGGCCAGAACTGTCAGGGCACCATGGCAGAAACTGGTGTCCTATTTGGTCTGTTTTCCCCTTGAGGCTATGGGTCTGCTGGGCATATCAGTCCCATGGGATCACAGGCCTGAGTACGCCCTCTGTTAAAAATAGACTACATACAGTGCTGAGTTGGTCAGACCCATCAAAGTATAGTCTTCCAGTACAATAACTGTTTTCACAATTTTGTGCATTTTGAAACGGTGTGTCGATTTGTGTAATCTGAGTGGACACTTTCGTGTTTTAGTATCCTTGTAACCAGTGAGATGAAACCTGTTCTTCATGGCCAATACTGAGTCAGTATAGTGCATGTCGCAGTTCACAGGTACATGTACATGTAGTTTTGTGACAGCATCTGTTATAATTTGTTTATGTAAAAAGAAAAGACAGTTTTGTATTGCATGTATAAACATCCCCATGAATTAAATATGTAAGTAAGTAAGTATGAATAACATACATGTATATGCACATATACTCATCCATACTGATATGAATACACTGTACATGTATATGTGCATGTATGAATAACATACATGTACATGCACATATGCTCATCCACACTGCCTAGAGGGGCTGACTCTCTCAGTGGGCACTTTTCTCTGGTCCCAAGGGTGCCAACTGTACAGAGGTTTCACTGTGTTTGTAAACACTTTCTTTCTTTCCTTCCTTCCTTCCTTCTTTGTTTACGACAAAGTTGGTCCAGGGTTTTTCTCGGACATCATTTTTCCGAAAACCACCAAACTTGCCATAGTGACTTACCTAAGCTGCGCAATTTTGCATCTTATTTGGAATAGTCATGATGTTTAAAGTTAAACAAGATAGGGGCAAGTAAAATATTTAAAGTTCCATATCTTCCAAATCATTGCAGATAGACTCAAAATTTTAAAGTGCAAAATAAGGTTGTGACACCTGCAAATATAATGGACAGTATATAAGTTGTAGAATTTAAAATTATGCTAATAAATGATTAGCAGTGAAAAATTTAAAAGTTTAATATCTCCAAAACTATTATACATAGAGATGCCATGCCAACTTCAATTTGTATGCTTGTGCCAAAGCCACGTCTTGAACTATGAACCAAAGTTTTAGGATTTTAATTTATTCAAACTAGGTGAATGTGCAAAATGTAAATCTTGAATAGCTCCAAAACTATTACAGATCGACGTACCATCCCATCCTCAATTGATGGGTTTGTGGCATAGCCCCATCCACTGAACCATAAACCAAGGTTTTAGGATTTCAATTTTTGCAAACAAGGCAATACACAAAATTGAAATGTTGAATAGCTTCAAAACTATTATAGATAATAGTTTCATTCAAACCTCACTTAATAAACTTGTGACATGGCCACATCTAAAGAACCAAGACGCAAAGTTGTAGCATTTAATTGATACAAATTAGGCTAATACACGAAACTTAGATTATGCTGAGCAATGGAAATGTGTAGCATTTCAAACTGTTCTCATTTTGAAGGCACCCAAACAGATTTGATGTGAAGAAAATCTTTTTTTCCAGTTATTTTTGTTTCTCAAATACGTGTTTTCTAAGTTGGTGGACACATAAGAGAAAGGTAACTTGTAACTGACTCTGGTGACAAAATGGCACCAAAAGCTTACGGTCGGAGTCTTTATTGGTTAAAACATATTTTATTAAAAAAAAAAAAACAATGGGAAAACATGGCGAAGCCCTACACTAATCCCTCTTGTACATATAAAAGCATAGAAATCAAGAGGCATTACACACCAGGTAATCACAAAGACCTGGTCAAGTAGTAGTTAACATCACATTACACTACACATAGATGGCAAAATACCGAGACAAAATATTAAGGATGTAATCAAGACAGTACGCCACGAAGGGACAGTAGATGGGGTAATGACTTAAATAAATGATATGAAGTTATTGAACTGTTATATTCAAGGCTAAAGCATAGAATTACATAATAATGAAACCGTCAGAATCAAGTCAAATATGCTATAATTGTAAATCATTAAGTTCCTGCCCCGAGCCTTCCTGTAGCTTTTATATACTTATGCACAGCCAAAAATATAATTTTGCTTTCTTTGCCATTGCACTGGTTGCAGCGATATAAAAGTGTTCGAACGGTAAAAGATGGAATAGGTAGAACCTTCCTTTGTAAAATATCCCTTGGTACACAATACCTGTTACATTTAGAAAAATAGTGGAAAACGTCTTTATTTGCGTTGCCACAGGAGCACTCCGGGGAGTCAACCAGTTCTCTCTCAAAAAGATCATTTTTCAAATTACTGAATTTTTTATTCGTTGGAGGGGCAGGAGCTTAACGATCTAACTTTAAGAAATTTGAAATTTTTGTAACCTGAATATCCAGGTTGTCAGCTTTCAGAAAGCTCTTCCATGACAAAAAACTACATCATTGTAGGTTACTCTTTCTTGAGACCCTTTCTTGGTTAATTCGTTACCACTTATTTAAAAACCCGCCCGTACTTTCGGACCTGTATCCACTATCGGGGCAGCTTTTTCCACTAAAGTTTGTTTTTGACGCAGTGGGGCGCTCGGCACTCAGCCTATTGCTGACCCTGAATTCACTGCCTCAGGGCGACTTCACTTTTTGATACAAAACCCGTATTGTGGGGCCTACAACTGGTAACTGTTTGTCTTTGTATTTACATTATCAGGATATGCTGACTCTGGAAAAGTGCCATTTTATATTGTACATAAAATTCATTCGGCAAACTAACATTCCTTTAACACTAATCACACATATATTTTGGATGCTACCTCTTCAAAATATACAATCGACTTGGCTGCCATTATGCAAATTGTCAATTCCCCACCCAATACCAGTGGTTTGTAAATGTCAAAATGAGCTTTGGGACGATCTTATCGAGTGGGGGTGGGAAGAGGGCTATAATATATGAAACCAAAAGTACATAATTTGCAAATATTTCAGAGCATCAGTAATGATATGATAGATACTGTGGCTGCGATTCACTAAGATATTTAAATCAAGTTTGTTTTTGTGAGACTGTGGGACAATCATTGCATTAATTGTGCAATGTTCAAAATGGCGCTCGCCACCGCATGACATCGTGTCGCATTTGGATTTATTACTAACGATGATAACTGCTCCAGACCCAACCAACCGACCAGATTAAATTTTACATAGTAAGTCATGTTTTGAAAGTGCTTTAACGACCGTTTGCCCTGGTAACTTGGAGAACGGACACCTGGAGGCGTGCTGAAAACGCGTGGCCGTTATTCACTGTCATTTTCCTTCTCGACAATGCATTACGCCATGTTTTTAAATAGTGCTCACCGTGTGTGCATGCATGCCATGATGGTATGGTGTTGCATTTGGATTTATAGCTGACGGATAACTGCTTCAGACACATCCGAGCGAGCAGCTTAAAGTTAAGATTATAAAGATTAAAGTTAAGACAGTAAGTCATATTTAAAAAAAAAAAAGTTGACGACCGTTTCCCCTGGTAACTCGGAGAGGACACCTGGAACCCAGCGATACTAGATACCCAAACCGCACCACCGTGGCTTTATGCAGCAGCTATGCGTTTTCCCCGGCCCAAGTTGACCGTCCAGACAAGTTGAAATAAAATGCTGTGTTTAAGTTGACTTTACTGCAAAATAACGGCACGTTGGGCAGCTGTTCTGTAAACTTGCAATTGGTTACGGTTGTTTAGAACGACCGCTTTTTTTACGGGTGGTCGTTTGTGGGGTGATTTTGCTGGTCGTTGGTCGCGTGTTGCAGCTGGTCTAGGGCTGTCCAGCTGGAGCATTGGAACAAAATTTTGCATCACAGTTCTTGGACAGTACTGTAGAATTATTTCCAAAATAAGTGTCTCTCATGTGAATAAGTTGAGAAAATGCTCCAGGGAGTCCTAAATTTGCTGCTGCAGAGATTTCCAGTTGGACAGCACTGTGGTCGTTCGCGTCAGATCATTTAAGATTGCAAAAGCGGCCCTGCCAAGGAAAACTGGGCGTTTTGACCAGGTGGGGACTGGGGTCGGTAATTTCAGGTACTACTGTACAAAGATTATAACATGCAATACCTGTCATGGTATACCAACCAAAGAGACACAATGTAAGAACATTTTCAAAAATATGGTGAAATCATTCTTGATGCATGATTGCCATGAGATGGGAGTACTGGAGAGGGACCGCTTCATATATTTACAACTTCAGTATCGTAGAGTTATGAAAATTATGCCTTTGGTGCTTCTTTATATATATATATATATATATATATATATATATATATATATATATATATATATATATATATATATATATATATATATATATATATATATATATTTATATATATATATATATATATATATATATATATATATTTCATTCATTTATTCATTTATTTATTCATTCATTCAATTGTTTATTTATTTTTTCAGATCTATCTTTTAATTCATAAATGATTAAAGCATTTCAGCTATAAGCCTGTGTAAAGCAACTTAATATTTTTTTCTGATTTTATACCTCCTATGTTTTTAATGTTATGGTCCATAACATATATAAATAAGCCAAGGCAAGATTCCCTAGGCATTTAGTGCTCCGATTTCATGCATCATAGTTTAGTGTGCTTTCAGCAATTATATTGCACAATGCTGGCATATGTGTGAATAAAATATTACCAATCAATCAATCAATCAATCTATCATTCAGTCCAACATTCAGTGATAAAATTTAAGTACATTTTGGCCTGGTGATTATCTTTATCTTTTTTTTCCTCTTGCTTTTGTAGAGAAAATACACAACTTACTATTTGCAGGATAGTGTATCTGTTAATATTTCCCGTATTAATAAACATAATATGTGTGCCCAAATTCCCTATAGCGTTACATGTAGAAGTACAAAATTTGTTTTATCTTAATTGATAACATGGCGATGGTCTTTTTTAAATTAATTTTTTACTAATATTTGGCAATTTCCATCAGATTTTGTACAATCCGAGGAAAAATTACCAACTCAGTAAAATAAAGACTAAATGTTGTGATTTCGTCGACCATCTTAAGGCAAGATTTTCCACTCGAATCTCCCCAGAGTTCACCATTTTGCATGCTCAAATTCGAAATTTTTGGGGAAAGGGGAGGGTGATGCCCCCAGACGCTAATAGCATGCCTTCTGGCGCTTGCTTTGGCGTTTGGGCCACATATGTTTCATGTGGGCTACTGAAAAAAAAATAATATACTTTTTTGGACCACTTGGGTCTCTGAGTTTCTAGCACTGGCCTGGGTTGATCAATATTCATTATGGAAGGGCGGCTTGAAAGTACATGTACCTTTATTATTATTATTATTATTATTATTATTATTATTATTATTATTATTATTATTATTATTATTATTATTATTATCAGTATTATTATTCCATTAAGTTTATGTTTGGGCCTTTTTAGTAGGGTTTGTCAAGTTACCGGAATCACACACACACACACACACACACACACACACACACACACACACACACACATATATATATATATATATATATATATATATATATATATATATATATATATATATATGTATATATTTGTTAGGCCTTCGGTAACTTGGACATTTGTTGAAACATGTTTAAACTGGATGTTCTTTCCCCTTTTACACATTACCTCTTTTGGCGTCAGTTTAATGTGTTACCTGGGCACAGCGGGATGCACTTGTTTTAAAGCAAAATAGCTGATGAAAATTATTAAAATAAATGAGGGGGCGGTCATAGCGTCGAGCTAGAGCAAACCAGACCGCGAAGCGGACCTGGGGAGGAGTGAAGAAATGGTCTTTCAATTTTCGCAGAGTTCCGGTCGCATCCGTTAGCGAGCGCTGCGGTGCCGGTCAGGAAACACACCGGCCAGGCAACAGCTACCCGAAAACTCGCAGACCACATTTGATTCCACGTGTTGCAGCAGGTCCATGGCCGGGAAACAGTGTCTGGGGACCATGAACTGTGCTGGCAGCTGTGGTACGTTAGTCTGGGCGACATCCAACAGAGGAACAAAGTCGAAATTGGTCGGATGCGACCGGAACTCTGCGAAAATTAAAAAGACCCTGTCTGCACTCTTCTCCAGGACCGCTTCGTGGCTTGGCTTGTCCTACCTCGACGCTATGACTATACACCCCCATCCCCACCCCCACCTCCATTTATTTTTATGATATTCATTAGATATCTTGTTGTATTCAATAATTCAATAAGAAAGCGTCTTAGGAAAGACTTATTGTAGGTGAGCTGGCCATTGTGTTTTGCCTTTTAATAATTATAATGTGATATCATTTTCACTTTATAGAACTGTACTGGAAAGGAGTCCGATCAAGATTGACATAATACTGACGTACTGCCGTTGTTCCATGAATGACACTGCGCTGTTGGATCTTCTCCCGTACTTCAAGGTGAGAATTTGTCGAAAACTGTCTTCTTGGGTGCATAAGCAACTGTCTTCAGGTACAAATAACCACTTATTTAACTAACAAACTACAAATATATCAAAACTACCAGCCGTAAAAGTCTAGACACGTTGCAACCAGCCTGATAGAATGTTTTATATATTTATTTGTTCTTTCGTTGCCACCGTCATTTTATTCATTCTTGAATCGACGTTCTTCACCAAGTGTATGTGATCCTTTGTGTTAAATCTCACTAAATATTTTGTAGGAAAAGGGTCTAGGAATTGTGAATGCAGCTCCCCTATCAATGGGACTTCTATCAAACCGAGGCCCATCATCATGGCACCCTGCCACGGATGAGATTAAAAATACCTGTGCCCAGGCAGCAGCGTACTGTCAGGTATAAATTTTAGGAATAGAAGGACACAGATAAAACACAACACTTAAGTCCTTAAAGTTACTCTCAATTTACTTGCATACATTTATCACCATATTTGTTTTCGACGTCACAAGTAGTATCTTCACAACAGTAGAAGAACGTTTCTCACAGCATTTTCTGTTCGTATCTTATATTGACAGTAAAGTCCACGATTAACCCATCAGCAGAGTATTTCAAACCAATTTTATGTTAGCAATACATGAGAAATTTGTGCTAAGGACCATTCATGGAAGCGTGATGATGACGAGGACGACACCGACGACGACATCGATGATGGGAAAACCTACACCGGTCTCCTCCGGGCACCAGTGTAACGGTGTTTGTTCCATGATACTTACAAGTAGTGTGACAAGCAAGCACCCATGTAACAAAACAAAACCTTCATGTGTGGCAGACGGGAATGGGCGATCTAAATTATGATACTGTACTTTTAGTTTATTTTGTCAAGATAGTGAAACATGACTTTTACTGCATACAATCATCGACGGCTTCTTTTCCTGATAACTCTATCTTGAAGTGTCATAATTTCTAGGCCCTAAAGTTTATTTATCGGTACCCTATGTTTATATTAAAGAAACAAGATGTGGATTTGTCACGACTAGCCCTTAACTTCAGTCTGAATCAACCGGACATCCATACAACACTGGTCAGCACCGCCAGGTAAGGTCGTGGTGAAGCACATGTTTTAGGTCAACTAACAAAATCTTAAACTTTTTCTTATTTCATCTCATCCCATGCCATCTGAACCTATTTCATCTGATGTCACAATAAATTCTTGTGAGTTCATTCCAATTTTTTACTTCACCATATCGAATAAACAGAATTATTTAAAATTACAGTTAGAATATAGCCGGTCCAAAGATGACGAATATGTGCGAAAATAAAGTAGATTTGTTAATTATTTATATAAAGCTTTGGAATATCAAACTATGTGACCATGTATCGACAATACTGCATTAGGAATAAAGTGCATAAATTGCAACTTTGTAAAAACTTTGTACATGGAATGTTTTATTTCACGTAAAGATGTTCCTCAGTTGCACCTTAACTTAATTTGTGAATGGGATGCTGTTACAAATTACAAAAGTTGGGGAATTTCGATATATGCTAAATTCAGTGAATTTCCCAACAATCCACATTGTGACCAGGGCTTCTGCGGTACTGCATGTTACAAGCCTCCATGGTGCTAGGCAACCATTTTGCATTTATGATACTTGAACCTGTCTCATAGGCAGCCTTCAAGCCATGCCTGCTAGGTGTGTGGTTTGAAAGGTTTGAGTCTCATGGCAAATGGGAGGTGGTATTCCCAGCAACTGTGTAATGAGGTTCCAATAAAATACAGAGAATATCTTTCTGTTCATGCAAGAAACATATCTGCTCCATGTTCACACTAATGCTGGACAGAGCTGTAAGTGCACAATGACTGAGACTGACCAGTGTCCTAGCTGGTCTGTTTTCGCCCAAGGCTAGGAGTCTGCAGGGCTTATCAGTCCCAAGGGATCAGAGGGACTGGACCACTAGGCAGAACAAGCCCCAGTGTACCCTCTGCTAAAAATAGACTACATACAGAGCTGAGTTTGCTAGACCCATCAAAGTATGGACTTACAGTCCTCAATGACTGTTTTCACAACTTGTTGAATTTTGGAAAAGTGTGGATTTATGTCATCTAACTGGACACTTTCATGTCTTTGTTTTCTTGTAACCAGTGAGATGTATCCTGTTCTTCATAGCTAATAATGAGTCAGTATAGTGCATGTCTCAGTTCACAGGTACATGTACATGTACTTTTGTGACAGCATCTGTTAAAATTTGTTTATGTAATAAAGGAAAAAAGGGAAGTTTTGTATTGCATGTATACACATCCCTCTGAATTATAATATATGTACACTGTACACTGTAAAGGCACATATACTCATCAATACTGCCCAGAAGGGCTGACCCTCTCAGGAGTGGGCACTTTTCTCTGGTCCCCACTGTAGAGAGGTTTCACTGTACAGTGGTACCTGCAATTTAAGACCACACCTAATGCCAGACGAAAAGTAGTCACATAGGACAGGTGGTCTTTCATCTCAGATAAATGAACAGAGAAATAAAAGGACAATGTCTTTCTTTCTTTCTTTCTTTCTTTCTTTCTCTCTCTCTCTCTCTCTCTCTCTCCCTCTCTCTCTCTCTCTCTCTCTGTACGACCAAGTTGAAACGGAGTTTTTCTCAGACACTATTTTTTCCGAAAACCACCAAACTTGCCATGGTGACTGATATAACCAGTGAAATTGCACATCTTATTTGGAATAGTTATGATGTTTAAAATTATGCAAATTTTAGAGGCAACAAAAATTTTAAAAGCACCATATCTTCCAAACTATTGCAGATGGACTCAAAATTTCAATGTGCATATATACCTTTATGACACATGCCACTACATGGACAGTATAGTTGTAGAATTTCAAATTATGCTAATAAGGGGCATTGAAAAATTTTAAAATTGATTATCTCCTAAGCTATTGTACATAGAGATGCCATTCCAACTTCAATTTATAGGTTTGTGGCAAAGCCGCATCCAATGAACCTGGAACCAAAGTTGTAGGATTTCAATTTATGCAAATTAGGTGAATATGCAAAATGTATATCTTTAATAGCTTTAATACTATCATAGAGGTGCTATTCCTACTTCAATTTATGGGTTTGTGGCCTAACCCCATCGAATGAACAATAAACCAAAGTTCTTCTAAGGAAAAAATTCATGCAAATTAGGCAAATACACTAAATTAAAATGTCGAATAGCTTCAAAACTATTATAGATAGTATTTTCATTCAAACGTCACTTTATAAGTTTGGGACATGGCCACATCCCTTGAACCAAGAACCAAAGCTGAGCATTTTAATTTATAAAAATTAGGCTAATGCAGGAAGCTTAGATTATGTTGAACAATGGCAAAGTGTGCCATTTCAAACTTCTCATTTTGACGGCACCCAGATTTGCTGTGAAGCAAATATTCTTTTCTAGTTATTTTTGTTTCGCAAATGCTTAATATGTAAATTGTTTTTTTTTTCTCAATAATTAATTATTCTACAGTTTTATAGCGTTACAATGCTCAATAGTTGATATTAATATCATCATTTGTCAGCTTTGTATCTGACTTGCTCGTACATAGTTTTCTCTTGTATCTAAACAGGCTCATGCCAAACATAAGGGCAAATGAGACTACGTAGGATGTTATTTAAACCAAAGTTATCAACATTTTTCTATTGGAAACTTGTTAAGAATGGGAATATTTTTTATGTAAAGTTTATGGAGATCAGGTCAGTAGAACAGAAGCTACGTTAGTTCAAATTGTTGCATATATTATAAAAAGGTTCGGCCTGGAGGCTGTCCTCTCTGCTTCATTGATGACATAGCAACTTCTTAAGGCAGGTTGTAAAACTGATAAATGAATCTCTGTGTTTTTAAAATAATAACATAGCATATTTGTTCAGTAAATAACAAAGATCATATACAATCAACAAAACTATTTTAAACATAGACATTTTAGTTGTCAGTTGAAATATTGGTAATTTACCTGTGAAGACACCATTTTAGTCCTGTTGAATTATTGGATTGATATTTGGCCAACATTGCTGACTGCAGGGTTCATGGAAAAATGTATGAATATTGCATTTCATTTGATAATAATTGTACTGTACTGGTCGGATATGCTTCATGTTTACATCATAATATTGCCTTTTTGGTGGGCTTCATAACAAATTTCTGGCCATGTTTACTTCGGCTTTGAGAAAAGGGTGAACTTGTACTGGAGTCCTCTTTGCTCAGAAAAACAGAGAGAAAGGAAAACACTGAAGAGAATAATAAACACTGGCATGGAAAAGTCATGCAGGGATAATTATAATACACAATTCCAAGGAAAAATATTTTCTACTAAAATGAAATTTATTCACACAGAGTAAAGCAGACGGCAATTTATAGCCGAGTGCTTGTGGGCAATTTGAGAGGGAAAGAGTCAATTCATCAGAACAAATGTTGTTGTTTTTATGTTTTACCTAAGCTGACTTGTTAGTCAGCTCGGGTTACAGGATCCTTTGTCGTCCGTCGTCGTCCATACTTAGCATTTTCGACTTTTTATGTAAATTCGATTGGTCCTCATCAAACCAGGTTGAGGTCTACCTTGGATGGGTCTCAACTACACATATTTAAATAGTCACACTCCGATAAATATTTTTTTTTGGGGGGGGGGGGGCTTTAGCTGAAAAAATTCCTTAACTACTCAGGCAGGTGCTTTGAAATCGCACAGGGACAATTCTGGACATCCCTGAACTTTAATTAATTAATATATATATATATATATATATATATATGTATATATATTATATAATTTATTTGTATATTCATCCATTTATTCATTCATTCATTCATTTATTTATTCATTTATTTATATTGTGTGTATTTGTGTTTGTTTTCCACCTGTCCAAAAGCGTCTTCGATGAGGTTATACTGAAGTCTGCTGAATATTCTGTAGTAAGGTCTAACAAAGTTCTTTACTAACTTGTATTGCTCTGAACCCCAGCTTTTTAACACTTTTTTTAGGTCAGGTACTTACCGGTCAATCCGTACATTCCTTTTGATAACGGACAATGCTGGATTGCAATAGTAATTCACATTTCCTAAGTCTCCACACCATTCAGCCAAGATTACTTCAAACGTTTTGAGGATGCACCTTGGGTGGGTCTCTACTGATTCGGTTCAAATCGTCATGCGCCAAAGATTTTTGAATTTCTATGATCTGTCGCTCAAATCTTTAAGAAAAAAATCAAACAAAACCATTTGACAAATTGCTTTCAAATTACAAAGGAACACTTCTGAGTAGCGGCAGACCAGGCTGGAACTTATACTGGATTGAATGTCAGCTGACGATGGGCTGTGTACACATCTCTGTTGTTCTAATCTTTTTGCTGGTGCATGCAGATTTTGGTGTTCTCTGCTTTATTTGTGCCCAAACACACATGTCATTATATACATATGCAAGTAGTATGATGAAAGACCGTGACATGGAAGACCTTAAATCAACTTCAACTTTTTCAAAAAGCAAGAATACATTTCCTGCCAGAATATTTAAGGCAGTAAATGAAGAAATAAC
Source organism: Hermodice carunculata (assembly GCA_964020975.1). Taxonomy (NCBI): domain Eukaryota; kingdom Metazoa; phylum Annelida; class Polychaeta; order Eunicida; family Amphinomidae; genus Hermodice; species Hermodice carunculata. The sequence continues at coordinate 270,827 of CAXHWN010001134.1, read as the reverse complement.
ACAATATGTTTGTTGATAAATTATAACAAAAATCTTGCAAAGGACTTTTGACATTGCAAACAGCCTCAGCACCCAATAATGATATAATATATTCATGCATTAACAGCTTAGCTAACATTGAGAAGAATGTCAAGGCTGTGGATGACGTTTTATCCGATCGGGAGAGACAAACACTGGATGACGTAATGGAAAAGTGAGTATAGGAAAGCGACACGGTTTGGGTGAATGAATAGTATGTTAATAATGTAATCAAGATCTTCAAAATTATTTGCACAATCTTAATAAATAAACCATGCCTCTTTTGTCACTGCCAGGGATTTCTTCTGCAGTTTTTCCGGCCAAATCCCTGTGGATGTCTGTTGTATGAGAGCTACTTTCGATGACCAGAATGCTGGAATTCGAATTTTGTCATGAAGAACTATTGTTCTCCCTGCTTTATTAAAGAAAAAAAATTAACATATCAGTAAGCGCCGGCAGGATTCGAACCCGCACTGAGTATTTCCACAGGCTGAAGCGACCAGCTGGTGTGACCTGGTCGTTGAGGCACGTTTTGTATCTCTTATCGTGCTCAGTGGAACGTGCTAAAGAAGATCTGGCACGCGGGTGCACAGGCAGGTCAAACATTAGTTCTATTCCGTTTCTTGGATTTAAAGGCGGTGAGAAGGGTATCCGACTATAAAATTGTGTCAAGAAAACGAGGCATTGTTTAAATAGGAGATACCCCTTATTATTGGGATATATTCTGATACCTTGTATTATAAATCCCTGTCGCTACGCGGTAGGGATTTATTAATGCAGATTTTCAGGATACATCCCGATAACGCGTGGTATTTCCTCTTCAGAACGTAAACCCAGACTAATGGCACGCTTGAAAAGCACCGACTAAAATGTTAACCATGTGATTCAGACGTTTGAATCAAGTGGTTAACATTTTAGTCGATTCAGACGTTTCTTTTCAAGCATAAAATGAAATTACGAGAAAAATAACTGAAATCGGAAGCAGGGATTTGTAATTCATTAATAAGTTCAGAGAACTGATGGTATCAGAAAGGAAAGTAAGTGGTGATTGTGATTGTAGATACATGAAGCCACTGCAGAATGCACACTGGGAAGGCAACGAGGTGGCACAATACTGGGAACAATTGAAGAATAAGAGCACAAGCACATAGAATACGCTTTGTTGATCTCCATCAACCACGGCAAGTCGACTGAAGTCAGGCGATCCCTTGCGTGCGTCACAACAGGAAACACTAAGTCTCGTTCATTATTCGACAAACAAAATTGAATGTTTAAGAGGGTGTCGAAACAATACCTAGTTGGCTGCAATAGAAATGCCCTTTTTTCGTCAGATTTTTCCAGCTATTAACCAGTCACCCATCAGTCACCTTTCACGGTTAATAAAACACAGTATTTGGCATAACGTGGGTATGTCTGCGCATATAGTATATTACAGAAACTAATGCCCGAGATGGCCCGTTTGTGGTGGTTTTATTTCCCAGGAAGTTAAAGTCTACCTACATGCTGCGTTTTGCAGCATGCAACATCAGACTGGCCAGACTTTAGAGCTGACATCAGTGTTCGATGTACCAATGTTTCTAAATTACGTCCATGATATTGTAATTGTTATGAGGTCTGATGAAATTCGATGATGATACTATTCATCTATCAAAGTTGATATCATTTTGGGCCAGCCTGTGTTGATGATTGTACGACTGTCACTAAGGTCCAATCTATGACAATATTGGAAGAAGAAACGATACGTCGATCATACGAATGTAATTTTGAACCACAAAATATTAAAAAGTCAAGCACTATCATAACTATGGTCTTTTATTTTTAATGATTGACTGTGATCATCATATATATATTGTTTGTAAACATTTATATGTCGATTCGGTAATTGCTATTAAAACGGGAGGTGCACTCGAATTACTTTTTTTATAAAGTGCGCATCTTTGTTTGGAATACACCAGTGTGGTTTCGGATGGATATACACGACCGGACAAGGATCTCATCAATGTCCAACAAGCTGAAACACCCAGTTAAACAGATCATAGCCAAATTAATGCTGAAACAGTCTGAGAACTGCTTTCTGAAGGCAAATTAAAGCTTCAAATTCATCTTTGTGTTTAAAACAGTCTACGTATTTGCTGTGAATTATGTTTAAAAATTATTCCCTTAACCAGTTGCAGAACGAATCTGTTGAAACATATGATCATGCCAGATTAGTTTTCTCCCAGGCTTCTCTATTGATCATCTTGTTGCTACTGCAAGGTAATAAAGTTGAAATAAATTTTGTTTGAAGCATATCAATCCAGTTTGTCATGCTTTGTATAACAATGTTATTAGTAACAGAAATAACATTTGCCTCGGACGGTATACGACAACAATAAAATAAAGTGGAGCTATGCTCACAATCCAGTATATGGATGCATTTTTTATCCTGTCAATGTAGTGTTTTCATTGTACGCTCATGAATAACTGACACTGAGATATTTTTGTGCTTTAAATATTGGATCAACCCCACAGATCTTTAACAAATTCTTTCATGTTTAAAATATGATCACAAACGTAGCTTTCATGCATCACCAAGCAGTTTCAGTTAACTTGCCAAATGAGATAAAATGATAATTTCCTCACACTGATTTTTTTCACAATGTTAGACATGCCCTCTCTATCCCTTTTAGAACGACCTATACGCATAGCCACGGCCGTGTTGTTGTCGCCATAGAGAATGTTTACATGGATCCAGCGCTCAGGACAATGACAGCTATCAGCCAGCGACTAGAAAATTTTCAATGTAAAAATATTTTTACTGGTCGACAAATTTTCATGCACTACCCAGGCTAAGATTGCCATTCACACCATACACGAGACTAAAAGCTTCTTGTAGTCAATAGTCTGTGTTCAGGATGGATTTATTCACAACCTAGCCGTCGCGTTTGTAGCCTTTATTATAGGGTGGCTGAACGGCAAATGCACAGCCCAGTTTTTACCCAAAACAAGCCATATATGTTGACTGGTTGAGAGTTTAGTTGTCTCGGAACTCGTTTATATTTAGAATAATTTGGAGCCGATGGATCCTTATTTACGAACTGCTTCAAAGCTAACGTTGACGACCACTTGGGAAATGAGGTACGTTTATGCCGTTATACTTTACATTGTAAATGAACATACTGACTGTGGTATCACGGATTCCATGCTAAACCATGCATATTGGCAGACATTGTCCCATAGCAACCGCGTCATGTTGTTAATGCATTGATTCCTCCAGATATTGCACGTATCTGAATGCACAATTGGACACAGGCGGTACACGGCTTGTGTTGGGGCTGTAATTCAATCGGAAACAACCAATTTCTTCCTATTTGGAATTTACATACTAGCGCCATCCTAGAGAAAAAAAATGGCAAGTTCTTGGGTAAACAGTCCCACTGTATTCTCATGGGACGAAGGCATTGCAGGTATCATCCAAGCCGATATATTTTACATTGTTTGTGTTTGCGGACATTGACCTAGATCAACCTCCTTTCGCAATGAAACCTTGTGTAACCAGTATAGGTTTGTTTGTTTGCTTGTTCTCGGCACCTGCATGCCCACATATGTGCACAGAATTGAATTGCCTTTAATAATGATGCTCCAGGTTAAACGTCGTCAGGTGACAATAAATTTTTCCGAAACAGATATAGAGTTCCGCCTGCCTGTACACCCGATCCGCTGACGAAACCATGTCCTTGGTACTGCTGCAGAGGACGATGTGTAGAACACGCATTTGTAACTCCAATACAGCATTAAGAATATAATTCATCTTAACAAATGACATTTATTTGCTTAACTCATAGGGGGGATCCTGCATGCAGGTTAACTAGTTATTTGAACCAACGAGGGTAGAGACTCTACCCTCCCTGTTTGAACAAAACCATACATATAAATAATAGGTATTTCATATTTCGATTTTAGTGTGCCGCTTATCATTATGCAGCTTCTATACTTTAACAGATTCACTGATTTATTTTTAATTTTTCCCGCACGTTTTTAGCAGGGTAGTCCATTCTTTTCAAACAGAACTGCTCATATGTTAGGCTTAGTTTGCCCATTATCTTTTTCATTTGCCCATTATCTTTTTCATGTACACAATCGTTTACAAAAATATACGGGAGCTAATGGCTCTTAAACTTATGTAATTGGTAATAAAATTTTGGAGCCAGAAGCTTGACATTTTGGAGTCCTACGGTGCACAAAAAATGACTGCCAACTGTGTAGTGAATGCAAAATTAATTACGAATACGATTCTTCAAAAGATTGGCTTCGATGTAATCCGATCTGAAATGTGTAGCAACTTGATAATGTTATGTCTGAATTAAGTTAGGCGGTTGATCAAGAAAACTAAGTAAGAATGACATTATTTACATGTATCCAAAGCGTGTGACTGAGTCTGATACTCGTAAGTCCTTATTTAGGAATTCATTTTCGCCGACTGGGAATGGCCTGAGGAATACGTTTCTTCTGCATATAAGAAACGCCACATTTGTGAACACATTTGAGACACCAATAAAACTTAAGTACTTTCCTTCCACGGGCGCCCATGGACACGAAAAGGAAATATTTTGTAAAATGGTCTGCGGATCGATTTCGATGCTCTAATTATGCATCTTGTTTCTTAGTATGTGATTCTCCAACTTATATCTGTGGTTGTCCTTCCCACACCGTTACCCAGTTTGCACAGCTGTGCCCCCCGTTTGATTTTTAAAGACCAAAGATTTTGACAAGGTTTTTTTTTTATTATTTCTGAAAATGAGTGTAAGGGGTGTTAGTTTAGAAAATACACGTCATTCAGAGACTGGTTACCTGCTGTTTCTCACAAATCCCTCGAATTTGACTGGCAAAATGTTTCAACTGGACACGAATATCATGAACTTTTTTTTTTTTTTTTTTACAAATCTAATAAAAATTGATTCGTAGATACATATGATACCGGATTAATCCCCAGATACCTATATGGAGAAACACCTACAGATAATACACGCGTCACCAATCGTTACTTGTGAAATAACCGTAGACTTCGACAATTCAAGTTCACAGTCCAGAGATTCGCTGATTGTGTCATCCCATCTAGCATTCTCAGATATATGCATGGAGAAGCACCTTCAGATATTGCGCACACCACCAATCTTAACTTGCGGAATAATAGTGATAATAATAATAATATTGATGATGATGATGATGATGATGATGATGATGATGATGATGATGATGATGATGATGATGATGATGATGATGATGATGATGATGATGGCGACGATTATTATTATTATTCTTATCAAGGTTGGTTTAAACATATTTCATCTATCGAGAAAAAACATTGGAGAACAAGCCGACGCTTATACAAACTCCACTCCTAGCAATATACATGAAATCTCTGCACATAAAGTTAGTGTATTACAAGTGTGTATCAACAGATAAAAATCAGGTCTCATGGCGAAATACAAGAAGTACTACAAAACATATAACCTCACATGCCAATACGTATGGTCACTCTTCAACAGTGGAAACAACTTTCGATATTGCGGTCTATTTATATTGCAAACGTGTTCTACAAATGTCCAGGCACGGAAATTGATATGTACGCAAGTTGTCATTTCTAGCATATGCTTTTTACTATACATGGTTAGTTACTGGGAATGGAATGTACTGGTTAGTGTCTTTACAAACTCAGAATCTTTTAGTTGATAATGCAAATAATAATAATAATATTATCATTATTATTATTATTATCATTATTATTATTATTATTATTATTATTATTATTATTATTATTATTATTATTATTATTATTATTATTATCATTATCATTATCATTATTATTATCATTATCATTATCATTATCGTGGTCACGGCAAAATTATCACCAGTGTCAGGTAAATAGTAATCCAGCTCCGACATTGTGGCTGTTCCGATACCATCGAAGACGTATAATTTTTTTCTTGGCTTTCCCTATCAGTGATGGTCTCAAGCATGCGTTACTGAGCCGTGTGTATGACATTCTGGAACCAGGAGTAAATGTTAAATTGAGCACTCAGCCAGCGACTTACAAAAAAAACTTACTTTTTTGACGGGCGAGTCATGAGTTAGTGATGTACTTTGATACAGGTTCGACCTAGCTGCCCAGTATCAATAGTTTTAAGCTGCGCCCAAGTTTAGCAAAATTTAGGTCCAGAAATCACAAACTACGTGTTGAGACTGGGCGCTTTAATAAGAAACTAATTAGTGCTCATAATTCTGTTCTAAAGATGGCACTGAATATGAATTCCATGTACTTATTCCTGTAATCTCTATGACGACATAAAAAACCCTCCCTTCTCTTCAATTAATACGACAGTTTCCGAAGTTTCGTTCTTTGTCAGATAGCGCTAGTATTCAGTTCATAAATTGTCATTACAAGATCCAGAACTTATGAACTGTGTGACACGAAGTGCTTCTTAAGGCTAAATAGTATTATTTGTGTTTACACTTTTTATGACTTGTTTATACTTGTACATTACATATATGTTTTATATTGTGTGTATTATGTAACCATGAGCCCGTACGGACATAAAAGGGTTAATGAAGTATCAAATATCGCAAATTCACTTTCAAAAGTACAAATTCCGTATTCTTTTCACCCCCGACATCCCAGCAGATGAACGTGAACCACTCTGCAAGGAAGGGCAACATTTGTGTGTGTGCACCACATTCTTTGTGTCATTTTCACAAAGTTCAGAATTTTAGATATTTTGGGACTTGAACAAGTGTACTGGATACAAAAACCTCTGTTCCCTGCAAATTGCAAACACATATGCTATGATATTAGCCCTGCTTGAGAACGCGCACAAATACATAGCCAGAAGAGTGTCCACTGTCCAAGTTTATGCGGAAACGTGCGTACTTTTACATTTGAGGACGATTGTCACTGACAAGTTCACGTGATAAAGTAACCTGCCCTTTGTCTTCATGAACAGCTTTTGGAATTTGTATATGTTTGTAAATATCATTTACAGTTATTCCAAAACTCATAAACGGAAACATTAGTTGAGTGCTAATTGGTTCACAGTTCATCAGGTTTTAATACATTGCTGTCACTATGGACGGGCGGGTCATGAGATAGTGATGTACTTTGATACAGATCCAGATTCAGATTGCTTTTATTTGACCCGATGAATACAATAAAAAAAATCAGACATATAACAATTACTGGTCAGGAGACCCTCATTAAGACCACAAGGTCGCCAGCATGAGGGCCACCCAGAAAATGCTTTAAAGATACACATTCTCATTGAGTACTAGAAAAACTAAAAAATAAATACGATACAGTACATATTTATGACATGATTAACAGAGTAATTTAGATTTGACAAGCGAGCTAGAGATACTGGAAAAAGGAAATTAATATGATTCAGTTATAACAAACATTGACAATACTAATTAATATCACTTGTATCTGTGACATAGATAGATTGCATTTATCTATTACATATACAGGAATCAGAAATTGAACATGTCTCTGAATACTTTTCAACAAAACATGTTTCAATATAATTTGTGTTACCTTGTAAACTATGGGTGCTTACTTTGTCAATTATTAGGTTTTGGGTTTCATTAATCAATTTGATTAGACTTATCTGATGCAAGATTTAGAAAATTCATGACTCACTCTATTAATAAAGATGCTTCGTCTTCTAGTATGATGGTCACGGACTTCGGAATTAAGCATAATTTAAATTTGATTAAAATATTAGGTAAAAATTTATTCACTAATTTGTAGTAAAATACAAGTTGTAATCAAAATATATCTTCAAGTTTTAACAATTGTAACTGTTTTTAAAAATAGATTCACTTCGACCAATTTAAGTACTTAATGTAATAGTCCTAAGTGCTTTATTTTGCAACTTCCTGAAATGACTAATTTGATAATCCCAGTTTAAAATTGAGCAATGAAGATGTGGTAAAATAAGTGAATTGTAAAGAGTAATAAGCATGTTTAAAGGTAGAAAATGTTTAAGCCTATTAAATATACCATTTTCCTCAGAGATTTTTACTGACATATTGTTAATATGGCTATTCGAATTTAATTTTTGTTAATTGATAGTCCCAGAAAGTTGAAATTATCAACACACTGTAAATATATACCATCCATATTCAAATCTGGTACAGCAACCTTTTTGAGGCATATAAAATACCACCGATTTTGTTTTATAAATATTCAGTGACAAGCGATTAAGTTTTAGCCATTCACTTATATATGTATTAATTCATTATTTATATTGATATTTAATTCAGTTTCAGAAATTGTTTTGAAAGAACTAAAAGTGCTGGATTAAGAAGTGCCGTCAACATATATTATTGGTGAAAAAAATAAACATTTGGAAAATCATTAGAATATTTTATAAAGAGAAGTGGTTCACGATTAGACCCCTATGGGACATCAGTAGTCATTTCTTTCATTTCAGACGTAATATTTTGAACCTAAACATATTGTTTTCGACTGGATAAATAACTTTGAAACAATGATAGTGCGTTACCAGTGATACCATAGTATTTTCATTTATCTAATAGTATGGTATGGTCCAAAGTATCAAAAGCCTTTGATAAATCTAAGTAAATATTAATTGATGTTTCTCCTTTGTCCTTCTCCTGTACTATTCTGTCTACTAATTCTGATGCAGCAAGTTCAGTTGACTGTGTTTATAGGAATCCATACTGGCCGTCAAAATGTAATCGTGAGTAGAAAAAATAATTGTGTACTTGATTAAAAATAATTCTTTAAAAAAATTTGGGTAAAATATGTATGAAATTGGAGGTTGCTATCTGAAAGAGAATTATCTTTTTATTTAAAAATAGGAATAACCTTTGCAATTTTAAATTTTTCAGGAAATATTCCAGAATGTAAAGACTGGTTTACAATGGTTTTAAAATTTCTAAGTATTACTGGTTTTATTGATGTTAATAACTTAGCTGAAATAGAATTATAACCAGTACTAGTTTTTAGTTTTCAAATTATCAATTATATTAATAATGGTGTCTTCATTAATTTGCTTAAAATGAAATCTAGAAACTATAGGATTTGTTAAAAAATCTTTTTCCGAAGCTAATTTGGACCTAATGTTTGTAAAAAATGAATTAAATTTATTAGCCATTGTACACTTATCACCACTAATTTTCCATTAATTTTGTAAGAATCGTGAAATTTGTTCTCTTGATTTTTCATGTGAAGAATATCCGTGATAAATCCCCATGTTTTCTTCATGTCATTTTTATATCTTTCAAACATGGAATTATAATGGCCATATTTAGCTTTATTAATTTTCCTTTTTAAAAACTTATTATATGTGTTTAAAGAAATCTGACGTGATTCATAGTCAGGGGTATTTTGGGGATGTGTTTGAGGATCCTTTATAATTTATCTCAATGAGTGATAGATTTTATTAGACCCTGTGTTATCCAATGCGTGAATAGTTATTTGGCCATTTGTTCCACAGAAATAGGGTAAGCCGGTACCATTTATCAGAACAGCTATTTCGTTGAGAGTCAATACACAAAAATGTCATTTTCAAGAGGCTATGCGAATTTAAGAACCCAGTTGCTTGAACCTGAGTCAACCGATCTTTATCAAATTATCGCTAATGAAAAGATAAGGATCGAAATTAGGAGCTTTTGTTTGAAGTTTGTGGAATTTCGGATATAACTTTTTTCTAACTCTGGGGATAGAGAAGCTGACAGCGTAAGGGTCATTAAACGTATGAAGTGTCTTTGAATGTGCATAATATGTAATGTATTTGCATCCAAAAGCTGACTAATTTCCGTGTCATCTCAACGAGTGTAGAAAGGAGGGGATGGGTCTATTTAGTACGCAAGTAAATTATCAAATTTTAGTTAAAATGAAGAGCCCGTATGATGGACTCTCTAGAAGACCGTTATCTCACTATTATCATCTCTCCATGCAGTGGCAACTCGCCCATAGCAGCCGTCTTTTTACGTTTTATTTTTATTTATGTTTTTAAATTTATATTCTGTGTTAAAACTACTACCCTATTCATGCCGATTTTCCCAAGCCTTTGGGTGTTCTCAGGGTCTCAGACCGATACCTTCTGCAGCCAGGTCAAGTGTTGACCTTTTGGTACCGTTATAAATACTTTTAATAGATTTTTGGTGGTGTTTTCTGTTAACCTAAAGTTTGTACATTCTTATTTTGTTTTCATGAAAATCGTCCAAATAGGCGATAGATAAAGAAATGTTTACTTCTGATTACAAAAATTACTGAACAAGTTGAACAGGAAGAGGTCACTTCATATGCTGAATGACCTCTGATTCATTCCTGCTTGTGGCCATTGAGATAGCCACAAAGAAAATCAATAACTGATATCTTTATATATTAAAACTCAACCCAATACGCTCAAGTTTGGTCAGGTTCCACGATTTGTGGAGATGAAAACAGGATTAAAACGCGCGTGGATCAAAGAATACGGTTGGATTGACGATTGAGAAGTGTTGTCATACGGCTAATGCCACGGAACGAACTCGATACAGGATGGGATACCCGTTTTAATTTGGTGCTGGAATGTCGGACTTTTTGCCCGAAATGGATTTTGTGCGACATTTTCGACAATTATAGGCCTGTTGCTGTGGATATCTGCGGATTTCAATGGATTATCTGTTTAATATACCTGTAGAAAATAGTTTTGGAAGAAACTGGTGAGTTACAGCTTGTTGGTGTCTTCAGAAATGGAGAAATCATGCCAAACGTGAAGCGGGATAGTGGTTCAGATGGAGCTTCGTTTCAAACCTTTCTGTGTAGGAGCTCCATGTGACGACGTTCTGGTTTTAGGCCCATCTGCCACCATAATTGACTGCACAGATGAATACACAAAATTTAGTGCAGATATAGCCCTATGTGGGTTATTGAAAGCATAGTTGTTCCAGGTCCAACCTCTTTACCCACTCCTCGTCCTCCACCTCCTCCTTCCCTCCCCCCGCGTATATTAGCACGGAAGCTTGACTGACTGAACGTTAGGAGCGCCTGTGATCCAATCTCTTTACGATCTGTAATCAACTCAGTCATTGTCTATGTCTTAAACTAGACCTTAAATAATCAATATTGTCACGTTCGATGCAAAATCAAAATCAGGTCGAAAATTTAAAGCTACAACAGCCACATAAATTTACCAACTCGCCATCAGCGGGAAAACGACAAGCATGTTTCGCGGCCTTAAATCCCTGTACACACTTTTTTATTTATTGTGGTTGCTGATCTGTACCTCATGTTTGGTGAAGACAGCCCACTTGCATTTAAAGAATATAAGAACGTGAAAATGATAGGAAACAGTACTGTTGCTCCTGTTTAGGTTTCACAATTCAACCTGACAGTGGAGAAACAGGGATTAGGTTGTTGTTGTTGTTGTTGGTAGTGGTGGTGGTGGTGTTGTTTTTTTTTTTGTTTTTTTTTTTGGTTTTTGTTTTTTTGTTTTTTGTTTTTGTTTTTTGTTTTTGTTTGTTTTTGTTTTGTTTTTTTTTTTTTTTGGGGGGGGGGGTCAGAACTACACGGAAGATGTAGCACTGTTGCTCCTGTTTCTATAACATACTAAGAATTTTCTTTCATTCTCTAAATTAAAATTCTGGCTGTAGATCACGTCAAACAAAACAAGAGAGCGGCCCATGAGCCATCTACCTAAGAATATGAATCATAAAAAGAGAAGAATCAGGAAAATCATTTGTTATTTAAAAAGTGAATTGGCATGCCCTGAGAATCATTTTATGGGTAGTGCCCTATCACCACATGAATGCGTGTCTGAATAATGAAGATTGGAACCCATCGTAATGCCTCTAGCTAATTGGCACAAATTAGGCAGTAAATGTTTAAAAGCAGGAATGAGTCATTCAGCCATTTCGACGACAAAATGTGTCAAGTCGTTAAAAGTAACATGGTTAATGTTATATTGAAGAGGTAAACAGCGTAACTTTAATGCAACTTCGTATCCTTTGATAATCCTTTCTGACTTTTTTTTTATTTTGTGAAGGCAGGGGAGTGACCTGTTCAGCAATTGATACAGCCATCATAAAATCTGTTCAGTTGTCATGACAACCATATGTTTCTGTTGTGTTAGCAGTTTGGTTCACAACTATGTGTTTTCGAATCGATCCGCTGCTAACAAGGTCTTTAGACATACACCTTTTAATTCTGTGCTCGCAATATAATATCAGTGGGGAAGACTGGTATCTAGTGTGGAGTCTCAAGACACTCAATATAACTCTCTGGTCAGCAAAGTCACCGTGGATACAAAGACACGCATATATTACCCCAGCAATAATTGATGGTGGAAGTACCATTCCAATGATTCGTTGCATATTATGACATTGCTTGCATACTCTCAAGCAATTTGTTTGGCAGATTGTAAAACTATATATGAGAAAATGCCAGAAGCTGTCCTTTTTGCTTCAGGTTTTTTTCCGTGACAGAAGTAATGCCGCAGGTAAAGTGGAACTGACAGTCAACATGACATTGTCAACAGCCGGCAACATGCAGAGGATGTCCGAGGATGAACTGCGGACTGCTCATTACGTAAGTAAGATTTCAATTGATACCAGCTTTCATCATACAGCATTATTCTGTGTCTCCATGTATTTCACGTCCATCTGTTCTTTCTTCGCCATTTTGATACCTATATTTAATATTGATCGCTGTACTGTTCTACCCATTGTCCATCCACCATCCATCCACCAACCCACCCACGCATCCACAAAATCCATACATACCCATACATATATCAACCCCCTCATCCATCCCGTCTGCCCACCCTCCCATGCATACATCTACCTATCTACCATCTACCTTCATACCCATCCATCCATCTGGCCATCCATCACGAATGCGTCCACCCATCCACTCAGCTACCCGTCCATCCTTGTACACATAAGGGCTCTGTCGGGTAGTGATTGTTAATGCCCGGGTACCCGCCAGACGGGTATTCCAGGCATACAGAAATCAAAAGCAACCATATTGACAATTTCTTTCTGTTCAAGAACTGTCCCATGTACACCTTTAATTTGCTTTAGCATATTACTCGTAGACGAAGCGTAATATGTGAGCTGTTATTAACATACCCTGCAATTGATTTGTTCTCCGTCCCTCGTAAAATAATCCCAAACCTGGGAATGGGAGCCTTGCCCCTTTGGGCTTCCGTTAGCCAAGATGTCAGATCAATAATATTTTGAAAACGAAATAAGAGAGCTTCACTTTGGAATTTTAAATTTTCTAGCCTGCCGTGACACATTACACGTGAAGAGCTGTTACTGATATATTTGTTTGCTTATATTTATTTATTTATTTATCATTTCATTCAGTTATTTATTCTATTTATATATCTAAAATGTATATTATATATATGATACACACATATATATATAATACACACACACACACACACACACACACACATATATATATATATATATATATATATATATATATATATATATATATATATACGTATGTATATCACCCGTCAATTCCAAGGGTAATAGCTGTCTATTCGGGTACCCAACAGAGCCCTAGCACATATTCACCTATATCTCCGACCACCATCCGCCCGCCAATCCATCCATTTATCCATCCATCCATCCATCCATCCATCCATCCTTACGATTCATGACACAAGTCATCGAATACAAGAAACTTTCAGCTTAATAGATAATCATAGCATAACTGTAATTATAATGAACATAATATTTCAAATGTAGATATGTAAAGCAACAACAGTTGGACAGTTATAGGGATAAGCCTGTTTTAGCAGATTTTAATGTGGTTATATTTTGATTTGCATCATTTCTACACTGTCTGAATGGGTTACCTTTAATTGTGTGTGGAAATTCTACACATCAGATTACATGGGTGTAGTTTGTATACATTTTAGACACAGCCCAGTCTGTGTTAATATCCTTCACCCTGGTCTCGAATGCTCTGAATCGCGAGTTAAAGTTAAAAGTCGACGGAAAATATGGTCTTTAACAGACTCTCTCCAGCAATGGAAACCTGTTTGCCTGAAACCACGAGCGCTACCATGAGCAGTAGTTTAAAAACTGTACTGTGAACAATAAAATGAATAATGTGTCCAGCGCTCGAGAAATTTGATCAACAATGTCGGTCAGAAAAGACAAAAAAAAAAAACGAGAGAAAAAACCTCTACAGGAAACTTCAACAACTTTGTTTTCAAAAACAAGTTCGGTATTCTCTGCTAGGGATGGGTCAATATTTTCATCATTTCCACAAGCGTACACACAGTATTCTTTTTGATGACCCCTCCCCCCCCCCCGTCTTTTATGTTTGTACATAATCCGTAATTTACCAAATGAAAGCATAAATTGTGAATGTCTGATGCTTTTTGAGAGTTGATATGTTCATTTCATCCACAAAATATCCATAGATTCAGCCCATAGGCCCAATGAGAGGCAACTCAAACATTCCCTTTTAAGGGGTCCCCCCCCCTAAAAGTTCCACTGTGTACTACTTTCAAATTAGCTAAACTTGCTGGTCTTTCTTTGAAACCCTAATGTTAAAGATTTAGAGACCTAGATATCTACTGTGCCCATAAATAACATCCCCCTTGCACCCAGCCCACTTCCACTTGTTAGCTTGATGAGCAAGGGAGTCTGAGATGACCTCATTTTCCCATATTTCTAAAGAGGGGTGGTCACTTTCTGGGGACATACACCCCTTATAGATCTTGATATGGAATCACCAAGTATGGTATTTCTGTACTGGAGGACAAGTCTACTCTCATAAAATTGGGGTTAAAGGCCATTTTGGCCCATCCCTAAGGGGAGGCAACAAGAAATCCGACCACACCCCCATTTCAACAGGGGACAGGCCCCCATCAGCGAAAATTAGCTAAACTCATAGGAAGACTGAAAATAAATGGCTCAGAAATATTTTGAAACATGGACCACAAACACATCTAATATATACATTAGAGTCACTTGTGTGTGCTAACTCCAATTAAAGAAATTCGAGTTTAACCTACCCCCCTCCCCAACAGAAAATCTGGAAATTGAACTCTCCCTCACTCATCGTCTTCCAGGCCTATCCCCTGGGTCCCATGGCCAAATGGTGCATATTTGTGGTCAGTAATTACATCCAGATGTGTAACTAACTCCCCAGTCACAGTCATTTTTCCATCCTGAATGAAAATCACACTGCAGACAGGGTTCCATGGGTCAGATTTAGCCTTATCCTGTGTTAGGGTCCAACTTTTTTGTTGTAATCTTTACCTGTTAATGTCTCTTATCCTCAAAATTAAATATCATCAACTCTGACCCTTAGATGAGAGCAATAAAAGCAAAGAAATTATTGGTTTGCAGCAGAAATTAACAATAAAATATTTGATATAAAAGTTGAAGGGGGACGGTCACATGACCCAAATCGGGCAATCTGATTAGCTTACATGGGCAACTGGTTGTAAGTGTCATGGATACTGGTAAACAGATGCCATCGTGCTGATGGTTCTTCGTGGAATTTATGTGAGTGTTTTTATAATTTAATTGAGAAAACATTGTTTTGGTGGGTACAAAGCATCATGACATAATTCCCCACATACCAACAGAGAAAAACCACCAAAAAGATGTTGTCAGGTAAATCACCGTACACAAGCAAAAAAAAAAAAAAAAAAAAAAAAAAAAGTTAGAAAAAAAAGAAGAAAAGAAAATAAGAAAAAAAGAAGAAAAAAACCCTTGCATGTCTGTACATCTGTAGGTGTCCAGGCTTCCCTTGATTACACTATAACTCAATAAAACCAAGCTATACCCCACCCCCATACAAATACATTGGTTCCCTACCTTGAGAGACCACCTTCTTTGAAAGACCACATTTTCAATATACTTTGCTCAGTACTTTTCTTATTTTTACCTCCAATGAGAGACCACCTGTCTTGAGACACCACAATTGGTCATCCCTAGGGGTGGTCGTACAAGATAGGTTTCCAATGTGTTTCATTTCAATCTATGTACTTCCTGTATATCTCATTTCAGTTTTAAACTAAACAAATACTTCAGTGGTTGCAGTTCATCCGTTTGCCCACACAACACTGATCTCCTCACGCTTGAGACATTACCTTACTAGTATGTTTATCAATTGGTATACCATACTATTAGTCGGGCCCACATGCTTGTGTATGGTCACATGGACACTCCCGATGCCAAACCGAGGCCCTGGTAAGAGCCCCTAAGACCAGATTGACCCAGAAACACGCATGTGTGCCTGACTGTATATACATTTAACGCTTTCGCGCTCAAGTCGGCTGTATCCGGCAGCATCGAGCTCCCCCTCAAGTCGGCCAAATCCGACCTTTTTCAATGATTACATGGAAATCGTTTTTCTTTTCTTCATCAAGTCATTTATTGGAAAATAATGAAATCATCAGCTGAAGTGGGTATTTTTGCCTCTTTTCCTTCATATCGCCATACCAGCATTGAAACTAAAAAGCAAGATGGATGGAGCGTTTCTGTGGTGAAATTACTGACCGTGCGAAGAAGACCATCGGTCCACTTTCCTACGCTGTTTACAATGCACATCCAGTCTGGTGTAGCGGCCAGGAGGGTTCATCTGGTCGACTTAATCCATCGACATAACATACGGCTACTACCACTTTCATTTCATAGCATGGGTACCCAGGAATACGTGGGTACCGGTAATACTCATCTGCTAATGGGACATGACATTGAAATATATGGTCAAAGTTAGCATGTTGTGAGAGAATTTGAACCACAATGATAAGTGATAAAATTCAATGTGTATGTTTTACCTAAGGAGTATTTGTCACATTGACCATGTTATTGTATCTAAATGAAATCTTAAACATTTTGTAATCAAATCAGTCTTCAGCTTCTTGGGTTTAAGCAGCCCTGTATGCAAATTAATATACTTCTTGGCGTGCCTACACGGGCGGGGCGGGGGGGGGGGGGTAAACAAAGTTTGTTTCTAACTGCTGTAGTATTAAGATATCTTTTACTTTAGCAATTTGGGAATCATATAAGTTCTTACAAAAGAGAGTGCAGGGAGGACAAAAAGCTGACTGTATTCACTGTTGTGTGGCAGATGGATCTGTTGACCCTTCAGATAATGTAAGTCACGGTAAGTATGGTGTCAGCACAGAATAAATGGTAGGAAAATAAGGGTTGCATGTATCATGATCTGGTGTACATATTTTTAATCATTTATCATGTAATTATGAAACTCAAAAATAAAAAATCTTCCGGTAAAGATCTAATTCTGAACGAAATGCTTAAGAAATCCCAAGACATTTTGATGCCTTCTCTACTGAAAGTATTCAACTCTGTTCTATCCACTGGCTCTCTTCCTTCCTTATGGAAAGTAAGCTTCATGAAACTTCTTCATAAAGAAGGTTCAGTTATGGTCCCAACTAAATATCGAGGTATATCTTTGGGAAGTTGCTTGTCAAAAATATTTTGCGGAATTATCAATTATAAGCTACACAAATACTTGACCTCGAGGTGTATCGGAAATGAGTGTCAGATGGGCTTTGTCAAAAATTCCCGAACGAGTGACCATATATTTATATTGAAAAACCCTGGTGGATGAGTACACCAAATTGTGTATAAAAAGAAAATATTTAATCGCTTGTTTCATAGATTTTAAATAGGCCTTTTACAGGGTTTGGCATGATGGCCTATTGTATGAATTACTTCAGTATGGTAATGCCGGTAAAGTATACGTTATCAAGGATATGTATGATGGTGCTTTGACACAACTGAAATTAAAAGGTGGGCTCTCAGATTATAATATGTGAAACACTGGGCTTAGACAAGGGTGTACCCTGAGCCCCATCCTCTTCAACATATATATCAATGATTTACTAGATATCTTTACTCCCGACTGCTGCGCGGTACAGTTATATAACACAAGTATAAATTGTCTGTTATATGCAGACGATTTAATCATCTTATCTGATAGTGAATGTGGTCTACAAAATAGCCTGAACAAACTCAACAAATACTGTATAACATGGAATCTGACAGTGAATATGCAGAAATCAAAAGTAATGATCTTTAATAAGACTGGTTGAAAATTAAAAAGAAACTGTTATTTAGGAAACGACCTTTTGGAAATTGTACACGATTATTGTCATTTAGGAAAAGAAATTAAAACCGATGGTTCTTTTTCTGAAGCTATAAAAGCACTCAGTGATAAAGCATTGCGATCCTTATCCAGACTTAAGCGATTATTTATTAATTCTAACATGAATCAATATTCTGTTGAGTTTGTGTCATAAACTGATAACACCGATTCTTACATATGCCTGTGAAATTTGGGGACCATATGAGTTACCATTTGATAAATATATAGCAGATAACGAAATTGGCAGCTATCTAAATTCATCTTTCGAGATAGTCCATCTAAGTTTCCTGCGTTTCTGTTTGGGTGTACACAAGAAAGCTACGAATATAGCAGTACTAAGTGAATTAGGTGAATATCCCCTGGCACGTAAAATATATCCAAAAATGTGTAAGAAATGGTTACGAATTGTGCACGTGAGACCCGATACATTGCTTTATGACTGCTTCCTTTGTAACGTTGATAATATTGAAACGGGAAAATTTAAACGGATATTGCCATTAAGATATGTATTCCAGATGTTTAGTTTCAATAGAATGTGGGAGAAGGTCGGCTCTAAGACTGAGGAATTTCCTTCAAAAATTTTGGACAAAAGATTAAAACGAAAATTCAATATTCAGTGGGCAAAATGTATGGAAAATAATTGCGGAGAAGACAAAAAATTAAGAAGTTATACAAAATTTAAAAGAAACTTTGAAATGGAGAAATATCTACCATTAATCAAGGACCGTTCATTACAGAAAAATTTCACTCGGTTTAGAATAAGCGCTCATAATTTAAAGATTGAAACTGGAAGGCATAAAAGACCCCACATGCTCCCGTTAGAAGAAAGACTTTGTGAAAATTTGCATGAAATAGAAGATGAGATATACTTAATAACAACATGCAAAAATTACGATCCTGAACGTCAAAATTTATATACCACCTTAGATTATATTTTCCCTTGCTTGTCTGATTTAGTTGACACAGATAAATTTGAATTTATGATGAATTTAGACGATATTCTCGGCCATTGTTGACAAAAGGGGAGCATTGTAGTTTTTGTTTGTTTGTTTGTTTGTTGTTGTTTTTTTTGTTATTTTTTTTTGTTTGTTTTGTTTTGTTTTGTTTGTTTTTTTTGGTTTTGTTTTTTGGGTTTTGTTTTTTGTTTTTAAACTGGTAATTCTATACGCCTTATGTTCCTTGTCAAGATGCAAGTTTTGCCAGTGGTATTGAGTATTTGTGTTTGATGTTTTGTTTATTTGTGCTTGTATTGTGTCTCTGTATGTATAGCAAAATATTGCGAATGTAATTGTGATGCAGCTAATAAAGTTCATTTCATTTCATCAACTTAGTATCTGATGTGTTTGCTTGTTTTATTGAATATCTGCTGGTTAATGAATTGCCCTCCACCATAAGTTAGGGACTATAGGTTTGCATTCCATCCCTCTCTGCGTCCATCGGTCACTCCATCCAAGAAAGTCTTTTCAGGCTAATTTTCCAATACCATAACACTTTCACTTACCAAATTTTAAGTGGACATCTTGTAGGATGACAGCTTTTCATCCATTATAATTTTCAGCCCATGAACATGACCTTGAAGTTTGACCCCTAATGAAATTAAAGCTTATAAGAGCCATATTTCCCATATCAGCACAACTCTAGTTAGCAAACAATATATTTAATGAATTTGAAGCTTCCCGCTGCTCATGCTCACGTGTTTTGTTCACTACGCGTCCAAGCCCTATATATACTAAAATGATAATAGGAAATGACTGATGTTTGTATGTACAAAATGAAAAATACGTTTGTAGATATTTAATATATTAAATACTTGTGTTTTGTGTAAAATGGCGTCGAAAATGTTTTACACTTTGCACTCACTTGCCCCGCATTTAATGAAATTCGGATTAAGATTTGGCATGAACTTGAAACAAAATTAAACGACCCTAACCATTTGTATATTTGGGAGCATTTCATTGGCTCATCTTCTGTTACAAAACTCGACTCGGTTTACTCCTTGGAGATGCTGCAATTGAGCAGGGTATTCGGGTTATTAATATGTTTGATGCTGCATGTGTGAGTTTCTGTGAAGAAGCTTGGCCTGTTCGTGAGTCCTTGGTGCACCGGACATAATCACTACCTCGATGTTCCATCTGACTTTATAAATGGTGTAATATGTATGTGTATAATTGATTTTATCATGGATGTATATATGTCATTTGACGTGTATTTTGTCAACTCATTTTATTTGGACGCATCACAGGTTCTACCCTGGCCTGTCGATGCCCCCGCTGTATAAGGGTAGTTTTAACCAAATAAATAATAAATAAGATAAATAAATACTAAAAGTAAAATAAACTAGCAAGCAGTAATACTAAAGTGTTAATACTGCCCCAAGCAACACTTGATCTTCAGCACAAGAGGCTTTTATAAAAAAAAAGTTTTACATTTAATTGATTTATGGTTACATGTAAATGTGTGACCGTTGTACGGTTCCTATTAACATCTCCATTAACCCGTGTCGCCACATGTCCCTTTATTTTGTTTTTAATTTAAACATATTTATTTAGACTGAATTGCCTAGGTAGTACATGGACTAATATAGAGGTTCTATAGACGAGCAAAACGCACATGGTATATACATGACAAACAGGGCGAAACAATACAATTGGTACGAGATCATGACCAGGATGATGTCTCGGATGCGTCCTTATGGCACCTGGAAAAAGCTTAGAATTCAAATTTCCTAGATGAAGCAATATAATTATGCACAGCATCAAATATTTTAACATTATCCTCATGACTTAAATCTTCATTTCCATGCTTAAAATATGTAACAAGGAGATCACCACACAAATGTACGATAAGATTTGGTTTGACTCCTGGTGCCAGGATATGACACACGGTGTCCAACAAATAACGCCTATGGGCTGAAAAGGGGGGACAGGATAAGAAAAATTAAGGGTTATCTTCGCTTTGGAATGAACATGCACAAACAGGTGAGGGGATTACGTTAACTTTTAAAAAAAATGTGAATTCAACTGTGAACAGCCCAGGCGCAGCTGAGCGTGACAAATGTTTGGGAAGCGCTTTCCATGGAACAGGTAAGGGGGTTTGAAGTCAACAGATAGTACGGCAGATTTCAATTTGGATTTGAAAATTACAAGTGATACAGATTGTCGGATGTCGAGTGGCAGGCTATTCCAAAGGTGAACCCAGGAAGGGAGAAAGGAGTCACCGTAACGTTTGGTTCGGAATTTAACCTGTCTAATGTTGAGGCGGTTACGCAAATTGAGATTAGTGGTAAGACCGAAATCACCCGGTACTAGGTCATCGTATAAGTACCAAAGAGTCAATTTATTGACCATCTTATTAAAAAAATAGGACAAACTTGTGATATTTTCGTCTATGAGATAAAGTTGGCCAGATCAGCTCGTACAGAAGAAGGAGACGTGGTCTGTGTCTCAGGGCGCCCGTGCAAATGCGAGCAGCTTCGAACTGAACAGCCTCAGGAGATGATGACAAGCCACCCGTACAATTATCAACGAGTACACAACCATACTCAAGGATACGACGTATCATTGTTAAGTATGAGCCTATGAGTGCTTTGCGGGATAGTTTGAGTTTGAGTCTGCGCAACAGCGCTTTGCCTGCTAAACATCCGTTCTTGGCGGTCTACTACCCCCCGCTGGGGGCCAACATAGTGTATCGCCCCAAGAAAGTCTGCTTAGGAGGCAAAACAGCGCTAAACATTGGCCAGATTTATTAATGATACGAGTGATGTGGGACTGCCGTGACAACTTATGTGTTAGTGTAATTCCCAGGTGTGTGTTCATGTGCTTGTGGTATGGCTGTGTCTCCCATAAGGAGAGGGGGGTGAGCAGGTTTGTCTTTTTTGGAGGAACAAATGACAGATAAGGATTTTGTGACGTTGAAGGTAACTCGCCAAAGTTTGCCCGATGCATGGATCCTGTCGAGTTCAGTATTGATTCGTTCTGCCGAAGTATAAGAGATTCTGCTCTAATGTTTTTGGTTCCTATTTGGATAATTTCCTGTTGATATGCGGCATATTCTCATTCCATTTATACTTTTTGCTAGTTACACTCATTTCCTGCCCTGAAGAGAGCAAAAGAAATGTACAGAGTCTCTTTTTTCCTGTTCTTTCTTTGTATTTACTTTAAGTGATGCCAAAACAGTCATACTCTTCTATAGAGTATTTCCTTCATGCCCCAAGTTTGCAGAAAGACTAATGTCTTTGATTGTGTATTTTTTTGTGTTTGTGATTGTGATTGTTAATAATAGACCTCTTGACCTCTTAATTACACCTGATCTGTGTACGGCCTTCCCCAGCACAGTGAATAGTCAGTACGTTTTCACCAGTAGAACGACTCCTGTCTTAGATTATATATTTTTCATGTGCTCCAGTGACTATGAATAATATGTGTAGCCTTGACTTCTTCATTTTTTTTTAAAGCTTGTCAACTTTTTAACATATGGGAACCCAAGATTTTCTGGGACATGTACCATTGTTTTGTGTGTACTACACTCTACATCAGAGTAAACAACCAAAACTTGTTCATCTTCACTTACATGTGGCAAGACGGGTTTTGGTCATTTTCCATTTGTGAGTTCAGTTGATTGAGACATTTCACATTTAACTGTACGGATACTCATCGGTAACTATCTGTTCTACCGATATCCATATCCAGTATAATTTCTCTGAGTATGTAGCATGTTGACTTTCACACAACTGATACTGTTTTTACAATGGAGTCTAATGGACTGACTTCTGAAGTTCTAAATAAATTTGGTGGTGCAGCTCAAAATAACGTGCATGATTTGTTACATAATCTGGAAAAGTTGGATAGCGCAATTTTTCTATCGTCTCTGAGTCTCCGTATATCGAATGTGAACATCTGACCTCGTATCTGAAACCTTTTTCACAACATTCCTCAGTCTTAGGGTTAAACATGCAATCCCCGAATGCTAAATTCGATACGTTTAAAACATTGATAGATAATCTCGCCGAAAACGATTTCACTTTTAATGCTATTTGTATTCAGGAAACTTGGATTGTAGGTGTAAGTCTGATGTTTCTTTATATGAGATGGAACATTATGTGTCTTCCTCTTATAGCTACCTGCAGCTTACATAGTGGTCTAATGATTTACTTGCATAAGATTTTTTCATGTATTGTCTGTGATTGTTACTCTACTAACAGAATATGGGAGGGCCAATTTATCAACATTATGGTTTTTTTTAAAATAG
Source organism: Hermodice carunculata (assembly GCA_964020975.1). Lineage (NCBI taxonomy): Eukaryota > Metazoa > Annelida > Polychaeta > Eunicida > Amphinomidae > Hermodice > Hermodice carunculata. The sequence goes on along the minus strand of CAXHWN010001134.1, from coordinate 247,420 downwards.
CCTATTACATTAGGTTATAATAAACCCCCCCAAAGGACCGTAACGATGACCCAGACTTTCATTAGTGAGATTGCTCCCACTATGTAGGCTTCGTCTAAGGAAAAATCTGATAAATTTATAGTTGAAGATTTTAACATTGACAGGTAAATATGAGGAAAAAAGTTTTCGGACACCTGGATGTCATACTTAACAATAGTTTTGTACCCAAAATTACTTTACCAACACGTCTATCTGAAAGACGTGCAACTTTAATTAATAACATTTTTGTAGCACATCTCATATTAAAAAGTCCTGCCACTGAACTATCAGATCATTTCCCCACATTCACTTGTTTAAGTCAAAATTTTGAACTTACCCAGCCCTCCTAAATTTGTCAGTATTAAAAAAAGAGATAAAAAATCTTTGAATAACTTTTATTCTGAATTTGCAAATTTTAATATCATGCAATGTTTAATGACTGATCCTCCCCAAGATTCCAATGTAAATTACAATACACTTGAACGCATTGTTTGCCAGGCCAAAGATAAACATCAACCTATTAAACCTGTAAAATTCAACAAATATAAGCATAAGCATTCCTCTTGGAAGACACATAGTCTGCTAAAATCTCTGAAATTTCGTGACCCTCTTTATAAAATACTGAAAACTACGTCACAAGATACAATTGTTTATAATACCACAAAACAAAATCTTAAGGTTTACAATAAAATTCTTGACAAATTATTTCAACACCTGAAACAGGAGTTTTACGATCGTCAATTTACAAAATTAAAAAATGACTCAAAGAAGACTTGGGAGACTATAAAGTCAGTTCTCCATATTAAAAGGAGTAAGAAAGCTTTCCTTTCTTTCTTTAAAATCGAAAACATAAAAGTGTCCAACAAACAAGAAATTGCTAAACGTTTCAATTTATTCTTCACTAATATAGGTCCCAAAGTGGCCAGGCAAACACAGGTGCCTAACCTACCTCATTGCTCAACTATTCTTAAGAACATTGTTGTATGCTCGTTTTCCTTTACACATATCACACATACTGATGTCCTGAGCATTCTGAATAATTTGGAAGGAAAGACTAGCTCTGGGCATGATCATTTAACTATGAACCTTATTAAAGATGAAAGTGCTTCACTAGCAAAGCCCTTGTCCTAAATTATAAATCAGTCTCTCAGTAATGGTATTTCCCCTGACAAATTGAAAATAGCAAAAGTTGTACTCAAATATGAAAAAAATGATGGCACCCTAATAGATAATTATCGACCCATCTCCCTGCTACCTGTTATGTCAAAAATGAAAAAGTTCTATAAAACCAAATTTATAATTACCTTAAACCTAATCTTTTACTTCAACAAAATCAGCATGGTTTCCAAAAATAACATTTTACCGAAACAGCTACATTGGAATTTCTTGACCGAATTTATAATGATCTTGATGCTGGTGAAACACTAATTAGTGTATTTTTACACCTGTCAAAAGCATTCGACACGGTAGATCATACCATTCCTCTAAAATAGCCTGATGGCTTTGGTATACGAGGCATTCCATTAAACTGATTTCAAAGTTATCTCTCTGATCGAACTAAATTTGTCGATTATGATGGTATATGCTCTACAACATTACCTATTACTACTGGAGTACCGCAAGGGTCCATCCTTGGACCCCTTTTGTTTCTCGTCTACATTAATGATTTGCACTCAGCTTTTGAAAACATTGAGTCAATTCTCTATGCAGATGACACAACATTACTGAAGTCCTTCTCTTCTTTCAACTTCTCTACTGGGTCAACGGACCAAAATCTTTCCAAAAATATAAATTCCGAATAACAGAGGGTACATGAGTGTTTAGCAGCAAACATATTATTTTTAAATATCTCAAAAACTAAGTGTCTGATCTTTCATTTTCCTCAAAGAAAAGTGTTGCTAGATTTAGACCTAAAAATCAAGGATACTAGAATTGAAAGGGTGGATGAATTTAATATTTTAGGCCTGCAGTTTCATACACATCTTTCATGGACACCACATATAATTAAACGTGGAAATAAACTCTCCCAAGCCAGTGGTACTCTCAGGAGACTATGTTCCTATTTACCTACTTCGGTGCTTATCTCATATATAATTCTCTCCTCCTGTCACATCTCAATTGCTCTATATAAGCTTGGAGTCATTCTTCTGAGAGAATGTTTACATTACAGAAAACAAAACAAAAAACAATAAGATGTATATGCAACACCAATTTTCTTTCACATACCGAACCTTAGTTCAACATCTTGAAGACCCTTAAACTCAAAGATATATTACGTGTGAAAGCCCTTAGATTATACTATAGGAATTTAATTAACCCACTTCCTCTCTACGTTAACAACATGTTTTTGACTCAAACTGCTGCACACTCGCATAACACCAGATACAGAAATGTTCCTCGATCAGCTATCCCTGTCAGAAGTTTCACACAAAACTCAATACTTTTCTATATCCCTAATTTGATAAAAACAACTTCTTCAATTATAAAAGACAAAGTTTCTACTCACTCTTAACTGGATGTTCAAAGTATGTAAAAATGCAGTTTATTAATTAATACTCCGAAATATGTTCAGTTGTAAATTGCTATATATGCAACAGAAATTAATCGAAAGTTTGATATGGAACATTTTTAATTTCATTTATTTTTGTTTGTTTGTTTGTTTGTTTGTTTGTTTGTTTGTTTGTTTTTTTGTTCAGTCACACCATGGCCTGGATGACTTTTTTCACTCAGTCCCAGATAACCAGTGTTTATATTATACACATCCAGGTGTTATTGTTGTGTTCTTATGTTTTCTAGGTAGCTGCAGTGATAGGGAAATTTTATATTCCTTAACTGGAGTTATCCTTACGGTATATGCATACTTGAATGCTGTTTTTTGTGCTGTAACCACTGTTTTGTTGATTTTTTTTTATCTAACTCTAATAACATTCTGTCTGATCTGTTCTATGTCCTACAGTTGTCAAATAAAGCCAGTTGAGTCCTCTAGTCCTTGAGTATTAGGATTATGGATAATTTGTAAAATGATGGTTTCATCAGCAAATAGTTTTGATGTCGCAGGATATGCCGTCTGTGGTGGCATTAATAAAAACAAGAAAAAACAGAGTGTCCAGAATGGAGCCTTGTGAAACACCAGCTTCAACAAGTAAACAAACGGAAGTTAGACCACAGATGGTGATCCGTTGTAAACGATCCGACAGGTAACTACTGAGGAAATCTGAGAAGGGATATGTAAAGCCAAGTTGCTTTAGCTTGAACAAGGGACCCTCGTGCCATATTCGGTCGAAGGCCTTTGAAATATCGAGGCCAACCATCCGTGCTTCTTTGCTCAGTTCGAGACCGATGTAAATGTCATGGAGGGCAGAGACTAGTTGATTGATGGTGGAGTCGTTTCTCTTGAAGCAGGAGTTTTTAGTGGTGAGGAGGTTATTTGTAAATACTCATAAAACACATTATATGGAAGGCGTTCAAAGACTTTTGAAACGATCTAAAGTAACGAGAAAGGCCGATAGTTTTCCTTAGATTGTTTGATGTTCTTTTTGAAACCTGGACAAACGTTGGATCCGTTCCACGGAAGCGGGAAGTCAGAATGCTGTAAGGAGTAATTAAAGAGCTTAGTCAGAGGATTAAAAGTTCCAGAAGCAGTATTTTTAAGAGGATGTTTCCAATGTTACAAGGTCCACATGCAAAGCTAGTTTTAAGAGATAGTAGGATTTTTTTTTTAATCTGGGCAGCGTCTATGTGAAATATATTCAGTCGAGCATCAGTCCTATGGGAGAAAGTAGGGAGAGGTAGGGGGTTATGTTCATGTGGAAGTTTGCATTGGTTGGCAAATATGTATTGAAAGTTTCACACTTTTCAGTGTTACTTGATATAATCTTCCTATTATCAACAAGAGGTCAATCGGACCTATGAAGTTTATTTCCAAGGCCGGATTCGCTTAGGCTTAATGTTTTTTTTTTGGGGGGGGGGGGTATATCTTTAGAATCAAACCCGGAATGATTTTTTTCAAAACAGGAACGGTTGGAAATGTTTATAGTGTTTGTCGTGAGGTTACGTTTGCTTTTATAGAGTTGGTAGGATCGCTCAATCTTGGTTAATATGAGAAAGGTGTAGGGTCTAGGCTGATAGGTGAGTCTCTTAAACCTGCTCCAGGCACGGTTCCACTGAACTATCAGTCTCTTGGTATAGTTGTTTATCCATGGTTTATCTTTAGGCCAAATTGTTATATCACGGGACGGAATAAATTGTTTGCATGTGCTAAGAAACAGATCAGACCAGTGAGATACAGCGCCATCAATAGAATCAAAGACTGTTAGACCGGTGCCCCAAGGAGCACCTTGCAGGGCTCTGTTGAGGTTATCGAAGTCGGCTCACTTATAATCCCAGATTGTTCGTTTGAAAGATCAGTCTCTGTGGTTCAGAAGGGAGAAGGAGCAAAAGATAACGGCATGATCGGATGTGGAAATGGGTGGTAATAAACCAGAATTTAATATATAACCAGGAGAATCAGTGATCATAAGGTCTAGTAACCTTTCACAGTACTTGGAAAAGCGGGTTGGCTCGGATATGAGTTGACACAGATTGCTTTGCGTGACAAGGTCGATGACCAAATTCACTGTCGCTCTGTATGGACTTCAAGGATTAGCACCGGTCATTAGAATCACCAGTAAGTAAAAGAATATAAGGATTGAGTTCTAATGCAATGGAAATACAATTAGAGACAGTATGGATAAATAGGTCCCTTTCAGTTGCAGATGACCGGGAGGGTTATAATACACTCCTATAAGTACCATTGCATTTGTGGAGGTGATTTCGACCCAGATGCATTCACTGTTGGGCCATTCGAGTTCAGGACGTCTGGTGAAGAGTAGATGGTTTTTGACATATCAAGCAACACCTCCACCATGGCCTGAATTTCGATCCTTACGTATGGTAGGCTGGAATCCATCTGTAGTCATGAGATCGTTAAGGAAACTGGTGTCGAGCCAAGTTTCAGAAAGAGAAAAACAACATTTAACCACACTGAAGCTGCTATTTTGATTAGTCACTGCTTAATGTATTCATCTGTGTGTAAAGAGAAACCGAAGAATACATATCCACGGAAATTGATTCACCACTTGTTCATATATATTGGTTTTAATAATTCGATCAAATGCTACACACACTGTTAACACACCGTAGCTATCGACGATAGATTCGTACAAAGGACACGTGCCGTAGTTATAAATTTTCATATTTACACTATCCACTTGGACAACATTTATTCTCCTATGATTGTGTTCCTGCAGTAAAACAGTACCTGGTGTGCACTGGAGACCACTGGCATTGTGTGTCTTCTTTTCATCAGCAGTATGGGCTATTTCATTATCTTATGTGGCATTTTGATCCATATTCGATGCTCTTTAGATAATAATAACGTTTTGCCGGTACATGTCACTCAGCTCAAATCACCAGGAAATGTTTCGTGAAAGGGACCTAACCAAAAGCCCTGTCGAATGGTATCTTATCAGTCATCGTGTTACAATTAGGTTAATATGTTTACAATGCTTTATACTACATAAGCGATGTATCGCCAAAGTTTTGACCTTCATAGATCCATAAACGTGTGTTGGTGTATAGTGTCCACTCGTTCGTTTATAGGTTACTGTAAGTGGTATTCACTCCTATTAGATAGGTCCTATACCAACAAGTACACAAAACCAGTTATGTATGATTACAGACGGCAGGTATATTTATGTGACATGTGCAAATACATTTGCAAACTAGCCTGTGCTTTACTTTCTCGATCTCTACACAAAAAGTTGTATTTTACAGGTGTATTATCTATTAATCTCAATAAATAAATATTTCTACGTGACACTCCCCGCGCTTTGGCTCGGTGCACGCTAGGAAACAATAAAACCAGAATGCACCTCATGATGACCATTTCTTTTCTATTTTAGTTATTATTTATTTCTTTGTTTATCGGTTATTTTAGTTCAAACATATTTATTTCACCTTGATTGCCTCGTAGTACAGAGGCACTAAATGGATGGCTCATATGTACCAAACACAGATGACAAAACATTGCCGAGGAAAAACCAATTGATTAACATGCTAACAAATATCTTACTCGTTCCAACTCAAGATAGAAACTGTCTGTAATGAAGTTTTTGAACAGCATTTTATTATATCTAAATTTTAACCAGACGAAAGCCTGTTGTTACCATGTGTAGGAAAAGTGAGCAGTAGGTCACCTGCTTCGTGAACAACTGGGTTAGGATTGGCCCCTGCCTGGTGCAAAATATTACATACCATTTTCAACAAAGATGCTCTATGGTGGGGAAAGAGAGGACATTCCAAAAAAGGTGGAGCATACTCTCATTAGGATATGAGCAATTACATGCTGCGAACGGAAGAACATGGAATCTATGAAGATGTGTCGACAAACTCCTGACGTTGTTGTGCATGAATAATATTAGGAAATCTTTTTGCCGTGCGAATAGTGACATGGAACATGGTCAACGGATAAGAGTGCTTTTCAGTTACGATTCACATTCAGCAAGTGAAGTAGATTGCCTTATGTCATCCAGACGGTCGTTCCAAAGTTAAATAGTAGAGGGAAGGAAGGAATAACCAAAACAATTGGATGTAAACTTGATTTGTTTCAAGCTCGGGCAGTTATGAACATGGATTATAGGCTGAAAAGCATGGATTAGGACCAGATCGGAAAGGTAGGCCGTGGTGAGTCTGACCAGTTTGTAAAATAAGATCAATTTGAAGTATTGGCGTCTTGTGACCAAAGTTTGCCAACCTAATTCATTAAAAAGTAAATGACAGGGAGTACGTTTGAGTGCGTCTAAGCAAATGCGTTCCGCTTCATACTGAACAAATTTGAGTGATTTTGCCAGGTCCATTGTGCAATTATCAAAAATGACGCATCCAGATTCCAAGATAGTACGTATCATGGCTTTGTACAGTGTTACGCAATATTTTTCATTTAAGTCTAAAAAATAAAGTTTGGCCTTCCCTTGTTTTATCAGTGATTCTAATCATGAGCATTCCATTTCAAATTATGGGAAAGAGTTACAGACAGATGAGTATTGTATATACCTTCTGGGATCATAGTTTCGAAGAAGAAATAATGGTGGTTGATCAGCTTTGTTGTGTTTTGCTGAAAACATCAGAGCTAATGTGTTAGTCCATTTAGTCATTTATTCGATAGTTCGTTTATCCACTTATTTATGGATTTGATTGTTCATTTATATATTCACCAATGCGCCCATTGATTGATTGATTCATTGATTGATTGATGTTATTCTCAATACCCATGCGATCTAAGTAAGGTATGTCACGAGAACTGGGACGTTGGCTGCACTTGTATATGTCCTCCTAGTATACAAAGCCCGCTTTTGCAATCGCGGACGTCAACTCACTTTCAAATTTCCCTTTTTAATAAATTCTACCGAAAAAATACGTACATTATTTGATATCTGAAAACCGCACCAGACAAACTCATAGTACTGTATATAAATTGAGGTAATCAAGCTGTACATTCTGAAATAAGCACTTGTGTTTTTTTTCATAAAAGTGGCAGTAGCTGACTCACTTTCAAATTTCCCTTGTTAATAAATTCTACCGAAAACATACGTACATTATTTGATATCTGAATACCGCACGAGACAAACTCATAGTACTGTATATAAATTGAAGTAATCAAGCTGTTCATTCTGTACATTGTACCTATTACGGTTCAGCACAACACAACCACATTCAGTCATAGCAATGTGCCACTTGGGTGAGCTCTCGGCAGACAGCTATTGCCACCCCATACAGGAAAACACAGGTAAGCGCTTATTTCAGAGATCAGCTACTGCCACTTTTATGAAAAACAAAACACAAGCGCTTATTTCAGCGATTTTTGTGGACTAACTGAAACAGCACAAAATTGAATTAAATCAATTCACTTTAGCCGTCTCGAAGAGGTTGTACAACAAGAAGCAAGTTCAACACGTTCAATATTTAAATACGGTTATGAATAACCGACATGAAAATTAGCTTTGAGTGATATATCAACCTATTAGAAGACCAAGATATCTCTTTTTAGAACATGTGAACTCGTTTAGGTGGTAACGCTTATACTACATTTCTTCATAAGTTTGAAACCGGACCCATTATATACGTGCATGGGCAGGTTTGGGCTTTTTCTCTCCTGTGACACTAGGCAATATTAAACAGTGCACGATCCATTGAAGCTGAACCTTTGAGCAAATTTGTCGTGCTTTGATCACATTGTGCAAATCCGCACACAGCCCAGAACGTGGCCTGGATTTTCGTATTGGTTGAGGTGTGTTGCTCATCTTTCACGTTGATAAGCATCGTCGGGTAGTCAGACAGAACTATAGCTTCGTGTCAGAATAATCACCATTTGGCATAATATGTGGACGTAGTCTCGTGTCACTGCTGATTTATGTTCGTGAGTACATAACTACTGGTTAGAGAGCACCAACCTGCAGTAACGATGTTGTTCTAAACATTTGGATTTTACCTATATTGACAAGTTGGTTTCCGAAAACGACTCATAAGACTCCGTGTTTTGTAAACATCAAGCAACAGTACTTGATCAATCTAAGATCCTCTAAAATATTAATATTAATATATGTTTAAATTGCTGTGGAATTTTCTTTGTCTGCCAGTGCATTGATTGAAAAGTGAGGTTTGCTAAACCTGTTCATGGTGCTTGGACTTGGCTGCCCCATTGTTAATCGGTGTTGTTGATCACCAAGTATAATGCCAGGTTATTGTATGAGACGGTCGGTACACTCGCCGTACAATGAGTAATATTCTGTAACTTCTAAAAGGTAGTTTTGCGCGCTCTTTGTTAGCGTTAGAGATCCTTATTGAGAAGTCAAGTTGCATTTGGACAAGGCCTTTTACTATCAAGAGGAACTGTTACAGTTAAGTAGGTATGCACGTGGTGTTTTAACTGCTAATTGGTATTGAGACTTTTAATTCAAAATAAATGATTGACCATGTCAGCCCCATCTTTGTGCGAAACATTCGTTCATTTCAGATTTGAGTTTAAAAACCGTATGAGCTTATTTAATATAGGTTATAAAGTTAACGTCGTAGCCTAGCATTTAGAAAACACAACCACATGGTGCTTGGTGTATTGTAAAATGTTGAGGCATCCCTCACGTCAAGAGCTGTGTTTTGTTTGTTTGTTTGTTTGTTTGTTTGTTTGTTTGTTTGTTTGTTTTTGTTTTGTTGGTTTTTTTTGTTTTTTTTTGTTTTTTGTTTGTTTGTTTGGTTTGTTTTGTTTTGTTTTTTTTTTGTTTGTTTTGTTTTGTTTTTTGTTTTTGTTTTTTGTTTTTGTTTTGTTTTGGGTTTTTTTTTTTGGGGGGGGGGGTTGCTCTAGAATGGAAGATGGCCTATATATTACAATTCATAAATATGGTAACAAATATGTTAACATAAAAATTGTATACAATAGGCTTTTGGATCAGTTAACGAATGTTTTTAGCACAGAATGCATGATCGTGGTGTGCTGTATGTCATTGTAAGCATTCTTATTGTGTGTGTTGTGCACATGCATTTTGGATTTGCAGCCATATCCGACATTTCAGGAGAAGTGTGAACGTTTGTAATATCATACATTCTGTCTGATAGATAAATGTGATAAGGAAAAAACAGAAAAATAAACGAATATCAATACCTATGTAATACAGACATTTTTTCGTACGAAACGGTTCATTTCATATAATATATTTGATGTTGCCGAGGAGACAAAAATTCTTGTAAAATCCACATTTATATATATTTTTGGGTCGGCATTTTCATGTTAAGATCAATATGGTATCGCCATCTAACTCTTTTATTTCCAATTTTGACAAAAGTCGATGTCCTCTGAATTGACATAATGAACATGTTTTTGTAACCTGCCTTTCACTTAAGTACCGGTATGCCTATAGTCACAGCATCTACAAGGATGGTCCAGGCCAACAGCTTTTTTGTGATTTTTTGTCGCAATGCGGCCAAAGCGCACCGTTGGATGCTGTTGACTAAATCAAAACTTGGCACTGAAAGAGTTAAATTGCAGGCACATTTAAGATAGCCCTCCATACTCATTTGCACATTGGATCAGCTTGGAAGATAGAACCTTAAAGTGAACATATACACTGAGGATTTGTCTGAGCTCGCCACCCATAAATATAATATGGTGTACAGTAACACTAAAAGCAAGTCATAATTGTATCTTAACCAGTGTTTTCTGCATATTATTAAGGTTATTCATTATTTTAGTGCTTATCGACATATCATGACGTCCCTGTATTTATAAACTAGGACTTCTTTATTTATATGTATTTGCCTATTTATTTCAATATACCGTGTACCGGTACCTGTTTCCCTGATTCATATTTCAAAGTTTGATTAAACATCTGACTAAGACAAGGAGTCACTATCAAAAGTATGCACATTAGACTGTGAAGTGCTTTCTAGTAGTGCCTACTGCAGATTTAAGTTTGCAATTCACACTGATATGGCATCTTGTAACTATGAAAGTAAAATTAAAATTCATTGGAAATTTCAATATTCGGATGCTGGTACTTTGACCAGTGTATTTATTTGGGTATTTATGTCTGGTTGCGATCTCAAACATTTTATTTTTCCAAGAATTTCTTTCTTTCTTCCTTCCTTAGGTCCAAATTTGTCCTGAGATTTTCTCGGAAATTCTTATTACGAAATCCACTAAACTTGCCATGGTGACTGACCTACCATTTAAATTGTACATATCGTTTGGAATTGTCATAATGTTTAAAATTATGCAAATTTGAGGCAATTAAAATTTTTGCAAGCTTCATATCTTCCAAACAATTGCAGACAGAGACAAAATTTCAACGTTCATGAATGGGTTTATGACACCTGCCGATATAATGGACAGTAAATGAAGGTTGTAGAATTTTAAATTCTGCTAATTAGGACATTGAAAAATTTAAAAGTTGAATATCTCCAAAACTATAATAGATAGAGATGCCATTCGAACTTCAATTTATAGGTTTGTGGCAAAGCTGCATCGAATGAACCATGAATCAAAGTTGCAGGCTTTTGATTTAAGCAAATTAGGTGAATATACAAAATTTGAATAGCTTCAAAACTATCAAATATAGAGGTGCCATTCCAACTTCAATTTCTAGGTTTGTGACATAGCCGCATCCAATGAACCATGAAACAGTGTTGTAGAATTTTAATTTATGCAAATTATGTGAATATACAAAAATAGCTTCAAAACTAGTGTAGAGGTGTCATTCTAACCTTAATTTGTAGGTTTGTGATATAGCCGCATTAATTTGTAGGTTTGTGATATAGCCGCATCCAATGAACCATTGACCAAGGTTATAGAATTTTAACTTATGCAAATTAGGTGAACACACAAATTTAATCTTGAGTAGCTTCAAAACTATGATTGATAGAGGCACCATTTCAACTTTACTTTGTTGGTTTGTGAGATAGGTGCATCCAATGAAGCATGAACCAAACTTGTAGGATTTTAATTTATGCTAATAAGATGAATAAATAAAATCTAAATCTTGAACAACTTCAAAACTATTATACACAGAGGTATCATTCCAACTTCAATTTGTAGGTTTGTGACATAGCCGCATTCAACGAAGCATGAACCAAAGTTTTAGATTTTTAATTTATGCAAATACACGTAATTAAGATCTTGAATAGCTTCAAAAGTATTATAGATGGCGGTGTAATTCAAACTTCAGTTTTTAAGTTTGTGACATACCCACATCCAGTGAACCAAGAACCAAAGTTGTAGCATTTGAACTTAAATAAATCAGGCCAATACACAAAATTCAGATAATGTTGAACAATGGCAAAGTGCAGCTTTCCAAACTGTTCTCCTTTTGAAGGCACCCAGACAGATTTGCTGTGAGGCAAATCTTCATTTCTAGTTTTTGGGGTTTTTTTTCATTTTTTATTTTTGCTTTTTTTTTTTTTTTTTTTTTTTTTTTTTGTTATTTTTGGGGGGTTCGTTTGTGTGTGTGTGTGTGTGTGTGTGTGTGTGTGTGTGTGTGTGTGTGTATGATGCGGAGGTGTACAGGGATTTGAGGGATAATTAAATCTAACACAGTAACTACCCTAGCTAGAATGTGATGTGTTTTTGTATTTTGCTTTCCCACGTGTGACGGCAGAAGGTGCATGTGGAGTACGCCCGAGTTAATGTTCAACAAATAGAACAAAAGCCTCTGGACAAGTTAAAAAACCAACAGCTTAAGTCAGTTAGCGAGGAAAAGTGATTTGGAAAGGACTTTGTAAACTAAAATTGCTCAGACCACGTTAAATGCTTTACATGGCACAATCTGTTCTCCAAAAGCTTGTTAAAATTTTTCCTTGGTTTGTGTCGATATATCTCTAGGCAACGTTCTATGTAAGTATTCAAGCCAGAGCGAAATTACAAACAATAATAACCAGGTAACAAGCAAAATTGCAAGTTGCTGTTGATAGTTTGAGCGAGAAAGTTCAAAGGTACAGTCCACATTTGTCAGAATAAAGACTTGAAGCCCTGAGATTTTGCGTAAGCATGTTGGATTATTCATCATCATCAACAACGTCGTCGTCGTTATCGTCGTCGTCGTCGCCATGTGATCGTTCGCAATTGAAACATTTGGACTTATTTTAGTACGTGGCTTCGTTACGGTGTAAAACACAGATACAAGATATGAATTATCTCAATTAGCTATTTTGGTTGGTCATTCGGGATTTTATCTTATTGTCTCCTTGACAGTCCATAACCGAATGTGAACAATCCTGCATTTTAATGTTATTTTTACTGCAATTTTATGCAGGCCTGAGAGACGTGTGGGTCTGTCCTTGTGCCTGGTTCCTATTGCAGTGAATTTGCTTCATACTTTATGGAGTTATGGGATTACGAAATGTTTTTTTTTTTAGTTTGTACATACATGGTTATTTGATGTTTTATAATTTTCACATGTATGGAGGCTGAAAAGAAGCACTACTATTATATTTTCTACCAATAAAACTATTGCATCATGCACCATTGGATCTCCAGTTTAAGTAAAAAAGAGATCATTTTTACTTTTTCTCGGTTTCCTAAGACCAACATGCCAAATGGTCATATCTTACCTGTCCGTTTGTCCAATTTTGATATACAGGTATTTACCATTTGTGTCTACATGACGATGCACCGTCAACTGACGTGAAGGTTTTACAAGCTTCTTGACTGATACATAATGACTCGCTTGCTGCTGTGAGAAATTGAAGTGCATTCACCGAACAGTGATTAAAATCTGCGCAATCTTTTGTACGACGGGACATGAACAGTTTGGATGTATGCTGAATAATGTGGACATAATGTCCCAATCCGTTACATTGTGCCTGTGTCGACCAATCGCACGACCATCAAGTATAAAGGTGCGACTGTATAAATGACTATATTGACCAGGTCGCAGTCCAATCATGTCAAATGCTGAAACGAACCTACACACGAAATTCTGTTAACATATTAAATTTGCCTATGTGGATAAAACATTATTTATCAATGTTTCATGTCCTTTACAGTTTAAATAAATTACAGTTCTTTCACTGTGATAGGGTTTACTAGATACGGTAAATTACAACCGTATACAAAGAACGATTATGATTAATGTCATTTATCTCTTTCCAGACTCATACCTGTATGATGGAGACTGCACCAAGACTCAAGCAGCATGATAACCTACAGAAGCAGATCACAGCGTACAAGAGACTCTTGCAGCATGCCATGTCCCGCTTTTCTAAAGACAAGTTGTATCAGATGTTACGACTTGCACATCGGGGGCTGCCAGAGATGCGCGCTGGCAAAATTGTACAGAAGCAACAGGACCAACACGGGAAAATAGCGTCCCTGCGTCAGATGAAGGACATTGTCGAAACTCTTCAAAATAAAAAGCGTAAAGGTATACACAGGGAAGAGGAATTACATATGATAAAATACTTCGATACCTTTTTTAAAGACTTAGAATATCTAAAAGACTTAAAGAAGTATTTTGATGAAAAAATATATTTGTGTTTGTATGAATATTTCTACGATCCTGCAGATGACACGTTTAGCAGTGGAGAAAAAAAAGCGCCAGACTTTAAGGGAGTAGCAGACGACACAGATGATAGTGGGAATTCATCAATGAATCACAGTGACGATGAACGATTTCAGAAAGCTAAGCAAGCACCATTTGATACACATACAGATTCATCCATGGTTCCAAACCTCGATACAATGACGGACAAAGAAAGGTTATACTATGCTGTCAAAGAACTGTATAAGCTGAATCAAAAATGGGACAGTCTTTTCAACGAAGAGGAACTGCCAATCAGCAGTTTTGATCCAGACAGTCATCATGAATTGTTACAATTTACAAATTATTCCAGTTTCGAACCTGTTTTACGGTTAGTGCCAGATGTATTTGTTAAAGCGTACAAATCTGTTGAACTTGCAAAAACATGGTGGACTCAGGCGGATAAGGTATACAAGGAGTTACCCGGCAAGAAAAACTCAACGAAGGAATTCGTAAGCCGAGTTAGTAACCTGGAAGAAAAGATACGCAATCTGGCGCGTGAAATAGTGTATGAAAAAGACATGCTTTTGTCACAGCAAAGAGATTTACAACGTCTCCTGGTGAGAGAAAACCGTTGCAACGAACTCACGGAATGTTGTGAGAGGGTTGAGGAATTAAAGATGTCAAAAGGGGAGGAGTATAATGCATTACTGTCTCAGAGAGAGCATATGAAACGAAACTTGGCGAAGACGCAAATAGATTCCCCACGATATCATGAACTGTCTGAAAAGATTTCAGATTTTGATGAACAGGTTATGGAAGCATACGGTGAATTAAAAATTCTATCATACCATTATGAGATTTTGCAGGAGGATTTTAATTTGGAATTAGAAATGAGGCCCGATATCATAAGATTTATCAGTAGTCTGAAAGAAGACATTCAAACTTTGGAGGAATCTCTTCAGGATAAAATAACAATCAGAAGAAAAGCAGAAAAGGAATTAGTTCTTCTGAAAACAAATACGGAGAAAATGAGAGAAATTATGCGACGATTTTTAAATTCTCGAGAGAGTGAGGTTTCTGGTGGTATGATTAGTGAAAAAACGCAAGTGTCCATAAGTTATGACGAGAATCAAAACACACAAAACATCAAGACTGGCACGTCTGACCAAACGCCCCCGAACGGCCATAATCGAAATAATAATTACAGAGACCCAAACTACCGGCATGAAAAACATGATAAGCATTCTGAAATTCGCAACACTCGAGAAACTAAGCGAGACTTTACCCGATACCAAAATGGCCGTCCCAGAAAGAGCAGAAATGTAACCTCTAAGGAAGATATTGTGCCAACAACATACCCAGATGGAAACGAAGCTGACATCGAGTCACCATCACCCAAAATAACACAACCATCTCCTGGAACAATACAACCAGCTCCCAATTTTAAACCGCTTAAACCACCTCTCAAAACAAAGGAACCTCCTCCTAAGATAAGCCAAGTACCGAAACCCTCCGATGGTTATGGAGAGAGATCAAATCGCGGTAATCAGAAAAAGGCAAAAACAAAGTTTACTAAAAAATCATGGGAGTACTGATATAAGCAAAAGGTCTGAAAAATATCAAAGAACATACAAGCAATTGATTTGCAAAAACTAAGATGAAAATCCTTTATTATGCTAATTTATAAAGTTCACTGACTTCCATGTATTGCGTCAAACTGTCTTTGTGTTTCCTTTTGACTGTATAGACATTTATCAAGATGTTGCATATATTCATTATGATATGTAGCGCATTTCACGCGCACCATGATTTTAATACTGTGCAGTGAAACACAAATGAAACTTGCCCTGTCATTCCAGCTCATCGTGTTTCTTAGAAAGCTACCTGTGTGACGGAAAGTTATATAAGCTATCCATACCCATCCTAGGACACTCCCTCCTATCAAAGGTGCGTAGCCTAAACCTTCCTTTAGGACTCCTGGAAGTCACGACATAGCAGTCCTATCTCTCCCTTACATAATGTCCACATCAGTGTTGTCTCAAGCTATATAGGTGTGAAGAAACTATAAGGTCTCCACATCAGAAAACATTATGTCTCCACATCAGAAAACATTATATCACAAATTAAACGATTGCCTGACAATAAACATATCCGGGATCACATAGAACATATTTGTACGATGGATATCAAATGTGTGCAATAACACTGAGACACAATATGATATATTGTAATATATTCCAAAGGTGTTAGGAAACATGACAGCAAGATTTGTGATTAGGATTACTCATGTTATCCTTCACTTTTTTCACCTAATGTTTGAGATTGTGTTCTTGTCAAATACGTCATTACAGGAAGAAAAATGGGGGTAAGCATTGACACGATCGTGTGACCAAAGAGTGGCTATATGCATTACTTTGTGAGTTGCTTTTGTTTGTTTGTTTGTTTGTTTGTTTGTTTGTTTGTTTGTTTTTTGTTGTTTTTATTTTTGTTTGTTTTTTTTTTTTTTGGTTTTGTTTTGTTTTCTGTTTTTTCTTGTTTTTTGTTTTTTGTTTTTTGTTTTTTTTTTCGTTTTACTTTTTTTTTGGTTTTTGAAAATATATATATATTCACACAAATAATGATCAATTGTTTTTATCCCGAAATTAATTCAATTTATATACATGATCAAATGGCTACAAAGAATGTGATGGCTAAGTATAACTTTGCACTTATATGCGCTACTGACAACCAGTTCGGGTTTTGTTTATAGTTAGAAATCCATTTGGAAACCATGTACCTCAAACATGCGGTTGCACTGAACCGAAACCAGTTTCACGCAACTGAAAGTACCTCAAACAGTCCCTCGGATGAAAATTTCGCAAATGCAGCTGATTTACTTAGCCAAAGTGCCTGCTCTCCGAGCATAGATGTTTTAGTATAACACACGAAATGTTCACGCAAGCTAAGGTTACGCTTAATCAAATTTACGACGATTAAGGTATGCGTTCTGACTAATGAACCTTAGCGTTAAGCTCGAAATCGTTATTTCTAACAGACAAGTGCCTCTGGCTGTGCCCAGGTGACAAATTAAACTGACTTCAAAGGAGGTAATGTTTAAAAGGAGAAAAGAGCATCCATTTTAAACATGTTTCAACAAACGTCGAACTTACCTGAGACCTGACAAAAAAATATATGTGTGATTCCCGTAACCCGACCGAACCCTACTGAAAAAGCCCGACCCTAATATATATATATATATATATATATATATATATATATATATATATATATATATACATATATATATGTATATTAATAGTTTCAAGCCACCCTTCCCTGATAAAAATTGATCGACCCTGGCTGAAAGATTTTATCGAGAAAGTGGCCTTCGTGTGTTGTTATTTTGCAGTTAAGTCAACTAAAACACAGCATTTTATTTCAACTTGTCTGGAGGGTTAACTTGGGCTCGGGGAACAGCATAGGTGCATTACCATGGTTGTTCGGTGAAACAGCATAGCCCTGGTTGAAAGATTTTTTTCAAGAAAGTGGCCATCGTGTGTCATCATTTTGCGGTAAATTCAACTCAGACACAGCATTTTATTTCAACTTGTCTGAAAGGTAAACTGAGCCGGGAAACGACATAGCTGGAAGCCACGGTTGTTCAGTAAAACAGCATAGCCACGCTTATTTGGTGATTGTTATCGTAATATTTCGCTAGGTTCCAGGTGTCTGTTCCCCGACTTACCAAGGCAAACGGCCGCTAAGGTGCTTTTAAACATGACTTACTTTATTCTGCCCGTTCGGTTGTGTCTGAAGCAGTTATCATCGTTAGATACAAATACGTTGATGAGCGCCATTTTGAACATGGCGTAATGCATTGCAAGACAGTCGCAGAAAATTACATTTGATTTGGATATCAAAGTGAGTTGCGGCCACAGCATATATTATATAATTATTGATGCTCTGAAATATTTGCATAATATTAACTTTAGGTTTCATATATTATAAACTCCCCAAGGTCGTCTCAATAGTATCCTCATTTACGAACCATAGGGCACAGAATCCACAATTTTCAAAATGGCAGCCAAGTCCGTGGGTTAGTCCCAATTTGACATTTTGAAGAGGTAGTATCCAAAATGTGTTTAATTGGTGTTAGTGGAAGGTTAATTTGTCGAATGAATGTAATGCAAGATATATAATGTGACTTTCCCAGTGTAAGCATGACCTAAAAGTGTAAATACAATGCCGTAAAGTTACCAGTTGTTGGCGGTGAAGGGCCCCAGAATACGAATATTGTATCAGACACTGAAGTCGTCCCCAGGCTATGAATTAAGTAGCAGCACTGGGCACAGATGCCAAGAGCTCCCACTGAGTCAAAGTTGGAGCTCAGTGGAAAAGGTTGCCCCGATAGTGGATACAGGTCCGAAAGTACCAACGGGTTTTTATATAATTGGTAAAAAGGTAATACTTACAACTAAAGCTCTTTTTAATATCACCGATAATATTTAAAAATTATTTTAAAAAAGAAAAGCTCTGCGACTAAATAAAAATCTCCGCATCTTCTACTGTAGTATGGAGCAGGCAGCGGTGACATACATGTACCTGGATTTAAAAAAAAAACTAGTTTAAGACACACAAATAGGCTGTATTCATACTTCTGAACTATCATTCCTTTACCAATGCATGATGTCGATTATGACCTTTCAAGTAAAAACAAGTGTGATCGTGACATTTAACTCGTACAAAAATCTTATTTAGCGCATTGAAAAAAACTAGCGGGTCAGGCAGGAAAAAAAAACATAATTATCTATTTGACGTTCAAAATACCGCTATGAGTAAAAGAAGCCGTCGCCGAACGTGATACCAACGATGCGTGCGGGTGTATTGTCGCTCCAACAAGCAGTGCGGGAAAATAAACTGCTTTTCTTGGGATAACAGGTCGATCTGGTTTCGAGAAGAAAAGTTGTTTATAGCACAGGTCTCCTTGTATATTTGTGTATATGCTTGTGGTGAGATCTGCCAGCGACTCAGTTCAAGCAAACTACCTTTATACCTGATATATTTAGATATCAATAACCTCTAAGTGTGTCTGACCGCTAAACTGGCATTGTGTATTTTTAAGAAAGCCATTCGTTTACCCTCTCTTCTGAAAGCCTCACACCAACAGCTTCTGTTCCCCAAACGTTTGGAAAAACAAAATATGTTCTTTTGCAATATTGCCGGCATTTGTGGATCATAGTTTACCTTTCTGGGCCAAGCTTTAATTCCAAGCAATACATCCAGTCATCCGAACATATTTCAACTCGGGAACCTCTAATAACATCGGTTTATTTTTAAAGCTCTTTCAGATCCCTCTCTGAGCCTGATGTAGTGTCCTGACGCAGATAAAGCTGACTACTGTAAATGTGATCCTGACACTCTTTGGGCAGCATCTGCTGATTTTCCATTTGGCATGATTGGTGATACTTTACTTCTCTTTAATGATTTCAATTTTCCACTTTATGTGCATCATTCGAATTACAGAAAGCCCTATAATAATAATAATAATAATAATCTTTATTTCAAGTCGAATTGTACAAATAAAAAACAAAACGTTAGCGCAACAGCACTATTGTTCGACCATGAAAATAGGGAAACAGTGACAAGTGATGAGATGGTATATACAATGAACTCACAATGAGACTATATACAGCCGGTCTAGCAAGGTTTCCTTAAATTTGGAAGAATTTTAATCTTCCTAAACCCTGGTTTTACATAGGATGCACATAGAACAAGAGCAGGAGGGGCCAAGCCATGCCTTGATTAACGTTTTAAAGTGATTTAAATCAGTAGATGCTTTGATGTGTGGGGGTAAGTTGTTCCACAGCTTGGCCCCTTGGTATCGGAGAGAGTTTTTACCGTATGTTATGGTATTGTAGTCAGGCTGCTGTAGTTTGTTATTGTCTCGTAAATCAAAGGTTGTTTCTTTTCTTACATACACATCGTTTAAGAACGATGGGCTTAAATTACTTAGGATTTTGTAGACTTCTATAGAGAGTGTTCTTATTCTACTGAGATACAAAGAAGGTTTTTTAGCCCTTTCAAGTAGATTCGGATATGCAGATACGGGATCATTATAGACAAAACGTAGGGCTCTTTCTTGGGTTTTTTCCATTTTTAAAGATAAAGTAGGTCCACATTGTTGCCATACGAGCGGGCAATAATTAAAGTTAGAGAGCATAAATGCATTGAAGATTTGGAGCTTTTCCTTTTCAGTAAGGATATTACTGAACCTACGTAGCACACTTATTTGTTTAGCAGCCTGCTTACAAATATGAGAAACGTGATCATGAAACTTAAGTTTATCGTCAATATAGACTCCTAGTAATTTGACACATCTTTCCGGTTTTATAGTAACACCATCAATTTCAAAACAGAAGTCGTTTCCGATTTGACAGTCCAAACGTGGGCATAGAATCATAGCCTGGAATTTGTCAGGATTTGCCTTCATGTGGTTGTCCATAAACCATTTGATACCTATATTAGCAGCATTTTCCAAAGACAATTTTACATTGTGTAAGTCATGATCATGAAATGATAAGGAGTTGTCGTCGGCATAATTATAGAGACTACAATGCCCTTCCATAACATACAGAAAATCATTCATAAAGATATTGAACAGCAAAGGGCCAAGTATACTACCCTGTGGCACCCCCTTTAATAAGTCTGCCCACTTACTGGAAGTGCCACCATATTTGACCCTTTCCTGTCGGTCACTTAAATAACTGCCTAATAATTTAAAAGCATGTTCAGACAGACCATAGGATTGAAGTTTCTCTAAAAGTAGATCATGGGTAGGCAGTCAAAAGCCTTCGATAGATCCATTAGAATCACACCTACGTATTCATGGTTATCCAAAGCGGATTTCCAATCTTCAATGATTTTAAAGAGCAGATTTTGGCAAAGCACAAAGAAGAGAACTTAGTATATCGTTAAAAAAGTGAACCATCTGATCGTTCATTAGACCTTCAAAAATTTTAGATAAACTTGATAGTACACTGACTGGACGATAATTACATTTGTTCATGGAGTCAGACTTTTTATAAATGGGGTACACGTCGGCCCGCTTCATATCAGTGGGGAATTTTCCAGATTTGATTGACATATTTATGATGTTAGTGACAGAAGGGGCCAGGGCCTGGCACAGACGTTTATTTAATTGTTACGGTAGAGTTGCTCTTGTACTCAAACTTCTGTCGAGTTATCACTCGAGCATAACAAAATTTATTTACATGTGTACATTGGCGACTGGTCTGAATCGGATAATAATTATAAGAAATCAATATCTTGTGATAGCCTCCCTTTCTTTCCACAGAAAATACGATCTTGCTGTACTTTTATGCTCATAGGTTATGAGTATCCTTTATTGCTTGTTGGTGAAGCATACCTGCCATAAAGAGGATCTGGGTCAAATATTATGAAATATTGCATGGTAAAATCATTTAAGAATTTCAAGTATGCAATGGGTGTCACGAATCAAGACAGGTTATTACGTAATCAGCCTTTACGCTGACATTGACATAAGTTTACATGATGGTTTGTATGTCGGTTTTCTGAGGTACCATTTTAACACAATAAAAGCGTGGAAAGATATTGAAAACCTGTTCAGGTTTTCATTCAACCAAAATGCGGTCAGCGAAAATTGACCAACCAGGTTTATACCAAACTTAATAGTTCTACCGACAGGAGCCGCCACAATACAGACAGCAGTCTCCCGGCAATCAAAACATATTATGTATCGTTCTTTCTTCCTCGCAACCCAGGTCCGAATCTTTGAAGAAACAATTATATAATCAATTGTTTTAAGACACCAGTTTAAATGTAGCCGCTATCAGACCGATTATTTCTCTCTCTCTCTCTCTCTCTCTCTCTCTCTCTCTCTCTCTCTCTTCTCTCTCTCTCTCTCTCTCTCTGTCTCTCTCCTTGTTGCGAAAGAAGCAGACTCTTTCTCTCCTTGTTGCGAAAGAAGCAGATTCTCTCTTTAGCCACCAGACAAATACTTATTGTCAGCTACCTGTCCATCTTCAACTTTTTCATTGCCAAGTTTTTATAAATTCAAAAGCTTTCCACGGCGTGCTTTAATTGTGCGTTCAAGGACTCCTGAGGGAAGCTATTGACCTGAAGAGCTCTTGTGGTCACTGCACCTGTAGACATGCTAGTGCCTTGATGAAATGTAGGTTTACAAAGAATATAAATCTAATATTGTTATGTTTATTCAGATCACACTGACTTTGTCGAAATTGGCAATGAATAAGTTAAATTGATAAAGATATTACTTACAAGCACTTGGTAGCAACAGGGGTGCATTTCTTTTGCATCGAAGCAAAAACAGGACTAGAGCTTCATAAACATTATTTACATAGACATCTTTATTTCCTTAAAGGCTGTGATGTCTAAATCCATTTACATATATGGCACAGCACAATCGTGTTGCAACAACAGTATGTATTTAAACGCATTTATTTTCAAAAGGAACTGGATTCCTCGATAGCTATAATAAATAGCTAATCGAGGTGTTCTCAAGACATACAGAACACACGATAAGCATACAATGAAATTATACCCATGATGAAATAAAAACTATACAGCCACTGAAATCCTATTCGTTTTAATGCAGCATACCATATAGTAATGGTAATCACTAGGCGGAACAGGACCACGCAAACTGCTCTATTACGCTAACACAGACGAGTCTGGGAACAGTCACGACATTAATTGTCTTAAAGCTGGTCGTACTGGCGTTATCGTAGTCCTCCAGAGACATCTCCATCAATAACTCTGTACTTTTGCCACAGACTAGTATGGTAAATGGTGTTTTATTTATTTAATTATATATCACTCCTAAATAAAGGAAAGTACGTTACAGTGTGTTTTGCAAATTTGCGTCAGATAACCAAAGCCACAAAACAGCTGTTTCTATCCAGGGTTACCTCCTCAATTTATGCACATGAGAATGACATTCTCATACAACTAAAAAAACTGGTCCATTACACCAACAACCCATGGTCTCTGTCAATCAAGACGACGTCACAAACTGTACTATATTATCTACTCTACACAGCGTCTTTCATGTTTGTATATATGTGCAGTTAACATATCATATGCTAATGTGTTCTGCAGTGAAGCACACTTGAATCAGTCATGTAAGATAAAATCGTGGTTACAATCTAGAAATTCTAATAATGAGTCCCCTGTCCATAAATTAACTTCAAACGTTTGTCATTCATAAGTAGTAAGGATTCATGCAATACACTAGATCCTTGTTTGTTTGTTTTTTTTCCTTTGGCGAAATGGGTTCTTTTCGATCCACAGTGAAAATTTCATTGTATATCAAACGAAATTATCATTTCATACATTCGAAAACCGACACATTTTCTGCTTTGTTACACGTAAGAAAATTTTGATTGGTGATGATAGTTGTACACATCACGATAATTCCAAAATGTACAGCCATTCCTCGAATAGGTAATAATGGCATTTGAATCAGCGTGACAAAATGGACCAACGTGAATTGTGAAACATTAGGTGTTATTAAGAGAGTTTATCTAAATCCATGACCACAATGAAAAGCTGCAGCTGCTTTTTACTAATTAATGCATACGTTCTTTCTGGACTTAAGTGCAGTGTTACTGAGGTATTTATCAAATGTTAATGACTGCACCACGTTCACACGTCAGATAACCATATCATACAACAGCCATTGGTACATGTCCGAGACGTACATAAATATAAACATTATCCTCTACTTTCCAACATATTGATGAATTAATCACACAGTAACGAAAATTATGTAAATAAAACAGTTACGATATTTATGTAAATACGAGACACATCAGCTTTCTATTGTTAATACGTTACACATATACTACGCTATCCTATACTTTCTAATTTGCGGCAGCATTCTAAGCTGGTTTGCTACTTTGACAGACATAACGGCCTTTAATACCCCTGAGCAATGCTATATTGTATATTGAATGGCACATTAACGCTGGCTGCAGCTGTCATGTGACACAGTTCTGAAGATGATATATTGATTGTAACTTTCTTTGATAAAGGATTACTTGGTAAACGATTCAATGACATATCCATGTCTTCATTTATTTGATGGCAACAAGACTGTCCATAAAAATGTCCATATGCACCGTGCAACTTTGTTATCAATGCGTCATTGCTTTAGCCCATGTGACATGAGTTTCATATGTACAGAGTGTCTGCATATTACATTATTAGGTTTCGGTTGAACTTGAAAGACTTGGTGGTGTTTCACAACTATCTAAAGCAATAAAAACGTTTCTCTTTTTTTTACGAATTTACGAGTTGCATGCGTTCGCTCGGTGGCATTCTAATGAAATGTAAACTGATGTATACTTATAATGATAATGACTATGATGATGGTATAGTCTCACAACGCATAGACGGCCTCAACGTCCCCTTGGAGCCTACCAAAGAGTGGGACATGCCAAGAGCTCGCTATTTTCCTGATGTTGAATCACCTACATTCAATCAGTGCACTCGAGACTTTCGTCTTTTTGTATAGTACCTGAGAATAAACACAAATAAATGTTGTAAACCATCATACATCCGAAGTGCCTGCCGATGCGGGAGACTCTGGAACACTTGTCAATCCTTGTTCTTTAAGTTTTCGTTCTATGACGTCAGCTAGTCTATTCTCATTGAGTTCTCGCAGAGTCTCTTGAAGGCTTTCTACCGACGCGCGTCGTCCGCAGTAGCTATACCATTTGACAAGGGACTGGTAGGCCTGTTCCCGCAACTGTCCTTGATTTGCGTACTCTATCACTTCAATCTCGTTGTTAAGCTCGCTTGGATGTCTAGGTGGTTCGTACGGTAATGTGCGAAACAAGTCTTTCCAATTGTAGCCTATCTGGTTTTTTACCAGCCTGAAAGCTTTATGTAATTCTGAAAGAAATGTGAAAGTACATGTGAGTTTCTTTATCTTTCCTAATACCTTTATCAGAGCATTATAAGAGTATGTTATTTTTTATTCCGTTTCGGTTAGCAATTGGAAGGTAATAATGGGAAACGACATGAATAATGTACTTATTGTATAGACCAGCCACATTTAGTACCCAATGTACATAATGAATATTTGTCAACAGCTATGACGTTCAAATGACATAAAATTATTTATAGCTATATGAAGCGTATTTTTTCCCCTGCAAGGTATAGCTATTATGAAAATACAGCACTTTATGCACACGGTATCTGACGTGTCGGCTTACCTTGTGCTGCACAATACTAACCGAGGTGAAACTAATATACTTAGCAGGTTATTAACCGGTCATCTGGCCAGTCGCTTGGTTCTATTGCCAAAATCCAGTGAAAGCTCCGACGCTTAACAGATTTCAAAGCTTTCTTCGCAATAAATGTGACTGAGTGACAGGTGTGTTTTTAATGAATAACAATTGAGATCAGATTAGTTCAGTGCACAATGTGACCCTTGTCGTGTGCATTTGGATATTACCAAAACGCCACCATATACACTTTTTTAATCAATTTCCAATTATTTGTAAGAATCATTACATTGAGGAATACACGGAATATAAGGTTGTTTCCTACAGGAATATAACAGTAGCTGACCAAAGTAGGGCTGAGGCTGGAGGAACAACCATATTCACGGACAACTTACTGGCTGAATTTCTACTGGATTTTGGTTTTGGGTTCACTTTCTTGTTCTTTCTTGCCCTTCTGGTTGATAAACCGTCCCTCTTCTCTATCTTTACTCTAGACCTGAGTAAATTTTCCAATGCATGAAGCTCTGTGTTCAAACTTTGAAACTCTTCTGTCAGCTTGATCTTCTTCTTTGCTAAAGTCCTTAGCTTTTTATTTAATCGCTGTACATCAGATTCATTGCTTTCAATATCTCTGAGAATATTTCTTCTGTCAGCTATTTTCTTTAAGATACGTTTCTTCTTCTTTCGCAAAATGTGTAACTTTGACGAATGCGCAGATGCGTCCTGCGAAAGTTTCGAACGATAGCTGCTCTGTGCCTTTCCGAGCCTGCCACTACCACGTCTTTTACCATCTTCTTCCTCAGATGTTCCGTCGGAAAACCTATTTTCCACGGAGTTTAGGTCCCGCATCTGACTTCGACAGTTGTTTAGTGTTCTGGCTATGGCTGCTAACTCCATTTCCAGTCTCGTTTTGCAAGCTTCGAGCTTTGCCATCTCTTTCCTTATGTTATCATAATTGTCTTCAAGATCATCATATTCCAGCTGTTTATCTTTTAGCATAGAAAATATGCGTTCATATTCCAATTTAACTTGACGAGTTTGTCCACTTTTTTCCTTGATTAACTCTTTCGTTTTCTCTATTTCCATTTGCAATTGTTCCATGTAAACTTTGTCACTCCTGAGCCAATCTTGCATCATGTCACACGCAAAGTGCATTTTCTGAAACAAATCTGGAATGTGGCGAATGATTGGAAATGCCTCACAATTTAACTTGATAGCAATCTCTGCTGAAAAATAATCATCACACAAGTTTTCCTTTGGAATTTGCACATGTTTTCGTAATCCAGTTAATATCGTGTCAAATTTAGCCAATATCGCTTTAACATTTACAGCCCTTGCTTTTAGTGACTTATAAAATGCATCGTCGCTTATCCCAAGGGGCAGATAATTGGAACAGTATGTCTCCAAGTGTGAGAAAATGTCATCTCTTAGGGTTATATTCAGGTCATTTATCTTTCCCAGGGCTACCTTGACAGAGGTGAGGAATTTTTTCACAATTCCGGTGCATCGATTGAGCTGTCTCGTTGCAATTATATGATCTGAAGAAAATGTTACCAGTTTTTCGAGGTCGTGGAGAGTCCTGATATGAGAAATGGTTTTATTGGCTTCTGTAACAATCTTTATGGCATCATGAGCATCTGAGAGATAGTCCATTCTGTCACAGATACGTCCATAGAAGTCATCTTGTGTTTCATACAGATTTTGTCGTAATTCTCTAAGTTTTACAGACAAAAAGTCCCACACCTGCTGAATACAACTAGCAGGTCTTTCTCCATTCCAGCTAACATTCAGGCGCTGCATGTTGGAAGTAAAGCCTTCGTCTCATTCATATGCCTTGAACAACTGCTTTTGGGGTCAATAGAACACCCACCTTTCATGTGGTGGTGACACCAGCAGCCTGTGTATCCAGTTATCCATTGTATCCAGTTTGCTGTCCAATTGAAGAGTATGCATAATGCTAACTTAAGCTTATGGATCCTCTGTGTCAGGACATTTGGCATAAACCCAGAAAATCAGATGATGTCCCACGGAACCTATGTGTGTGTTGCGGGGTCAAAGTACGGGCAGGTAAACGAAGAGTGAAAGTTTCTACAGCAGTGACAGCATGCCATAATGAATTCCCATCTCCCGTTATTGTGGGCACCAGTCTTTTTTCTTCTTTTTAAAGCAGCTTAGTTACACTTTTTGAAATGACTGATGGACCATTTGGTTCGGGTCGACGACGCCTTCTTTAGAAAATACATGTTCCCAGAAATATCTTTCTTCCACCTGTCAAAGGAAATTGTTGAAATTAAGTTGACAATGCTGACATAGAAATAAGCTTTTTAGTAAATACTACATGACAATTCCCAATCAGAATCAATGGTGAGAGGTATGGGCTCAAAAGGGCATGGATTTCTCCAAACAAAGAGAAATAAAATGTCTCTCAGGGTAAAACATACCCAGCATGAGGACAAGGTGTTCCTGCATCCCATGAAGGAATTGCATTCTTTGGCATTCATAGCTTTGTCATCAGTATGTGCTGTGACCATGTTCAAAAGGCATGTTTGCTGAAATGTGGCTGATTTAACAGCTGTCTGGTGAATGTTCAATGGCCGTTTTGCTATGAAAATTAATATGGAAAATAGTTGGATATTATAAAGCGACGATGTAGGTAAAACTGGTGTATTTATGAAACTAACTGTGCTGAGGTACATTATGTAATATGCAAAATGGTGTAGCGTACGAAACTGGATATTCGTGGCGTCCATTTTATATTTCGGCATTGGTGAATTATAGGTTATTACAATAAGCGTGCGATATAATGTCAAAGTCTACAACTAAAAACCTGATGCAATTAAATTCAGATTCCCTGTTATTTTTAAAAGATTAAAGTTTGTCCTCCTTCTTCAGCTAAAAGATTTTCCTCTGCACGGCTAAAATACCCAGAGTATATGCAGGTAATACATACATGATAAACGCTATCAGATATACACAGTATGAAGGAAGTATTATCAAAGAATACCTACTGAGACGTACATGTATTAGCATGCTCCTTGGTAAGAAACATGTACTAGATAAAGTCACATGGAAATTACACAATTAATGATAACCTTGGTGGAAAAAACTGTCGTTCATATATCTGTTTGGAAAAATAAATCGAGTACAAAATCTGAATAGATGTATAGTATTCAGTATAGATACTACACTTTTCGAAATAGCCCATATGTAAGTAGTACTACAACTAAGACCAAAGGATGTGACAATTTAGTCGAACGTGATTAGACGGAGTGATGCAGCAAATATGCAGCTTATGCCTGGTATTATTTCATGTAGCTCTGAGTAAACAAGTGCTACTCGGTTCAAACGTAAGTACTGCTCTATGTCTACCAATATCGTAATGCCCCCATTTGGTTTACTTAAACGTTTTTATATCACGTACGGGTAGGTCCAATAGTTTTATTATACCATACATAAAATTTGATTTATTTCATTTCATATTAGATGAAAATTTGTTTCCTCAGTGTACCTTACCTTAAGCAAGGTTAAAGGCGCGTGGTGTTTTTAAGGGAAAATTTAGAATTAAGCTCAGTACTATTTCTAAATTCCTTCCATCTTCAAAACTTTCAGGTTGGAACAATCCGTGAGAATTTCAACCGTGTTCCAAGCACATTTCTTTTACAAGCAATGGGATTTCCTTTATTTTCAAGGGGACACTTATTACACAGTTTCATCAATTTTCTCAAAATTACATGAATATTCTCTGGAACGGTGAACGATTTTTAGCATCAGTGGACCGAATATTGGGAAGTTGTCCCTAGTCCACACTGAGAACGACCAGCTGAGAAAGACAAGCATTATAATATTTGATATATAATAAACTTAATAAATGATCACTTTCCTCATCTCTATCACTTTGGCTTTTCTTTAGCATTCAGTGCATTGTCATCCACTTAAAATGCGTTAACTGATTTGTGAGATGGGGAGTAATCCTACTGAATGGGTCATATGTCCTCACCTAAGTGGAAGCGCCGGATCGTTTCAAAGCAAGAACGATAGATTCTGGCTGTACATTCAAAACGCGAAAACAACATTTATATGCTTTGTGTAAACAATGAATAATAACGTGCATGAAATTAAGAATCAGTATATTTATAACTGCATGAATTTCCGCAGTACTCTAAGGGAATGTTTCCTCGTGAATATATTGTGAAATAGCATAATATGTTTTGTCTTTTTATGCTTATGATATTTTTATGTGGACGCATGTAGAATAGTCGGTAAATATTGAATAACTGATCAAAATTACAGCCATCTGGGGATTTTCAAGCTGTTTTTCATTCACATGCCACGTTTTCATCCACATTTGCACTTGATAGTGTTTTGCAGTCGGTATATTATAATAAACATATTCATTTCAGCTGGATTGCATAATAATCTGCCGAGCCAATCTGGAGCCTTTCCAAATACAAAGACGCATATGGGATATTTTACACAGGACAAAACAAAATCACGTTAGGAGTCCGGTCACGTATAGACACATATGTCTTTACTTTAGAAAACAAGTCGTCAAATTTTGTCTCCAAATAGGTACTTCCCTTCAGCATGACATGAAATGTGTAATTTTTATCCAGATAGAAAAGGTGTAACTGGTAAACTCCAGGTGGCAGAATTGAACATTGACATTTCAAAGAGAGCGGAAAGTGGAGAAACATATCGTGAGCCGTTAAAGAATGAATGGTCTGTGTCGTCAATTGGGTTTCTACATAAACATATGGCGTCCTTTATGAAGTTCACCTTTCACAAGTGACATTGCAGTGACCCAATCTTAGTTGCGTTTGACCCATCTTAAGGAAACGGTTCTCATGTGCAAAGCAAAGTAGAGTATTGTCTTCAAATAATAGACACTTAAATTAAGTTTAAGGAGAGATAAGGTAGGAGATTGTCGAATACTTATTGCTCGGTCACACCACTGTTCAATCTTGGACCATTAAATCGGTGTGTTCCTCTTTCGATTTGTCTGATATCTAAGGAGTTTCTTTAAATACGGCGAAAATCTACTGCCACGGTAGACGAGATGGACTCTGATAGGTAAGGAACACGTGTATGTATCATTTTGTCAAAATGAAACAGTTTAAAGTATTTCTTTTTGATGGCTAGCGTTTCCCAACAAAAATCAGCCAGTAGGTGAACACGGTATGTGTGTCTGTCGTAAAGCACATGAACATACCCACATTGCAGATTCTGTGACAATTCAACGGATTGGACCAGTGTTAGTGAAAAACACTGAACCATATTTCCAAATAAGGCGAATTTAATAAGTGCATTTTGACACAACATATATCCGGATAACACACGACGTGGTTGCCGTTCCCAGGGACTATTTCTTCAAACAGGACTCCTTCCCGCACATTCGTCATAGTACCAGCCTTTAGCTCAAACGTCACCAACCAAGGGGTAATATCCACAAGTTTGCATTTGCTCAGTGACCTGTACCCGAGTGCAATTCTGTAATTGCGCATGCAGTGAACTTTCCTTCAACAGAAATATCCTAGCAGCGTTTAATAGCATACCTCCCAACAAATATTAATTTCTCGGACTATATTTTGAGACTCTCTCTTCATCTCCGGGATAGACCCACCTACAGCCCATTGCGGATAATTTCAACAAAAACAAATAATTAAACCGCGCAGGAAGGAATAATCGTCTGCTAGCTTTACTGATAATACGTAATACATGTTCCTCACAAGTAAAAAACTGCAGTACAACGCTCCTCCTAGATTGGGAGGAGAATTACCTGCAGTAATTTTATCCCAATTTCGTACAATTTCTAATTTGTGCCTATGTACCCAATATGATTTCAATTTGGATTTAACATCAATATAAACGTTGGATATTGTACAATTTCTATTTTTTACCTGAGTACTCAATATGATTTCAATTTGGATTTAACATTAATGTAGACTGTTGGATTTCGTACAATTTCAAGTAAACGCTTATCATCATCATCATCATCATCATCATCATCATCATCATCATCATCATCATCATCATATATTGGACGTCCACCATGTTATTCACATGCTTCAGAAATATAGGAGGGTCCAAAACTGATCCTTAGGGTACTTTTGCTTCAGCAGGTAGCCAACCAGATTCCTGTCCCGAAACAATAACCCTCTGAAACCAATCGGAAACATATTTTGCACTCAAGAAATCAAAGGTTGTTGATTTCTACAGAAGCCTTTTGTGCCATACGCTAACAAAGGCTTTACATACACTTGAGAAAACCTTGCGTATTCCCAAGCCACATTCAACATAATCCTACATTATATGACATATGTTTACTACTTAGTTCACCATAGAATCTCCCTTTTTAAAACAGAGCTTTTAAACATGACTAGATCATGTAAGCGTTGCTCTTACACAGCCTGCATGCCCACAAGTCGATGCAGTGGCAGAGTCACTTGTGTTTTTATCTACCATGCAAACGTTAACAAAATGGGAGCTCCGAGCACAAGCTCGTACCAAGAACTCTTGTATGGGTGATTATAATATTACGATAAACCGTCCAATATAGCTAGATGAGTGTTTGACTTTGTATATTATTAAAGCGAAGAAGCAATACCAGCGTCCCATCACGTGAATGTGAAGGGCACTGATAGCCTTACCTACCATAACATTGATATGTATCAGCTGTCCTGCGATTTGTTGATACAGGTAAAGAAATTGATTTGGTTGGACATCAATTATTGCATAACTTGCATATGCAACATTATCATGCTGTTATTTTGGGCTATTAAAGCTACAACATTTGTTCTACATACCAGTGTATACTATAGCCTCACGACTTTCCATTCAGACATGTTTCATAAATTGACACTGGATTGTATGCTCACGGAGTGGCATAAATCTTTGTTTCTGACAAGACCTTTTCCGTCCAACCGTACAAGACACATTGAATCCAATAAATAACAAACAGTTTTACAAACTGCTGTAAAGCTTTTTTCGCCAGGAAAGGCACAACTTTCTTTTCTTTATGAAAATAAGAAGCCTTAATGATAGCGTGGATGTAGTGTTGTCTGCATGAATCAAGGCTGAATGCTTCACTTATACATCCAACTAAAGGGTATGTCAATAGGGGGCCGTAAAGTTTTTGAGTCAATCGCTCAGAGGATATTTCAAGATAAATGGATAAAACTGCATCAAAATTGTAAGAGTCTGTTGTAATTCTGCGTCCAACCGAGTTATGTCCGAAACACATTCAACACTAAAACAGTCATCAAGATGGCTTTTTGTTCCAATAAAACATCGGGTGATACATCTCTTTTGGATGGGTTGTGCTATATCACAACAAATAGGCAATTATATAGGCATATCCAAATTGGTGGGCATTTGATACTCATACTGAAAGGGAATATAGTTATGTCTTCGAATGTTGTTTGTTTATCCACATTTTTAAAATAAAAAGTGCACATCCTATTCTCTGTGGAAACATATAAAAATATGCTATTGAAACATGTAGCCTACACATTTTAATAGTCTGGCACACTTAAAATACAAGAGAAGTTCAAATGTTACTACACTCTCACTTTCATACATGTTAAGAGGCAAAAAGGATATAATTATTCAGTAAATTCGCTCAGAAACCTTTTCTGTAATTAAAAGTTGGAATGATTTCATTCATGTTTAGGCTAAAGTTTTGATACCAAAGATGTTTTAAACCTAAATCAGGTGATCCAGCAAACGAATGTTAACAACATTTCTTATGAAAATAGGCCTGACCTTTGAGATTGTATGAAAGGATATGCAGTTTGTGATTTTTTATTTTGATTCAACCTAAATTACATTTTTATCAAAAAGTGGACCATCATTTCAAACATGTTTGGTTAGATCATGCAGACTGCTGTGATTTTACAAGACATGCATTCTTCCAATGCGACCCTTGAGTCATCCTACGGAGAATTATGTCGGAAATATCACCAATGCTGTTATATAAGATTGATAAATGGCCAGTTAGATTTTATATCTTTTGATAAAGACATTCTTCAACACATGGAACAAAGTTTTGGTTAACTTTAATATAAAACTGTATTGTGATGATGCTTTTTGTGTACTTGGCCAAGAATTTTAAACGGTTGTTGTCCATAAATATTGGAGAAAATTAAGAGGCTGCCACCAAAAGGTAAACATTTTATAACATATGAAATGTATCTACAGGTACAAGCAAAATATGATAATAACCAATAATTAGCAGTTACTTAGATGGGAAAATATGCAAAAAAATATTTTTAAAAAGTTGTGTCCAAAATCAGCATTTATTCAATTATACTTTGCACCTTGTACTACTATGATGTCAAAAGTATATGTTGATAAATTAGTGTTGATCAGATGCTTTCGTATCACCAAGAAGCAGCTTATCTTTTATCTTATATACTCCATATAGCCATTTTTGTATGGATTTTTGTGCCTTCTCTGGATTGCTGGCCTTTAAATGATTATAACTTACACCACAGCGAATATTAAAATGCTAGATCGATTTTCACGAAACATTTCTTACTTGACGTACATCACACACATGAAAGTTGCTTTACCAATGTTTTATTTCAAGCATTTCATCAGAATTTTGGGGTTAGCACAAGTAACATTATTAGGTCTAAAATGAGCATAAAAGTCCCTTTTGGAATTAGGTCTATGTAAAAATTGAAGCGATTTCACGTCCTGAACTATCAATTTCTGACAGCCCAATATGAAAAATATATAAGATCACTAGAAAAGATGATTTGCTACATGGCAAGTCAGTGTGTGTGTGTGTGTCTTCAAAGCTTATTGGAATGACAATGTAGAATTGGTATTTCAATACTACAATGTATTATCGGTACGACAATATACACTGAGTACATCAATTATAACAGTGTATGATGGGTACGACAATGTTACGACAGTGCACAATGGGCACTTCAGTACTGAGTGTATGATCGGTACGACAATGTTACGACAGTGTAGAATGGGTGTTTCAGTCCTACATTGTATGATGGGTACGACAATGTTACGACAGTGTACAATGGGTACTTCAGTACTACAGTGTATGATCGGTACGACAATGTAACGATGCGCACTTCAGTACTACCATGGAGGAAAGAAACTCGTTTTATTGCTCCATGGTACCACAGTGTATAACAATGGAGCAATAAAACTAGATCTAGTTTCTTTCCTCCATGGCATAACAGATACAACCAGTTAGTGTAGTTAATTGGTTTTCAGGAACAATGTTGGAAAGCCACACTTGACACAAAGCAGCCTCAATGTAACAAGCTCCATGTCTTACTTCAAAGCACCCAACTTATCTCTTGGATGATGCAAAATTCTTTTTCAAATTGTCTGAAAGTACTCTTACTCAACTTAAGTTCAATTTTACTACATACACCTCTGTGTAATCCCAGCCGTATGTCTTACACAGCCCAGCCAAGCTCTTGTGCAAGCCTCTCTGGTGTACGTGATACAGACACAACCTGCCAGTGTGCATACAGACGTTACGCAACTTTTACGCATACGTAGAAGCTGAAATGACATCTCTATCTATAATAGTTTTGAAGATATTCACGATTAAAAATTGCAAATGCTGCTAATTAACATGATTTAAATTGCTACAACTTTTGTTTCAAATTCATTAGATGCGCAATGGTCAATAACCCTCTAGTTGAAGTTGGAATGACATCTCTATTTAATATACTTTTCAAGATAAACAATATTTAAAATTTCAAATGCCCCTGATTTGCATAATTTTAAACATCTTTATTCCTCTGCATAAAAAGGCGAAACTCCTTGTATGGAGGTGGAATCATGCCAAGTTTGGAGTTTCTATGTGTAACAGTGTCAGAGAAAAGTGTCGGACAAATTCACTGGTAAAAAAGAAAGAAAGAAAGAGAGAGAGACAGAGACAGAGAGAAAGAAAAAGAAAGAAAGAAAGAAAGAAAGAAAGAAAGAAAGAAAGAAAGCAAAGAAAAGAAACAAAAGTGTGTATTGACACACAATTTAATCATATGCTTCTATTTTAAACACCTTGATTTTTTTGGGGGGGTTGGTGGGTTTATTTTTGTTTGTTTGTTTGTTTGTTTTTTGTTGTTTTTTGTTTTTGTTTTTGTTTTTTTTTTTGTTTTTTTTTTTTTTTGTTTTTGCTTTGTTGATTGTTTTGGGGGTGTCTTTTATTGATTTATTATTTTTTACTTTATTTTTTTTTATTTTGCAGCTTCAGCATTTGACTGTTTACCATATAATCATCCATATCTGTGAAAAAAAATAGTTTTCCTATCACTTTCGAAGCATTGCAAATGGATGATAAAGATGTTAATTTCCAAGTTCACACAGAGCGCCTTCTAAACCCGAAGATTCTGTGTTGTTAGGCACACATAGGCCTATTCTCTTTTATTCAACGAGGCTAGCCTTGACAGTGATTCCCCGAGGACATTTTGTTTGAAAGAAAGCACACGCTTATTACATTTCGATTAAAGTGTCTTGAAAGTGCTGTTTGCAGAACACTTCGACTTTGATACAGTCATGTTCAAACGTATCACACTGTAATCATTCAATTTAATAAGGTGTTTTAGACACATTGGCAATACCTGGGCGTCACACAGAAAATGCTAACGGTATGAATATGAGTTGTTCATAGGCAAACCTCAGCAACAGAGCCTAACAGAGCAAACAAGTGAAAATTGTCACTGTATGAAAACATACAGCCTAAATACAAGAAGTTTGACATTTTCCACTCGCTGTCAGGGTCAAGTTTTGTTTGTGCAGCTGAAACGCGAAAAAAGCGCCTTATTGGAATTTGATTTGTTTTCAAATTAATAATGACAAAACTAGGCATGCCATGCTGAAAAGAATGAAAGTAAAAGTGTCTATACTTTTATTCTTTCAGCATGGCATGCCTAATACTCGCAATATGTCAAAAATTTCATTGCCCCCATTGCTGCGGGGGGGGGGGGGGGGTTGGTAGTATGGTACTACCAGATACAATAGAGTATGATATATACAAATACAATGACAATAAAACGCCAGTGTCACATGTGCCATATATGGTCATGACTGACGGAAAACATAGTTGTAAACCGTCTTGGCCAGCAGGGTCACAACTTTGTCAGTAAAATTAAAAATTCTTCCGTGAGCAAAGCTCCACATTTTATTGAAATTTTCATGGTGGATAAAATCTTTAAACTGATTCTGCCACTAAAGTTGGTTTGTGGGCATGCAGGCTGCGTGAGAGGAACTAATTGATATGATAGAGCGAAAACAGTTGGCGACAAGAAGAGACGGGAGACAATAAACCGTCCAGTTATTGGCGATAAATGAAGAATTACAATCAAAATTATGAAAGAAGCCTACTTTAAACTACATGACGAGCCTTGCATAAGAAACATTCAAAATATTACCGTATTTAATGCTTAATATCAATATTTTTGAAAGTTTTATAATGCTAAATGGTATATTATATCAGGAGAAAAAGATGCATGCAAACTAACCGTTAAAAATATGAAGTTTTTGTTATGTATTATGCTAAGCAATTAAGCCTTACGCAGGAACATCAGAAATAATATCTGAAACCAATTTATTTTTTCTTGCATACCAAGAACCAAATTCTGCAAATAAAGATTTACATATACACTCAGTTCTATGCTGTGTTTATTTTGAAATAATACATACACCTGAGCTTTTCAAACAATAATTTCCACATGCACACTAAGGCTGAAGTTTTGAAAATTAATATTCACACCGAGGATGAAATTATTTTATATGTCAACATCACAATCCCATCTGCCAACAACAAGCAAGCATGATTTCAACCTTCAATAGATACCAATGCTATGCCATGATGTTTTTCGGAAGGTACAAATTAAGGACTAAAATGTAAAATATATACACCGAAATTGAATCAATATTACATCCGGTTTTAGGCTAATAGAGGGCAGTAACGTAATATTATTTCAATCTGTCAAAGGTATTCACGGGCCTTTTCTTTCACGCAAAGTCACTTCATCATTTTATTTACCATACTTGTAAACACTGCTTCTGGTGGATTGTGTAAAGTCTACACGTCATGGTGCTTTACCCAGTCAGTCTGTACTACCCGGTAAAATTAATATTCTGTACCCGATGCTAATTTTGTACTCAGCCACTTGACGTACTCCTAACGCCAATCCGGTTTGAATACAGTTGTGCTCTTTGTCAAAGGTCTATGTGCAATACCCAATGACCCTTTAAAGAGAAAATCACAAGCCCTGGATTTCCCTGAACCACAGCTAACCTCATGACCACGAGTGGCGTAACACCGATTAGTGTCATATCCGCTGTATTTCAATGTTACATTCAATAGATCACTGAGTAGGTCTATGACTAACTCTGCGCAAATGCAAATACCCTTGAAGGAACAGAATCGATCAGTGCTCAACCAATACGCTTAAATCCGGGTCTGATCTGTCATCATCATCATCATAATAATAATAATAATAATAATAATAATAATAATAATAATAATAATAATAATAATAATAATAATAATAATAATAATAGTCACCATCATCATGAAAAAGAAGAAGAAGAAGAAGAAGAAGAAGAAGAAGAAGAAGGAGGAGAAGAAGAAGAAGAAGAAGAAGAAGAAGAAGAAGAAGAAGAAGAAGAAGAAGAAGAAGAAGAAGAAGAAGAAGAAGAAGAAGAAGAAGAAGAAGAAGAAGAAGAAGAAGAAGAAGAAGAAGAAGAAGAAGAAGAAGTAGTAGTTTTGGTCAGAATAAAGCTTCTATGTAAATACAGGGGAGGAGGGGGCAGAGTTTTACATTATTTTCAATATTCCTGTTCCTTGAAATACTCTATACTATCGCAACGTTTCAAATATCTTATTAAATATGTTCCAGTTCATGGAAATTTTACTAGCTTAATCGTCAAATGTTAACCAAACTTTGGAAGCGCTTGGATCAATTTCATAACATCTGAAGTTGTCATTACGATTCAGATGAATGCTTGCTAGTTGCCCTGGCAAATGTCTCTTCACACAAGGATCTGGCCGCAAACCAGAATCTTAGGCTGTTTGCGCGGCCGGGATACCCTGTTTGTAAATACACTCCTCTTGGACAGGGGCCGCTTTACTTTACTTTGCTTCGCTTTGCTTTG
Organism: Hermodice carunculata; assembly: GCA_964020975.1. NCBI lineage: Eukaryota > Metazoa > Annelida > Polychaeta > Eunicida > Amphinomidae > Hermodice > Hermodice carunculata. Next base: position 208,947 of record CAXHWN010001134.1, on the reverse strand, counting down.
TTTTGCCTCGCTTTGCTTCGCACTGGTTTGTCTTGAGTTAATCAGCCTTGATATGCGTTGGTGCTACCACAAAGAACAAAGGAATATATGATCATCCTGGATTCCAATATAGCCTGCTAATTCAACAATTATAACATCTTTCCACACCTCTGTATGAGTGCACGAGATCTGTAACAGAAAAGTAGTGCAAGAACGCAATGTTTTTGTCCGGTGCCTAAATATGTACTCGCACGTATTTTTTCTTAAATTTTTCGTTTTATTGCATAATACGCATCCTAAATAATAAAAATGTTATGAAAAATTATCCTTCAGTTTAGTTGGTGTGGCATATGTTACAAATTGATGTCACTGTATAGCAGTTTGTCCCTTTCAACAACAAACTGGACTTTGAAGACCCGGCAATAGTAATATCGGTTTTGTGTGACCAGATAAGTTTTTGTTTTAGATAACCAAGTGATATTGACTCGATAGATGTTAGTCATTCTGTAGACATCCAAAGGATATCGCTTATTCCCTGTTCAAATATGTCTGCGTGATTTAGAATATCTCTAATACCCCAGGATCAACAAACTTGGGTACTTTGCCTGGCTGCTTTGGTGTATGCGCCCGCTAATCTGTCTGAAGTATTAAAACTTTGCATAATACCTGGTTGTAGTTTTTACTTTTCTGAGAAGTGGTGGCTCAGTAAACTTGTTTTCCTCTTGAGTCAGCACAGTTGTACCCGAACTTATCTTCTTCAGTTCTATTAATGAATTATTGCATGCATTTTCGGTGTTTTTCTAAATGCATGTAAATGAATTTTGTAATTTCGAATTTGCTCTTTCTGTGAGGACAAAAAACAGTCAGGCTGAAGGGACCATTAATATTTCCCAGCTTGATATATATTGTTCTGACCAATTTGACAAATTCAATAATAAAAAGCCAAAGGCTATATAACTTATCTTATTACCTGTAATTATTTGGTGACATAAAATCGTGAGCAACATATATGAAGACGGAAACTTTTATCCGTACACGACAAATAAAAACAAATATTAATTTATAGGCATTTGTCCTAGATTTTTTAAAGTTTACATTCAGGACAGAACGGTGGTTGCCTCTCACTTCGGTGGCAAGACTTAATCGATAGATTCTATGATAGACCTATATTAAAATGTTGAAACCTTAGTTTGCGCCCCACATTTCTGTTTAGGCATTTTTTAATAATATTAGTCTTTACACAAACATGATTTGCGACGCACAGTTACTGAATGTAATATTTACAACAAACTAAACATGATCTTTATGTTTTATACAAGATCAAAACTCGCACTCAAACAAAGACAATATAAATGAAAAAGCGTTACCTGAGTTTTGGTCGTCTAAGGGGGAACAGATGTCCGGTGTTGCTTGTGTCGGGAGACGATGGGATAATGGTAACTTTGAACAAAGACTTGCAACCAGCTCCGGTCAGACAGGTGTCCCGATACTTATGTTCCAGGGTGTGCAAAACACCCACAAGACACCTGTTTGGAGAACCACACTGACCAGTGTCCTTTGTTCTGGGGCTGAACTCATATGGGGACCAACTGGATTCAATACAATTAGCTATTCATATTAATCATGAATCATCAAAAAGGTGAATATTTGCATCTCAGCTTGCACAAATCTGTCCCAACCCCCACGTATCTGGTAATTACTAACACATGTTGGAAGTGAAAATAATAATAAAACCATGTGTCACTGTGGCACTACACTGCACGCATAAAATTCAGAAACTGGCCGTAGAATGACACTGAATTCTTTTGTTAACAGCAAAAAGAAACGATATGGCGATAAAAATGAGACTTCGTAAGTGTTTGTATTTCCTATTTAAAATAGTTGCACAAATGGCTATTTAAATTGATTGTTCAACATGCACATGTATGTTGCTGTCTTGAGCAATATTTTTTTAGGGAAAGTTTACATTATAATAGGCAGTCTTAGATTGATCACCGAAAAAACACATTTTTCCCTATATAGACGTGTTTCTCTTCTGGAAAGTGTCGTCTATTTTGTTATATTTCCGCTTCGTGCTTGAAGTATAAAGATGCTTCCTTGAACTAATTTGAAAACCCGCTACAAGATGGCATGCTGCACAGTCAACAACTCTCCCTGAAGCGCATGTAGGCACCAAATCTTGCCAAGGCAACTGGTGACTCATTTTTATCCAGCAAGTGGAAGAGATATATGTATTTGGATTGACTTTTGTGACACGATGTGTGTGTATTCAACATATCTTCTTCTGTCTTTGTATGTGTTTTCTGGCTCAAATAAAAATTACAAATGTTACGCGTTATATTTATGCACATTTTGTAGTGTTTTTCTGTTGTCACATTTTTTGCAAGCGTGCGCATGACATAAAGCCAAGAAAAATAAAATTTCAGGCTCTGGGTTGTGTAACTTTGTAATAACATCCAAACATAAACATGCGCAGGCGTGATACTTTTGTATTTGTGTCTTTTTGTGCAGAACCACTTCCTAGTAGTTGTCATTACCCTATTCCGCAATCCGAACTCTTTACTGTCCATAAGCTAACCTGTCACCGTCTAACCTGTATACATATGGAAGTACTATTGTCCATATTGCACACTGTACAATATGCCACTGATATAACAGTCTCATTGTATAAATGTCTCCATGTTGTAGCCCCAAACTACATCTCCGTGAAGCCAGGTTACGCTGTTCATCTTAAAATTGGAAATAGAAGGGATTTGTGTATGGACAAAAGATAGGTTTTATTGCACTTCTCTTTTTACATTTTATTTTCCATTATAATTATCATGTTACTTTATTCAATGTGTGCCGTTAATTGCTCTTATTTTGCCGTATTCTCATCCTTACTTTTTTCGCTAATATTACAAAACCGTGAAAATAAAAACACGATGGCATAATATCTAAACGTTGTTTGAATTCGAATTATGCCCAAAGTAGTGAAATTCAAATAACAGTTAAATGTACCAAATACAGAAACCGTAAAAATTTGAACAGGGGAAATAGAGACTTCACGAAAAACATTCATGATAAAACGAGCCTCTGCATATACAATTTCTATATCCTCTATGCTCTCGTCAAATACTGTACTGTATGAGATAGAACACCGACGTTCCGAAATTGTCTGTAATAATGTTTAGGCCTATACTGTTTTGGAGCATGTGCCCCCCCCCCCCCACACACACACAAACGGAAAAAGAAAGAAAAGCGAAAATCACCAGCGTTATATAAATCAATCTGTATGTCAAACCAATAGTACTTGATGAAATATGTCACCTTACGAAAAAGTACATTTTAGTTCCAATCCTTTGCGACTTAACGGTTTTATATTCAGACAATTACTCGAAACATGAAAACAAAAATAGATAAATACAACAGCTGCTATCTAATATACATACAATGCACGAACAATTTTTCCACTCTATATTTTAACCTAAGTTTTTTCAATCTTTTGGACGAACACTGTAATGCAAAAGCCGTGTTTGTATTTAGTATTATAAGTACTGGAGCTAGGTCACAATGTGCTGTGATCTTGCCAGATTTTTACGCTCTGACGGGAAAGTGGACAGCTATGCTGTCCTTTGTTATCGATTTAGTCCCACGAACTGTCACTTTCGTGCAGTTGATATATTATACCCCTAATGCAGACCTCCTTAGGTGATAAAATTCATAAAAGCAGCATTGCACGAATTCCGTGCAAGGTAACTCTATCGAAACAAAATTTTATTCTTTCGAACGATATTTCATATAATATTTTATTGATAATGTTGAAGCAAACAAATCTACTTTATATCCGTTTTTGGGGTTCTCTCTCTCTCTCTCTCTCTCTCTCTCTCTCTCTCTCTCTCTCTCTCTCTCTCTCTCTCTCTCTCTCTCTCTCTCTCTCTCTCTCTCTCTGCGTTTTTCGCCTAGGTTTGTTTCGTCGTTAAATTTTCTCCACTGCATGACAGCAAAACAAGAAAAAGACTGATATTTATACTAAGTACGAATTGAAAAGAAGACGTAGGCCAGTCTGCATTGTGGAGATCCTGTCATTGTGGTACTCCCAGTTTTTGATTCCACATGGGGCATGTCAGAACATGTGTCAGCCTCTCACAAAGTAAATCGTGTATGCAAAGAACTAAAATCAAAACAAATCACCACGTGACAGTATCATTGTACATATTGTCTACATGTTTAAAGACATTAAACGACATAGGCCTAAATAGCCACAAAAGGACATGCTGGAACTATTGAAATGAATATCTGAGCGTAAAACCGTTATCCAAGTTTCTTGTTTGCACCAGATTATAAAAAACACACACACACGCACACAAAGAAATCCTTTTTTCCTTGTGCTTTCTGGGGTAAAATACCACCGAAGCGACGTTCCGGCTCTTCAGGTTGGCGCAGAGTTACCGCCCCACATTCCCTTGTTGTAAATTGAATAGAAGCGTCAGTCAAAACTTAAATTTGTACAACAGCACAGGTCAACTGCAAGTCCTAAATTTTGACCACAACACATGGAATATTGTTCATCTGGATGTTGCAATAACCTGTCGTCATATAAATGTAGGCTGAACATGTCAACTGGTCCAGCAACCAAGCACATGAAACAAGTACGAAGTACAAAACACCGCGTCGCAACTCACTTTTTCGTCGTTTGTCTTTGTAGCAATGACAGCGCCAGATTTGTTGGGTTTTTGTGTAATTTTTATAAGTGTGTGTGTGTGTGTATTTTTCTTTCTTTTTTTTTTTTTTTTGCAAAGTACCGAATATGTGCAGTTGCCTCTGACTAATATGCTGTGGGTGTACAGTTCCCTTTTATTCTCTTCATAACAACGGTCGTTTTGATCCTGTTTCTGTCCCAAAGGACCTCAAGTTTGTCGTTATTTGCTTCGTTAGGTCCAGTACCATTTTTCCGAGAAAAAAATATCCCTTTGCAGCAAGCTAAGGTCTGCCACCTAGCGTGTCGCATTCAAAATGATGAAAGTATTTCTGCAGTTGCTGGTTGTGAGCAACACTTCGAGCTACGATCCACATGGACCTTGAATGAATCATCCTGTGCCAACATATGTGAATGCGGTCCTCCACACCACTAACGCCATCTACATTGGTACGTGCAGCCCTGTTCCGCATTAAACACGAAAATGCGTTTCATCAGACATTTTTTATGACCAAGGACATGACCTAAAATATGGACATGAGAGTATCATTTGAGAGACACACGTATACCCTCCGAAAATAAAGATAAAAATATATGGCAGCGGTGGGATTCGAACCCACGCCTCATTGAGACTGGTGCCTAAAACCAGCGCCTTAGACCGCTCGGCCACGCTACCAACTGTGAACATTGGCCTACAATATCAGGCGAATTTTTGTCACATCATTATTTGTATCCATGGAAACACGACTCTTCATCGTCATGCTTCACTAAAATGTCAAGATACATCTGAATTTTAGAAAAATTACTGCAATAATATCCATGTATGCACGCACAACATGATACATTTACGGTGTCATATACATAATGATCCATAATATTTTCTGAGAGACCCGTGCAGCAGTCACATGCTGACTCATTGCCTACAATGCCATGTGATGATGGATTGACCCCACACAGTCAGACAGTCAATAGCAGCCGACACATGGAATTTTTAAATCATATTCTTATCTTTAGGGCCAAAACATAGCATGACAACGGGATGTCCGGCTCCTATAAAACAGACAGTGACGTGAGCAATGATATTGTACTTGTCAGCTTGGCGTCGATTTCCTTCTGCCTTTTTCTAAAAGGATATTTGTTGCAAATGTGTTCTTTTTTTAGCTCTTAAAAGTATGTTTGTGACAGAAGTTTGTGTCACTATAAAATCTTTCGTTCTTCCCTGACTTTTTTTTTTTTTTTTTTTTTTGGTTTGTTTCGTGTTAAACGATTTTGTCATTACGCTACGTTTTCAGCTAAGCAAATTTTATAGTTACAACTGCTCAGCACCAAAATATCTGAACGCTTTTCTTGGCCAATATTAATTTGTGTCAGGAAATATTACATATATTTTGAATAATATTTTCACCCGGAAAAGTAAAGTTAAGGCCATTTTACTTTACACCGGAATCGAATAATATTTTCACCCGGAAAAGTACAGTTAAGGCCATTTTACTTTACACCGGAATCGAGACAATATCAAAGTTCTATTATCAAAAATGTTCATTACTGGCCATTTTCATAGACCTACAGCCCATAGAATAATAAGAATGGGCGTCAATGAGTGTGCCACATTACTATAACTTTGCCAGATGTCACGATTTTCTTTTGTACTCAAGCAAAAAATGTTGTTGTTCAACTGTACATTGTTATCCATCTCACTCTTCCTACAATTATCTGCCTGAACGAACACGGCAATTTTACTTATCACAGCACAGGCTGAGTTGATCTTATGATTATAAGGCGAACACATGTGTAATTAGTCTCGTGAGCTTAAGACACAGCAGTCAAATATTACAGCGTATTGAAAAAAGCGCTAGCAGCCGCTTGACACAAAGTTACGAGAAACTGGCAATAAATCAAGAGTGTGCGTTTGCAAATTAAAATTAAAGCTAAGCCAAGGCCGTACATCATTTTTCGATAATATGTCCCCTAAAAATAATTGGTTGAAGCATATTTTATTGAAGAACAATAATGAAACTAGGAAAGATAATTTGCAGCATAGCAAATCAGTGTGTGTGTCTTCAAAGCATATTGGTATGGCAATGTACAACTATTCCATAACACAGGAGTAGAAGTTGCAATGGCATCTCTATCTGTTATAGCTTTGAATTTATTCAAGATTTTAAATTTCTAATGGTGCTATTTAGCATAATATAAATTGCTACAACTTTTATTTTTAATTCATTAGGAGCGCAATGGTCAACAACCCCCTAGTAAAAGTTAAAATGACATCTCTATCTACAATAGTTTTGAAGATACTCAAGTTTTAAAGTTTCCAATGCTGCTAATTAACATAATTTAAATTGCTACAACTTTTGTTTTAAATTCAGTAGATGCGCACTGGTCAATAACCCCCTAGTAAAAGTTGAAAAGACATCTGTATCTGTTATACTTTTGAAGATATTCAAGATTTAAAATTTCAAACGCCCCTAATTTGGATACTTTTAAACATCTTCATTCCCCTGTATAAAACGGTCAGACTTCCTGTATGGATGTACAATCATGCCCAGTTGTTGGAGTTTCTATGTATAATAGTGTCGGAGAAAAGTGTTGGACAAATTTGATAAGAAAGAAAGAAAGAGAGAAAGAAAGAAAGAAAGAAAGAAAGAAAGAAAGAAAGAAAGAAAGAAAGAAAGAAAGAAAGAAAGAAAGAAAGAAAAGTGTGTGTTGACACACACTTGAATCAAACTATATGCAGGAGGAGAGATTTCCCCTTATGTGGCATACGATGGAGGGGTCTGGCTACCCAGTCAATCAAACTAAACTCCTGGCAACCGCAGAGTAAACTTATTTTTTTCCTTGGAACAAAGTGTCACTGGTTGGTACGAACACACGTGAAAAATCGAACAGGTTATTCCTTAAAACATTTTAAAAATTACATTCACTGGTTACGTGACATTCATTTTCAATCAAGTATGGCGGTTGAAATGCGTTCTTTCTTCATCATAGGAGTGCATGTGCTCTGTAAGAGGCGGGTAAGGGGTTGCTCGAACTCTGTATTGGACCATTTTCATTTTTATTTATTTTTCCCATACCTTTATCCCGCTCGGAATCATTTTCAATCAAAGTACCAGTGCGCCTCGATCCGCCTCCTCCCCCAATTAGAACCATACCGGCCAGTTTGTTATCAAATAGGTGCACGCCATAACTACACAAGGCTACAGCACGCATGTGTATTGTTGACAGAGACATTTTTACACATTGTTCAAATGTTCTAAGATCGATATAATCTTAAAATTCTGACCAGCAATCTGTTTAAAATGATCACACACCGTAACGCCTTCAGTATTTGTTGATGCACAGTCATTTGGATGGTGTTAATCATAGAATAGTGAGTAAGAATAATAAAATTTATGTGATTTCTTTAATCTTGTCGTGGTTCCTTTATCCAATGTACATAATAATGATAATAATAATAATAATAATAATAATAATAATAATAATAATAATAATAATAATAATAATAATAATAATAATAATAATAATAATAATAATAATACTTTTATAATAATAATAATAATAATAATAATAATAATAATAATAATAATAATAATAATAATGATAATAATAATGGCATACACCAACGCACATGATATGGTCACATGCAAACATGGCAACAGAGACAATTATCTATCTATCTATCTATCTATCTATCTATCTATCTATCTATCTATCTATCTATCTATCTATCTATCTATCTATCTATCTGACAGACACTACCCGTCACTATGGAAACAGTGTTTAATCTTGCTTATTCATGAAAAAAGAACGAAAGATATATCTTCCAACCACACGGCTGTTTATTTGCACAATACATTCAGTACATTACATCCTTCTATGATAAAAAAAAAGCGTATGTATTCGTTTTGAAAGATTCAGATTCTTTTCTACGAGGGTTAGTCTGGTTTCAACGATGGATGTCAAACTACAAACCATGCGTTCATGGTTAAAAATATGGTTGATAAGTACTTTGTGCAATAAAAAAACCCTGGTTTTCACAGCCTTCGTCGACTTCAGACGAGCTTTTGATTCGATTTCCCGGGGAAAATTATACTGCAACTTACACATGGCATACCTGCCCTTGGAATATATACAACTGGTGTCATAGATATATGAAGATACGATGATGTCTATTTAGTGAGGGTGAATCACAAGTTTTCCCTTGTACTATTGGTCTGAAACAAGGATGCCTGTCAAGTCTACTTCAGTACAATATCTATATTAATGACTTTCAAGTGTTCATTAATAAGGACAAGCTAAATGCAGTGAATATAGGAGAGAGAAAAATAGGCTCACAGCCATTCGCAGACGGTGTTATGCTGTTATCAGACTCTTCCTTTGGACTCCAAAATTTGTTAAATAATCTTAACTGCTACTGTCTCAAAAGGGTTCTGGATGTAAATCTGAAAAAAAAAATATGGGAATGATTTTTCACAAAAAAGGGTGAATCACTGGACAAAAACATAAATTAATATATAGGGTAAAAGACTTTCGTTTAGTTAACTGTGTAGAGTATCTGGGTATCATCATTAAAACAAATGGGGTGTTTTCTTACGCGGAAAACACCTTGCTGACAAAGCACAAACGCCTGCTTTCATGCTGAAACGCAGTATTTTGTCGACAGGAATATTTTAATAACTCGTGATGTAGCTCTCACTTTATTTGATTCTTATGTTAAACCAGTGACGCTCTATGGAAGTGAAACATGGTCTCTTGTATCCTACAAAAACTTGAAAACAGGAAAGTACTTTTGCGACACGCATACCCAAAATTTGATAAACATTCATGAATCAGAAAAGGTATAAACTGATTTTATTAAATTAATCCTTGGAGCATCCAACAAGACCCATAATTTAGCATCTTTAGCCGAACTGGGAAGATACACACTCTATATCAACAAGAAAATTAAGATAATAAAATATTGGTTAAGAATTGCAAACCTGGACTCGGATAATATATTGCCAAAATTTTTTAATGACATTCCTTCCTTACACGATGCAGGCCACAAAGTGGTCGAGTTTTGAAATATGGACTTTGCAATATAATCTATCTATCTATCTATCTATCTATCTATCTATCTATCTATCTATCTATCTATCTATCTATCTATCTATCTATCTATCTGTCTGTCTGTCTGTCTGTCTGTCTGTCTGTCTGTCTGTCTGTCTGTCTGTCTGTCTGTCTGTCTGTCTGTCCGTCCGTCCATCCATCCACCCATCCATCTCATTGTCCACATGTGGGTTGTGCGTGTGGGAGGGGGCTATTTCCGTACTTCAAAACTCGAAACAGAGAACCGTCACTCTTAATGTTATAGTTATTGTATCGGTTTCCGATAGGCTTAGACAAGTGTGATCACAAAATACCAAAGGTGTGAAAACATAATCGAGGTAGAAAAATAGGTATTTCTGACAATTTACTCAAAAGTTAGTTACAATTCGGGGATAAATAGAGAACCGTCACTCTTAATGTTATAGTTATTGTATCGGTTTCCGATAGGCTTAGACAAGTGTGATCACAAAATACCAAAGGTGTGAAAACATAATCGAGGTAGAAAAATAGGTATTTCTGACAATTTACTCAAAAGTTAGTTACAATTCGGGGATAAATACTAAGATATGATAGGGATAAGGTTTCAGGATGCATGCTGTCCATAACTTAACATGCCCAACCCAGGCCTTGACGACTTGACATTAAGGCAAGCCCTATAGTCAGGGACAAGTACATTTCAGTCAGGACAAGTGAATTTTTAATTCTACAGGGATTTAACCCATAACATATCACAAATAGTGGCCGTGAAAAAGGTGTTTAAAACTTTAATGTCAGGTCCTGAAAATAGACTACAGCTCGCTATGATGCGCCGTGAAACGTATTCTAATGTGGGCAGAGCACATCTCTCACCAAAACCATGTCTGCCTTCAAGGCACGCCTATATTAACAATAAGCCACCCAGATGAGGCCTGCAGTTTGTCACATGGTATCATTGCACATTGTGTTTATCACCTGTCCCTAAGAACATAAAAAATGCATCACCCTTTTTGCATCGAGTCTCCCAGGTTCAGTGCATTATGGCCCATGTGGTGTGGCCTGTTGCCCACAACATGTGTGGCTTGTCGCTTCTTGTAATCTAAAATCGATGTACACTTTATGAGTGAGCGGACACATATGTATTGCAAGCCGTGTATGGATATAATTTCCTCGCGCTTTGACATAGAGTCATAAATCTTCAATCAAGCATACTTTTTTGTATGGTGAAACTATGCCACTACAGGTATAGGCTATGTGACAGTGATGTATCCATGAACTGTTTATCGCTAGGTTGTGCCTTTCCTATTCATTGACTTTGAGTAATAGAAAGGAGCCGCTACTCGAGAGACATCTACGGGTACAGGCTCCGAAACATGTTTTAAATAGTTACCCGCTGAAGACCCTTTAACTTATTTGGGCTAATATAGCCTATGTTAGAATTCTATAGAAGAACATGTGCAATATGGACAATATTACTCCCATATGTGTACAGGTTTGACAATTACAGGTTAGGTGATGGAGTGTAAAGAGTTTGGACTGCGGAATTGGGACTAGCAGGAAGTGGTTCTGGACAAAAAGACGCAGGTACAATTCAAATTTCATTCAGCAGTTGACCACTCAAGCTATAAGCAATATCAGTAAAATACAGTATATCATTTGAACTTCATTCAGCACTCGACCACTTAAGATCTTGTTAAGATTAGTAAAAGCCAACATTCTTAACTGAGTACCAGGTGAATCATAATGAAAGTAAAACTGTGTGTAACGCACAAGCTGAAAGTTCAAAACTGGGCAGGAAGTCGGTTTGTTTTATTTGTCAGAGTCAGGGTTCGTTCACTGTGACGGCACATTTCATGTAAGGGGATAAATACTTGATTTTGTTTGTGTGTTTGTGTGTGTGTGTGTGTGCGCGCGCGCGCGCGTGTGTGTGTTCTTGTTGACATCATAATAAAACAGCTTGTCACGCTGCATGCCTTCTTCATTTCTTTGAGTAGGCAAGAAATAACTTGGACTCATCCTGTTTTATCAAATATGATTACATGCATTGTGATGTTCCGCGATTTACTCCAGTAACATTCTGTTTTGAATTGACATAGCTTACATTTCCCCTAATGGCCATACATGCGGCGACAGTTGGGGGCATATTGGGGACTTTGTATGCATTTAGTTCTTTTAATCTCCGTCAATTAACTGTTCCACCAAATGTTTCAAAACGACACTTTAGAGATTCCTTTGTAACTCCCAGGATAAAATGATTGCTTTTTGATGTAGTTTTGAATGCTTTTTCTTTATTTAACTTTACTTCAGGTATTTTCGGCTACCTAATCTACTTTTAACAAGTGTTAGTGGGGGAATGGATTCTTTTGCACCTTGTTTCATTTTCAGTTGATTATGGTGAACTGAATATATTAGTTGTGTTGGGATTTTTCATAATTATTGTAATAATTAAAAGAATTGGGTTTTAATTATCTCTGCTTTGTTTCTCTCTTCTATAAGGCCAAGACGAAAAGTTTTGCTTAGAGGGTGAGGATATAACACATGTAAATGACACATTTCTTCAAAGAGAACAAAACAGGGCCCCACATTTAGGTTGCTCTGACATCGTGATGCCTAATGCGAGTCTCATACGTAATACCAGAACAGCTGGCTTTGCCCGCTACTGATATCTGCATCTAAATCTACGTGCACTATTTTGTGTATGTGTCTGTGTATTATATATATATATATATATATATATATATATATATATATATATATATATATATATATATATATATATATATATATATATATATATATATATATATATATATATATATATATGCGTTCGTGTCCATTATACAAACAGAAGGGACAGAGCCTCGTCGTCCGTGTAGTTCTGAACCAAGGACAATAGCACAGTCCAATCTGTATATGCCCCATAAGCAATCCAGTGGCTGTATATGTCTAAACCTTTAGTTAATCACAATTATCACGTTCAGTGCTAATTCAAAGGATTCAACAGCCAAATGAAGTTATCATCGGGTCATCCGCGGGAAACCATCAAGCATGCAAGCTTTGCAAAGTTAGATGGCCTTATGTCTATTTCTTTCTGTCTGTTTTGTTACCTCTATAATCCCCCCCCCCCCCAAAAAAATGATATCTCACACCCCATCAACATATAATGCATATGGATAACATGTACCATTTATCGTTATAGTACAGGTAAATATTAAATTGTTGTTAGTGGACACGTACAAGCATGTAGTCAATATAGTAGCATTCGGTGACACTTGTTGAACTTTTGAATTGGGTTGTGGGTGTAGGAGATTCTTCACGTTTTATAAGTTGTTACTGGAGGACAGTCTCAAAGGCAATGTTCAACATGTTAATTTCAGCAACTCTTTTGTACGCTTAACTGATATTATTTATTTGTCAGACGTACTGGAATATTCCATTTACAGCGAAGACAGTTCACGGTTTTGCAGCCATCGCGTTGAAGCGTGCTTTGATTGTTCTACCGTACAAACCTGCCACCTGGCGATAATCGGCCGAAGCAAGTCATGTTTTGTTGGTAAGCTAATGCTTTACGAATGTCTTTGTGAGGCATGCATGCACAGATTTTGTTTTATATTTAGCGAATTCAATGCCCACTATTTTTTTCCTTATTTATTTTTGTTTTTCCTATATTCCATCCGTTACTGCAATTAAAGTGACTAAAAGTTCAGAGTGAGTAAACACCACTAAAAAAGCGGGAAACCTGATGTATATGATAGTGGTAGCTTCGAAATTGTTCACACCACGGAGCATGGCGCGCTCCCTGTCAGCCACCAACGTAGGTACAGTTAAAAAGGGCTTCCACAAGACCCTTCAGAGGACATACCAATCAAGCGCAAAGCTTACTACTCAAGCGACAGCCGAAATAGAAATAAAACTTTAATACCCCTGCAAATATATTCAGTTGGAATCATGGCGGAATTGGGACAAATATCTTGAAACAGCCTGCTCACTCTTCAAACCCGTGCTTTTTAAAGGTCAGTGACACTGTTACCTTGTTCTATTTTGGTCAAGCTTTATTTAAAACTGGATATGTACGCCATTCCCTAATAAAAATTGATCGACCTTGACTGAAAGAGTTTATCGAGAAAGTGGCCATCGTGAGCCGTTATTTTGCAGTAAAATCAACTCAAACACAGTATTTTATTTTAATTTATCTGGAGGGTTAACTTGGGCCTGTTGAGTGAAACAGTATAGTCTGGGTTGTTGGATGATCATGATCGTAATATTTCGCTAGGTTCTAGGTGTCTGTCCTGCAAGTTACCAGGGCAAATGGACGTTAAAGTATTTTTAAAATATGACTTCCTATCCTAACTTTAATCTGCCCCATCGGTTGGGTCTGAAGCAGTTATCATAGTTAGTTGCAAATCCAAATGCGATACGATACATTGAGCCGGCAAATCATGCACGTTGGTGAGCGCCATTTTGAACATGGCACTATACATTGTAGGACAGTCGCACAAAAATACTTTTGATTTGGATATCAAACTGAATTGCGGCCACAGCATATATTACATCATTATTGATGCTCTGAAATATTTGCAAAATATATACTTTTGGATTCATATGTTATAAACTTTCCGAGATCGTCCCAATACTATCCTCATTTTCAAATCATTGGGTGCAGAATCCAAAATATTCAGATTGGCAGCCAAGTCCGTGGGTTAGTCCCAATTGTATATTTTGAAGAGGTAGTGTGCAAAATATATATTTGATTAGTGTTAAAGGAAGGTTAATTTGTCGAGGGAAAGTACTGCAAAATATATAATGGGACTTTTGCAGTGTGAACATTACCTTAAAATATAAATACAATGCCTTGAAATTACCAGTTGTGGGCCTCGGTGGGCCCCCCAATGGGAATATTTTATCAGATTCCGAAGGCGCCCCCAGGCTATGAATTAAGTGGCAGCACTGGGCACAGGAGCCCAGAGCGCCCACTGAGTCAAAGATGGAGCTTAGTGGAGAAGGTTGCCCCGATATTGGATACATGTCCGAATTTACCGGCAGTTTTTTTTTTTTTTTTTTTTTTTTTTTTTTTTGTGCTTGTGTGTGTCTGTGTTCACACAACTGCTGTCGTATGGTTTCTTTATCCGATTTTTCCAAAAGCGAAATCTGCCCTAATCGTCTCTGTTTTTCCTGTCGGGTGCCATGGCTAGGTTGCGTGGTCGTTGAAAAAAGTTTTCATGACAGGTCCAGGTATAACAAAAAGCTAATTACAAAGGGTCATAGTTCTAATACAAAAACTACATTGAGAACCTCACTGGTATATGACTAATTGTCAGATTCAGATTAGCCATATGAAATCTCCAGGTGAAATACCGAATTGGCTGGTGGGGCATTGCGACTCAGTCAAGATGTAAAGACACACACTCCACGCATCAGTCATTAACGAAATATTCGTATTAGGGCTTCCTGTTGGCGAACGAAGCCCAGCTGTGCTTTAAAATAATGGATAGGACCAAGCTATGAGTTGGTAATATTCTGTTTTACTTGCATTACCATTTTATTTATTTATTTATTTATTTATTTATTTATTTATTTATTTATTTATTTATTTATTTATTTATTTATTTATTTATTTATTTATTTATTTACTTACTTATTTATTTATTTATTTATCTATCTACCTATCTATCTATCTATCTATCTATCTATCTATCTATCTATCTATCTATCTATCTATCTATCTATTTATTCATTCATTCCTCCATTCACCTATTTATTTTAATCATTTATACCCGTGTGTGTGTTTGTTCTTGTTTGTTTTGTTTTGATATTTTTGGTGTTTGTTTGTTTGTTTGTTTTTTTTTTGTTTATTTTTTTGTTTTTGTTTTTTGTTTTTTTTTTTGTTTTTTTTGTTTTTTGTTTGTTTGTTTGTTTGTTTGTTTTGTTTTACATTATCTACCTTGTCAGTCAGCTGAGGATATAGGGTGGGTCTGCGACCGTCATACGTCCATTGTCATACTATGTCTGTCGACAATCAGCTTTTTCGCCTACTCAAAAACCCGTCGATCGGACCCCCTTCAAACTTACTGGGGCTGCACCTTGAATAGGTCCTTCATAATGTGTGCAATAAATCACAGTCCAGTCATTTACACATTTTTTCATGATTTTTTTTTTCATATTTTTCAGCAAAATGTCTAAAAAGTCTTCTCTAAACCGCTTTACCAATCACTTCGAAATCGCATGAGGACACTACAGGGTACCCGGAGACCTTAAACTTTAATTTGATCAAATGATGGCGCTTTTACGAATCGTTGTGTGTCGTCACTTAAGCTGAAAATTGGTACTTTGTAGAAGGATAAAACAAATTCGGTTCCATCTGTGGTGCTGCACCTTACTTTTTGAGGACCTCAACACCCACCCACCCCCGCCCCCGGTACGGATACTCACCGGTTAATGCATAAATTCCTATTGATCACTACCTAAGTCAATGGGAGATTGCAATGGTAGTTCACATTTCCGACTTAGTGAAACCGTCAGCCAGATTCAATCCAGATTTGCAGAGATGTACCTTCGATTTTTTTCTGAACTTTAACTTTCAGAAGATTCATCTTCTGCATTATGTTCCCAAGGAGCAACAGCCCAGGCATGTGGTGACTGTCACACTTCTTGCTGGCCTCCTCTGCTGTTGAGGACCCTGTTGTTATATTATCATATATCATATGTCATATTTGATGATGTCCTCAAGATCAAGCAGCCACTGATGACTGGTTTTAAATAAATAAATGTGGCAGTGACATAAACAAAAGTCTCATCGGTCTTTCTTTGCTGGTGCTCAGTGAATTCCAGCCTAAAATTCCACGCTTCGGTTCAAAGATTCTTTGAAATTCCGTCAAATGGTCTCCTGCCAAGCTGCTATGATCATATGCACCCTTTCTCAAAAAGACACAGTTTACTTAAAGGAGGTAGCTTTCAAACGTATGGCAAGGTATATCTTGCCCTTTCTTTCAGGATATTGACGATAATTTGTCGTTACACTGGCTCCGATGTATGAAGAGGGCAACCTTGGGAGAAAATAATTTATTTTATTCAAATGGCTTTCATTGTACTTACCTGATTTTATGTTGTTGTGTCCGACCCTTAAGGCCATCTGTACGAAATATCTACCATTCTGCAAACTGAGCTTCAAGAAAGCTCAAACCAGTTAGATAGAAGAGCTATCCATATTTCTCCGATAGTCGCTGACATAGCTGGAGTGCGCCTGATATACATAACTGCTCTAGCTATGGAATACTAAATTGATTTAATAATTGATAAACTTACTTTGAAATTATTTAGCCACATCGATCATCCATGTGATGTAGACGGTAAAATAACACTTTTCCAGAAACCGGTCCCAAAATTTATTTTATTAATATCATCATGAGATGAGAATATACTACACAAATATCCACTTAGACGCGTTGACTTATCCTTTAGGGGCACTTTTATGTGACGGGTCTCCTACATTTTTTCCAAAATCAAATCGCTTAATATTAATCGAGAGTGCATTCAGAAATAAGAATACTTACTATCCTCTATCTTCTGTTATAATTTATTCGTTTAGTAACTAGCATTACCTTTTTTTCATCATTCAAAGACATTCTACTTCTCGTAAAAGCATCCGCAATTTTTTTTCAGACAAGCTTTGCTGTCAGCTAATAAATACAAGGCAACGGCATAAAGTGGAAATGGAATTTTCCGACAGCCACAAGTGATACCCAGCTCGTGGCTATACAATATGTCTGCCAGGTATGACATGAGTGGACAGAATAAAATGGGAGATAAGATACAACCTTGTTTACCACCTTGCATTACATCAAAGCAAGAAGCCTCGAAAGGTCCAAGCATTACCTTATTGTCTCTTTAATTGTAAAGTGCTGTAATGAGACGCTTAGCCAAATACTGTACTCCTTTCCCCACAGCTGTATAAATCTATTTCTGTTAACAGTGTCGAATGCTTTGGGAATGTCCAGTAATGCTAACCATTTTTTACGTTTTTTTTTCTTTTTCCCCAAAGAACACAGACCCTTTAGCTTGAAAAATGATCCTTTAAGTGGCAAAATTTTCAGTATACTCCATGAAGTCCTCTTGAATCTTTATTTTGCTCCTGATATGACAGAAAATTGTCTTTTAGTGACAGACATAAAAACTGTATAGACATTGGGTGTTATAGTTATACCACGGTATTGAACTAGACATTTGTGGCTTCCTGTTTTATGCAATGGTTTAATAATACCGTGATATCATTGATCAGAAAAAAAACTTCAATAACTTACAAACAGTGAACAGATTGGTCTCATCCGCGTCTGCATGGGCAAATACATCACGACTACGCCTGGAAAATGACGAGCACAGGTCATTGCTTGTCAGGTAATGATCTGCAAATTTCGGCACTCTAGCTCTCTACTTAGTTCTTGGCTCTCAGCAATACCTCAGACAAAATTGAGTGCCTGTCCATGTATTTTTATCATATTTCAGTAGAAATCACTATGTTAACATCCTATAGTTACAGAATCAGAAGTGCAAGTGACACATTTGCTGGCAAATACATCCTTGATCAGAGAATACAGGTTTTACTTGCAGCTGTATGAATCGTAAAATATTTGAATCATGTCCGGTTCTTTGAAATATCGAGCACAATGACAGGTAGATAACACATCGTAAGACGCTTGCACAAAGGCGCGAAAAAACGAGAATCCAAGAAGCCTCACTTCGTGGTTTGGTTCGTACTTAATGTTGATCGTTTATGACGAGGCTCCATTCAGTCTTTCACTTTCAGACCGCATATTCGATTTTTCCACAGGACGTTCGATTGTATATATTTGCTTCATGAAAATGCATTAATAGCAACGAGCTAAAGTGGTACTTTGTTGTCTAGTTACGCCGCCTGTCTTGGTGTTGAATAAACGTTAGTTCCTAACAATCTCAATATATCTTAATTCATAATTCGTCTTTCGTTAGTATTTACGACATCACTTTGCTGGAGAATTAAAGTCTGTCTCTGATTGTATGATTAATTTAGCACATTTTCAAAGTAGAAAACGTACACGGGCACATTTCCCAGTAGTCAAATACACATTTTCAGCAATTTGCCATTTACCTTTTTCAGTAACGCAAAGGATGAGCTTTTCCGTTAAGACTCTAAACACAGGCAAACGATTTCGGACAAAAGCACAGACATTTTCGGAAGGTAATCGCGATCATGGTATTCCGTACAAAATCAAGGTGCATCATCTTGTGCTTCCAGGTCTTTGTGTGTCTGCCGTAATACCTTTTATCAGATTTAACATGCACAGGTCAATTATAAGCTTTGTTTGGACTTTGTACGGTGCATTATTATGTCAGGCGTGGAAATATTTGGCTGGGAACAGATTTTCTTCAGTTTGAACAAAACTGATTCTCATTTGTTTGGATCCGTTCGTGTAGAGTGTTGAAACTGATATTTTCAACAGATTGTACGGCTACATTACTATTGCCCTGTACTTTGTGTTAAAGGATAACTTGAAGGGCCACAAAGTGATGTATTAGCGACAAAATTACCGGACGAATCAAACTATAATGTTGCGTCAGATCTAAGAAAGGTACAGATAAAATGAACAAATATTTTATCGACACTCCTATGATCAGGCATGTCAAAGTAACCAGCACTGTTATCGAATGTTATTCACCTGCTTTTATCCCGTTGATATTATAAACCTTGTTACATAAAGTTTACCGTCAACCTCATCGTTATCATCATTGAATGAGTTCAGTTTTACTTCCATGTATGATATCATTAGGCATTATTTGATGCATATTTAATATAATTTGATGGAATGTATGTGTTTTAAATTATGTTTCAATGATCAAATGATTTTCCTGATAATTTGTAATTACAGCTAATGCTTCAGTGTACATGGAAATTGTGTGTTGCGTGTATTGCATAACTACAGCGCCATGTTTTTCACATTGCATGTATTACCCATCAACACTGTCCCATATGTGTCCCTTGTCCTTTCATATACTTCTGATATATATGATATTAATTATATTAATTGTCATTCTAAAATGTTCCGTTATGCAAACACACTGAAATGCAAGTGGTAAATCTGAATTCAGAAGTTTTAAAACTAAATGAAAAGGGAAAATTGTTGTCTATTAATAGACATGTACATGCATTGATACAGCCACTCAGAATTTTCTCAGGCCGGAATATCTGTATCCTTGCCCTAAAGCATCACGTAACAAAATATGCAAACTGATGGTAGATGCGAATCATTCAGATTTACAACTTTAGTAGTATAAATCAATCAGTTGGTCCTTTGTTGTCCCTGTAATAGCAGCAGCAGTCAAAGTAATATGAAATAAATATTGCCTGCATTATAAAACAAATACAAAGCAACATGTCGTCGACAATAAATATATGCAAAACTAAGGGTCTAACAAGAACATAAATGTTCACAATACATGATGATGATGATGATGATGATGATGATGATGATGATGATGATGATGATGATGATGATGATGATGATGATGATGATGATGTAGTATAAGGAGATCTATGTTTTTTATAACTTGGGCACCGATGGATCGGGGTTGTAGTGCATTGTATTCGCTATGAACCACAGAAAACATACAGATTATATATGCAAAGTTATTATAAATAACTGTCAGGTATCTAAGAAATTACCAGTACATGGCAAAATGGTATGATATAATTTTCAGCTGGACAAAAGAAAACCCTATGGAACTTTATTTCCTCCAAGCTGGAAGAACACTGTATAATGAAAAATAACTTCGAATCAAAAATTTTACCATAGGAAAATAGTAAGATATAGTAACTATTATATAATATCACTTACTGGTAATTCAGTATTTGTTGTTTGAGACGCTTTTTATACATGTGCATTGTTGTAACATTCTGAATGTAAGGATTTATAAAATTTCATATGTAAGATGTCCGTGAACCTTAATTGAAAATTCACCCAAATTTGTAAGAAATGTATGCACATAATATCCATATATCCATGCCTTTGCCTGGTATTGTGATCAGGGATATAACTAACTTCAGTAAATAACTGCCTGATGATTGTAGGAACAAGGTTAACTTCAAGCTGGTACATAGGTTGTCCCATAAGAAACTTGCGAATTTAAGAATTTTGAGCTTGCAGAATAATGGATCTGGATGTGAATTAAAAACTGAAAATGTATTAAACTGTACTGTTTTTCTTCTGCATTTTTACGAGCTTGTCCACCGTACATGAATAAGTGATGGCTTAGGTAGGTTGAGTTCTGGACACGTTTAGGAGTAATAAACTTCCAATACTTTTACTAACCTATTGAGAAATATAAATTGACGTTGTTTCCAATTTAAGTCTTGATCAAACTATACTCCTAAGAGTTTACAAGATTCAGTTTGCTGCATCTGCTTGGTATTTATTAAAATTAGGAAGTGTGACAAAATGTATAGAACATGTAATTCTATGCTGCGTCCAGGATATTTACAATGTTACGAGAACTAACCGACATAATGTGAATTAAATTCTAGTAAGGTGTCCATGTGGTAAAACGTTATTTAATGGGAGGGGGGGCTACATTCACCTTACAAAACGTACATGGATCCCTCCTCGTGTGGTATTTAATACCTTTTATGCATTTAAATAAATAAAATAAATTATTCATAGTTTTATGTTTCATGCCCCCTCACTAAAAGTTAATGTAAGCCACATGTTGGACCAAAAATCTGAAAAGCGTGAGGAAATATGAATTATGCGCGTTTCACAAATAATGCAATAAAATAACAATCATCATTTACAAACACACAATTCTTCGTTTGCATGTTGCAACCGATAAAAATAGCATATCACAACCATTTTGGCAGTAATATTAGTGATATAAACAGATAAATGAAAAACAACAAACAAACAACTCAATTGATAAAAACAGTATTTTTTACAATTTATAATTACTTGCCAACAAATATGTACTATTTAGCGAGTTTCGTCTAGGTTTAATTAATATAAAAAACTTTATCCTTAGACGTTTGCGGTTGAATTCCATTCTGTGCAGTAACTTCTCAATATATTTAAACTGTTTTGAAGTTCAGTTTCTGTTTCTGACACAGCCCATGTTGGTCTGGCAATATACATAAGAGAATGTTTCAGTTTCAAAATTTTATCCATCTATGAAGAATCAGATATCTGGGACAGTCAATATATTGAAGTAAATAGCGACAAAATTCAAAAGAAAATCATCCTTTGAAACATATACTGACCACCCACTGGGAGCACTGATAATTATGTTACTAAATAAATCAATTTACTCCCATACCGGAATCGTTAAACAGTCGTAGCTGTGAAGTAATCATTGCTTGAGACTATAATATTAACTTGCTAAAAATTAACGAAATAATATTGTTAACGCGTATTTGACACGGTCATCTCCTTTATAGGCCTGCGGCAAATCTGAGAAAAGGGCCTTATTTAAGGGGTTTGGTCTACCCGTCTGCCTTATAGCTGTAACATACCTCATTCTTTTGCAAATCTTCTTTAGATTTCAAATATGCCTGTTGTGGAGCTCTCATGTGGTCCAGTTTTACGGTATATGCAAATTAAGAAACCTATATAGTAGAGCAGCTAAATTTTCAAAAAAAGGTTTATTTTCAGTTTTCGTTCAACCGGAAAAATACTCGGCTGGATTTGGTATCAATCAAAAGATAAGAACCTGAAGTTTAAAGTTAGGTAAGGTGTACTATTTCATGGTCAATTTGTATTTTTATTGGTTACCGTGGCAACGAAATTAAGTTTTCATGAAATGAAGGGAGAATCACCTTATTAACCATAACTTTATACGCATACAAGATACCACCTCACAACTTTACATCAACATACCTTCTATACAGGTGTTTCATAAGAAACCAGTCTGAGATAATAAGTGTCAACAGTTGGTTGCCATGGCAACAGAATATTTGTAAAAAATCACTTAAATTTGCATGTAAACACTATGAATTTATTTATGGTTTTAAATATCGGGAATAATTTTCATAACTTTTGGTGTTAAAATGTAAAAAGATTTTTTCTGCACTAACAGTGAGGTCAATTGAGTGAAGGAAGACTGTTTTGGGTAGCCTAGCAATGTTCTTGCAAATGTTTACATTACTCAAAATGAGCAGATCTTTGTGGATATTGCAAAAATTGGTCATATGGCCAGTGCTGCGCATTGCTGAGAAATGATACATACAAGTGATAATATTGCTAGAAAATCTGTCCTTAAACAAAAAAATTCTTAGCTAAATTTGGTATTACTTGAAAGATAAGAACTCGTAATTAAAGATTAGGTAAAATGTACCATCGATTTAATGGGCAACATATGTTCTTATTGGTTGCCATGGTAACGACATTTTTTTTTAGTAATCCAGGGAAAAACACATTTTTAATGAAAATGCAAGGTACCACTTCACAACTTTACATCAGCATACCTACTATACAGGCATTTCCTAAGAAACCAGTTTGAGATTGTAAGTGTCAAAGTTGGTTGCCATGGCAACGGAATGTTACTAAAACTCACATAAATTTGCAATCAAACATCAAAAGCTTGTTTCTAGCATCAAACTTAAGGACTACTTTTTATAAAATGCACTGTTAAAATGTAAAGAGACTCTTTCTCCACTAACTTTGATGTGAATTGAGTCAAGTAGGAGTGTCTTATGGTCACCTAGCAACGTCCTCCAAATGTCGTGATTATTCAAAAGCAGATTATTGTTGATATTGGACACGCATTATCAACCGTGTTGCAAACTGCTGAGCAATGATACATGTGATAATACTACCAGTAGATGTTTTTATAAACTTTCCATATTTTCCTGCAGTAACTCCTGTCCTAAAGCAACATTATTGTGTCTTTTTAACAATAAAATTAAAGAATTTGTTCCAAATTTTGTGCCTTTTTCAAATATATTTTTCATTTAACTCTAATTTGAGGTATCCATGACACTGAGGGCATACTTATCAAGCATATATATTACCTATATCATATCCAGCAAAAAGATGGTAAAATTGTCAGAGCTCCCAAAGAACGTCCTTATCGCATGCGCACCTGATCAGCGCAATTTTGTCTGAATTATTTTGTGTCAATGTAAGAAACCATTTTATAGTCAACGCAATGTGCCTCCCTTTTCCCCCTTCCTCAAGAAAATATTCAGACAATTAACATGGCAAAAAAGTCTCAAAATTGCCACATTTAGTTGCACTTCTAGAACTTTTGTCACTGCCCATTGGCAGATGTTTCAAACCTGCATGTGATAGGTAGAACTCTGTGTCTGTCTGCAATAGTTTGGAAGATATGGAGCGTTTAAAATTTTGATTGTCCCTAATTTGCATAATTTTAAACACCATGACTATTCCAAGTCAGGTGCTTAATTTCACTGGTAGGTGAGTCACCATGGCAAGTTTTGTGATTGTCGGGATAACAGTGTCCGAGAAAAACTCCAGACAAATTTGGTCGTAAAGAAGAAAGAAGGAAAGAAAGATAGAAAGGAAGAAAAGAGGACGGAAGGAAGGAAGAATGGAAGGAAGGAAGGAAGGAAGGAAGGAAAGAAAAAAATAATTCTTTGAAAAACCAAATGTCTGGGTTTGCACCCAGACATAAAAAAGCCACTAACGCGTGTCCTATACAACAAAGCTTGCTGGAGATCTATCCAAGGTACATCTGCAGCAGTGGCAAGTCTGAAGTGGATCCAGTAAACTGTGTTTGGGAACATTACGTATACATGTATTCACACCAGCCTATCACTGTACCAATGGCAATGTGTGCTCTCTTTCATAATCACAATTTTTTGTGAAAAATCCGGGGCCGGGAGGAAGCATCGCCTAGCCGCTTTGATGGACACCAAGTCAAAGTAATACCCACCCCCTTTGAATAGAGTTCAGTCAGTGATTTAAGAGAAGTTGGAAACAAAAAATGACTAGAAAAGATTTGCTTCACAGCAAATCTGTCTGGGTACCTTCAAAATGAGAACAGTTTGAAATGCTACACTTTGCCATTGTTCAGCATAGTATAAATTTTGTGTATTATGTTAATTTACATAAATTAGAATGCTATAACTCTTTGGTTCTTGGTTCATTGGATGTGGCCATGTCAAAAAACTTACAAGGTAAAGTTTGAATGACACTACTATCTGTAATAGTTTTGATAGCCATTCAAAGACTTTAATTTTGTGTATTTGCCAATTTTGCATTAATTAAAATCCTACAACTTTGGTTTATGGTGCACGGGATGCGGCTTTGCCACATGCCTCAAAACTGAGGTCGGAATGGCACCTCTATGTATAATAGTTTTGAAGTTATTCAAGATTTAAATTTCTTGTATTCATCTTACTTGCAGAAATTAAAATTTTACAATTTTGGATGATGGGTCATTGTATGCAGCTATGTCACAAACCCCAAAATTGAAGTTAATATAGCATCTCTATCTATAATACTTTTGAAGCTATTCAACATTTAAAATTGTGCATATCCACCTAATTTACATAAATTAAAAATCCTATACCTTTGGTTCATGGTTCATTGGATTTGGCTTTGCCCCAAACCCTTATATTGACCTTAGAATTTCATCTCTATCTAAGAGTTTTGGAGATATTCAACTTTTAAATTTTTAAATGCCCTCATTAACATAAATTGAAATTCTACAACTTTCATTTACTGTCTATTATATTGGCATGTGTCACAAACCTAGATGTGCCCATTAAAATTTTGTGTTTATTTGCAAAAGTTTGAAAGATGTGGAGCTTTAAAATTTTAGAAAGGCCCTAATTTCCATAATTTTTAACATGTCGATAATTCGAAATCATATAAGTCAACTTACTTACTAGCTCCGTTACCATGCCAAGTTTAAACATTGTAGCTTGCACAGTGGGTGCCAAAAGCTCCAGACAAATTGTGTGGTGGAAATAAGAAGAAAGAAAGAATGAAAGAAAGGAGAAATTTTGAGAAAACAATATATCTGGGATGACACTAATATATATATAAATATATATATATATATATATATATATATATATATATATATATATATATATATACACTTGTTCTATATACTCAGTTGCCCACTCTGTGTAAGTAAAGACAAAATATTTTGAAAAACGAAGTGATTTGTAGTAACTGAACATTTAACAATATTGAAATCGGAAATGGCGATTTTGGTCTTTTTGCATGTGCCAAAAAGACTTGTATAATGTAAATATATGCATATGACATTAATCTACAGACACAGCTTTATGTGTTAGATAGTTTTGGTGCTTCAAGGAACCTAAAAGGTACGGTTCTGTAATTTAAAATAATAAAGCTATATTGAAGAAATCTATTCGATTTCATTAAGGTGATGGTTTTGCTTTTCAGACATAGGTATCTATTTTTGCTCATAGCATAAAACTGGACCACCTGAGAGCTCCACAACAGGCATTTTCTAAAAGTAGACAAAATTTTACATCAGGTAGGCTATGTTGTAGCTATAAGGCAGGCGGGTAGACCAAATTCATATTTTAGCCTCAAATGCCGCAGGCCTATTAGTATGTGCCCAGATTACCTTACCAACAAGGCTCTCGCAGCAGAGATGTACATTAACTGCCAACTTTCTTCTCAAGTTTTCAAATTTTAACAGATTTTTCACTTCAGGTATTTTAACAAGCGGGATTTCATATTATTTTTCTTACTGTATTTCTTTGGATTACATCAGGGTTTTTTAACCAAACCAAATTTTGTAAAAGTAAAATCATGCAGATCAAATTCTCAAAATGACTTTCTAAATAATATAAGTGCATCCAGTATCTATGACAAATTAGATACAAATCCAAATACTGATCCAATAAAAAACTTGCAAATTTTGGAAACAATTTGCAAAGAGGTTTTAGCACAACACTTCTGGACAAAATGGTGAAATTTAGCAGACACAAACACAAAAAGTCTGGTTGGATAACAAGAGGTATTATAACAACTCCCGATATCCTAGTAGACAACACAAAAATTGAATCCGTTGATAACTTTAATTTTCTAGGTATCACTTCAGATAAACATCTCAGCTGGAATGCCCACTTGGACAAAATTGGACCAAAATTATCCCAAATTATTCGTATTATGTATAAGCTGAAAGAATATCTTCCTCAGAATATCATGAAAACAATTCATAACCCTCTTTTACTTCCACATCTAAATTGTCGTATATTAGCATGGGGTCATAAAAGCTCAAGGATTATCTCATTATAAAAAAGTAGTACGAATAGTAAATCGTAGTAAGTACCTCGCACGTACAGAATAAATTTTCAAAAGCTTAAACGTGTTAAAATTAAATGCCATTTTCCTTCATCAACAACCAATAGTTTATTACAATTCATTAATAAGCAGTTACCAGTATACTTCAGTAAGCTTCCCGTTAAATCAGCATCCCGAATTCATGGCTTTCAGACAAGAAATGAAAATAAAATCTTTAAAACAAGAACTAGATTAGTTAGCACAAGAAATTGCACAAAACATAACATAGTAGAAATATCATGGTTACAAATTTTATCAGGAATATAATAAGCTGGTTTGAGCTTCAGCTTAAATACGAGTCTTACAAACTTTCCACTTAGATATCAATGGTAGCCAAGGAATAGAAACATTTCACCTTGGTCAAGAAAAGTAATAATATGCTTTCATCTTTTTCGGTAACACATGTTGGTCTCTTGCTAAATTGCAGCTCAGAAGGTGACTGGACACAAAAAGTATATATGTATATATATATATATATATATATATATATATATATATATATATATATATATATATATATATATATATGTATATATATGTATATATATGTATGTATATATATGTATATATATGTATATATGTATATATATATATATATATATATATATATATATATATATATATATATATATATATATATATATATGTAATCTTTATGGCTCTTGATGGGTCTCCTAAAATTCCCTGGGCTGGAGAAGCAAAGGTAAAATAAGCATATTTATGATCTTTTTATTACTTTCTAAGATTCTTGGTGTAGTGGAAAGATTGTTAGAAATCAATCAATTTTTATCTGATTTTGTTCAAGTTGGCCTCAAAATGTGCGAAAGGTATCGCCGCACAATTTGTAAAGTAGAAGTGACCCATACCCAAATTGTAGGTGTTGTTATATTGCACAGTTTTGTAACTTACATGTGACCTATCAAAGGTCAAGGTCATTCGGCCCTTTGAATTATTCATTAACCCATACCTCGATCAATTGTTTTCCGGTTTGGACTATGTAACTGTCAAATTATAGCTATTGTAACAGTGCTCAATTTTGTAATATATATATATGTATATATATATATATATATATATATATATATATATATATATATATATATATATATATATATATATATATATATATATATATATATATATATGACTACTAAAAGTCAAAAGTCAAGGTCATTTGGCCTTTGAACTATTCATTGAGACATAAATGGATCAATTTACATCTTATTCGGACCATATTGGGGTCTTATTTTAGCTACTGGCACACTGCACAATTTGTAATTTACATGTGACCTCTAAAGGTCAAAGGTCAAGGTCTTATAAGGCCAGATGATTGAAGTGGGAGCGTGGGTTGGGGAGGCTTTCTCTCAGCTATCGCTTGCAATCGGAGATGTCTAGTTTATACATCTGGTTGTGCTGGCATTCTATTTGGTACGATTGATGAGCTCAAATCCTGAACTTTCGGTGGCTGAAGTTTCGCATTGTCTTCTTGACAATGCAATTACCTGATTTGAAGCTCTGTTTTGTTTCCGCATTCTGTTAAAATGGTAGTTTTTATGTTTACATATAAATGTTTAAGAATCTAAAAAGCGATTTTACCATTAAGATGGGATCAAAATTACGATAGACTGAATGGAATAAAGAAAACAAATTCCAAGTATTTACATTCAAAGCGCCCCACATTTAATATTAATTCACTCATGTAACTGCACCGTCATGCTAAATACATGTTATGTTGTAGAAGATGACGTTACCATTGATTATTCGTTGATCTAACTTGACAAATATACCTCTCCAAAATACTTAATTTACATTCCAAGTTTTTCTTTGTGCGACATCGACATACTCGTGACAAAAATATTGAAATAAAAAACATAAATTAAAACGGGTTGTAAAAGGTTCCCTGGTGGGATAAATGCCATTGATGTTGAAGCATATCCGGCTTAGGCACATCAACATGAAGAGCAAACAGAAGTCCAATCTGTTCAATATTGTGAACAACCACTTTGCATTACCCTTGTAAGAACACCAATAAAAAGTCTCTGATATTGAGCAAGTCCAAATACATTCTATTCCCGGAATTTTGCACAAAACACTGTAGAGGCATAAACACACGCTTGGCGGATGTATATGCATGGGAATTGATTTCGTTCGGATGCAGTGATAGAAACCAGATTTGAATATCAATACATCGAAGAATTCTTAAACTTAGTCATCCCAAGGAGCATGCTGACAGGTTACTGTTGTGCAAGTCCTCTGGTCAATATTAAAAAGGAACTGGTAGCTTAAAACTACAACTGAGAGCATCCGACCACAGTGAAATTTGTAAAATAAAATAAAGTCATGTGGTCTTGCTTAAAGATACTGATCGAGATCACTGCTGAGATTCGGTGTTGTAGGGTACCTCACGGTGGCATTGAATTTGCTGGTAGATTTCAATACGCCAAAATGCAATATATTCGGGGGTAGGCTAGTTTACCATTAAGATGGGATCAAAATTACAATAGACTGAGTAAAATGCAACTTCTACGAATCACGCTTTTAACTGCTGGGAAATAAACACCTGTACTGACACTCTAAGCAAAATGCCATCTGAAGAAATAGCCACGTCCATCCCGGTCATGGTGTCATTTCTTTACCAAGTTAAGCCATGTCACATAACACGTGACATTTCAATTCATGTTGTAAAGCATGGCAAAACGGCCTTGTTTGGTAGCTATTTGCGCCACTGTTAAGTGCATCCTGTGATAAATTTGCACTTCACCAGTCCCTCATTATTCATTCTTCGCAGGTTGTAATTTGGTTTCCATTGTAGTGTAAAAGGTGAGATGAAATCAATACTCATGACACCAAAGCACGAGGCCACATATAAGATCTGCAAGTCTGCACTGCTATGTGACAGACACTTGATGATATCGGATCTATAGTGTTCGACTTTGGGTTGTCTAAATAATACAAGTCGTGAATTGTCTTCAAAACAAGGTAGGTATGAGAATAATTGTTCGCATCCTATTACGCAGCCAGTAAGCCTTTTATTTTTAGCCTGAAATACCTTTGAATTGTAAAACATTGTGTGTGTGTGTCACATACAGATAAAATGTCACCTTTATGATAATTTTCGTTTGCATAAGGAGCTTAAATGCCTGCAACTACGTCAGCCAATTAGTTAGATTTCAAGAACCGGCAAAGATGTATCACATGAAGCCTAGATGTACAGGTGCGTAAGCGTTTGCTACTCAGATGGATACACTTTCTTGCACAACGCACTTGAAAACCTTTACTCTGCTTAGCAATGTGTGTGCATAATACACTGTATTACATTTATCATAGTTCTTTCCATATATATTCTATTGTATTATGGTTGTTATATATATATATATATATATATATATATATATATATATATATATATATATATATATAAAACAACCATGATACAGTAGAATATATATGGAAAGATCTATGATAAATATAATACAATGTATTACGTATATATATATATATATATATATATATATATATATATATATATATATATATATTATCATAGTACTATTTATGTGTATATGCTTACATAAAGATAATGGTTGCACTGGCAATTATAACACGATAGTCGCTTGCTGAAGATCCACGATTATCCTTTATGCCTTTCCAGCACGTTTTCAAAAATTAACCATTTACCATATCGTAGTAAAAATAGAATTCTTCACTATTTCTGTATTCATGTCAGAAATATATAGTGACAGGACCGGACAGTGGCAAAGGGATTTCTGGTATTGATGGTAAAAGAAAGTGCTGCAGCACATTTGGCGTCTTAAGATAAATATGAAATTGAGTTCTCAGAATGGGCAGACATAAACGACTGTCTCCAGTTATTACAAAGAAATGTACGCAATTACAATTTGTAATGTATGTTAACATCAAGAGCGTAGAAGAAGATGGGATGTGTTATACCAGTTTCACAGTCAGCTAGGGTTTGGGAAGGTATTACATCCATGCCCGAACAGACAGCCGATGTGACATGCAGGTCACAATTAACCCAACCACATTCAGATGCGGCCCGATCGGGCCAGTGCTGGCCTCATAATTTTGTGCCAAATCCCAAAATACATTATTTGCAAAGCCATACATTTGTCCTACAGGTTCCTAGGTATCATATACGAGTAAAATGTATCTATACCATTGAATGGGATAAACATATATGATCATTCCAATGGCGAGTTTATAATTTATGTAATTGTGGTATAATCATCATGACGCTTTGTCCATAGTAAAAGGAAATACAACATGAGAAACCCAGTGATGGTTTGCGATACCTCGCTCAGCATATTACTTCATAAATTAACGGCCAATTTCCACTATAAATTTTCTCGTATTTGACAAAATTATGGTTGTAAAACGCGTTGAAAAAACTGTTAGTTCGTGGAAACTATTCCATGTTCTAATTTGTGTAGATTCTCTATCTTGCAACATTACTGGAGCCCGGTAACTGAATTGTGAATTGTTTAGTAAAAAGCAACATACATACAAACTAAATTTCAATGCCTGGATTAAATTATCATGCATAGAAAGTTGTCTGCGATGATGGAATTTGAACTTACATAATGAATTTGAAAGTAAAAAAACTGATGTTTAATTGTAATAATAACTCGCCGAATTTTGTATAATGCTTTTCTTTAAAACGAGAATATTCGTGATCACTGCACCGGTACCGGGAAAACAGTCTACATATTTGAACCATTTTATCAATATTTCCTCATTCTTCAAGATTTAGTGCATTGGTAACAGGAGCTGGTATATATATATATATATATATATATATATATATATATATATATATATATATATATATATATATATATATATATATATATATATATATATATATATATATATATATATATATATATTTATATATATATATATACATATGTGTGTATCTGTGTGAATGTATTAAAGACACATGGCATCTTATCTTTTCTGCTTGAAAAGTACCCTTTGCAATTAACGGATTCACGTTTGACAACTGCACATACATGTTTGCAGGTGCCCAACGGCTGTTCTTTTTCCATCTTCATAGTTTGCAAAGTCTTAGTTTAATAATTTCATACATCTCGAACACCTTGTTGCTTTCGCATTAAATATGCTTCTGAAGTTAAAATTCCCAATGTGAGTACGTTGAGTTTGAAACAAGTTTGGTTTTGATATCCTCATTTTTAATCATGGCTTAAGATCGATGTTTTAACCGTCAACCTCTCCGGTGTTTAGTATCATGTACATGTAACAAGTATTTTGTATATTAAAAGCTTCAACTCAACAACGTCGGCATGAAAATGATGTCAGTATGGAAAATCAATTAGGTCAAGAGGTAAGCGCAGTTAATATAATAAAGCGACCACACTTCGAAGGTCATTGTGTGTGCAAAACCAATCGATTGAGAGAGGTTATCATGTAAAATGTGATTGAAGGATATCGTCATGCCACACAATGGCCTCACCGATGTTCAATTCGAGCCAAAATGCCACGCCTCGTGTTCAAACCTATAACCAACATATATATATATATATATATATATATATATATATATATATATATATATATATATATATATATATATATATATATATATGTATATATATATATATATATACATACATATTTCATATGCTGAAAGTATGATAATGGCATGCATTGCCTCTATATAATTTCTAAGTTGTCAGGGATTAGAAAAGATGCAAAGATCATTTTTGTAATATACTTACAGTCAATGAAAATATACAGGCAGGTAATTTAACTAGGATAAGCTATCCAGCTAGAAAGGGTACATACTGGTTCAAGGGTAAGTCAAATTGTTCTAATCTGAACCTGTACTATACAAATTTAGTAATTATGTTTTGTTTGACAGGTATTCTTTCATAATGAAACTCTGTATTTATTAGCTAAAGTTCGCGTATTTAGCTAATTATCATTTGCCACGTTTATATTTATTCATTATTATGCATATGTGGGTTGTCCTTGCCGAATATTTAGCTGAGACAAGGAGCTGCTACTACAGAGAGACATGTACGGGTAAAGTCTCCGAAACATGCTCTGAGTAGTTACCCGCTAAAGACCCTTTCATTTATTTGGGCTAATACATCCTATATCACAATTCTAAATAAGAACGTGTGCAATATGGACAATAGTACTTCCATATGTATATAGGTTAGACTGTGACAGGTTAGTTTATGGAGAGTAAAGAGTTTGGACTGCGGAATAGGGTAATGACTACTAGGAAGTAGTTCTGGACAAAAAGACACAAATAAAATACATTATTTTGTCTTCAATATGAATTTTTTGAGAAGACATAGCTCTGTTAAAATCTCACATTAGATGTCCTTAGTGAATCTGGCTGTTAATTAAGCAAAATTAAGGAACTTTGTCTTCACATGCGTTATTGCATCCGAACACGTATTTTGTAATTTCACCGCATGGTGGTGACTTGTCATTGGTTATTCACTCTTGGTTATCCCGGAGAAGGAACTGGGCACAATCTTCTGAAAGCTAGTGATTCATGCTTGCGGTGTTTATAAGTCACTTTTTACAATTTTATGAAGGATACAAACAAAAGTTGCTCCCAGTATCAAAGTGGGATTCATGTAACCACTTAATCGCACAAACATATGATATAGTATACACTTTGCTCCTGTAGCACTTGCCACTCTTCTTTTAGGTTCTACCACCTCCAGCTTTGAAAATAAATTTATTTTTCTCTATGTGCATGCTTAATTGACGGTACGAGAAAATTTCAATTTGATGCCATTGTATATTCTTAGTATACGAGCAATTTCAATTTCCGTAAAGACACAACCGGAACATTTAAGTTTGTTGTTGTTTTTTGTTTTTGTTTCTGTTTGTTTTAGGTTTTTTGTTGTGTGTGTGTTTTGTTTTGTTTTGTTTTTGTTTTTGTTTTTGTTTTTGTTTTTGTTTTTTTTTTTTGTTTTTGTTTTTGTTTTTGGTTTTGGTTTTTGGGGTTTTTTTTTTTTGTACTGGCTCACTATTTGTCTCATTTACTGTTCCCTAATATTGCGATTGCTACCCGCGTCTTTTCGTTATGCTTAGTTATCATCAACTGATAATTTTGAATGGCAGAGTCCGCCACAGCTTATGTGTCTTGTTTTGTTTGCTCATAACAGTGTCCATTTTGGGGGTGAATATTGGGCTTGCAATTTGTCCCAATGCATTTAAAAGATATCTTTAATGCAAAATTGAAATATTGTGTAGATCTCTTTTCTTTTTGTTAAATTTTGTTACACTATCATCGTATTTATATATTTATTTATTTATTTATTTGTTTGTTTGTTTGTTTGTTTATCTTTTTATTCATTCATATAAAACCAAATTTCAGGTTGTAGTGTGATTAAAAAATGTCGGTCACTTTTCTGGAAATAGAGCATCAGATTGGCTTGCAGTGTGTGATGACAGGTGCACTTGTGGGTAACTTGCACTGACAGGAAATAAACAAAGCTTGAAATGTTATACAAATCGGTTCGAAAATGTAATTTTGTTGCAAAACAAATCGGTACATCTCAAATCGTATTGCGAACATTCTGAGACAAGAAATATATAGATGTTCCTTGACTCGGGTGTTTAGTGCAGTTGTACATGTAGTTGTAATTAACAAAACACTACATAATATCAATTGATAATGTTAACTTAACCGGAACAAAATCACAGAGCTACCCAAGTGGCTTTGGGGGGGGGGGGGTGTTTTGTTTTGTTTTGTTTTGTTTTTTTTTTGTGTGTGTTTTTGGATTTTTTTTTTTTTTTTTAGGGTTTTGGGGGTTTTTGTGGTTTTTTTTTTTGTTTTGTTTTGTTTATATGTTTTTTTTTGGTTTTTTGGGGGGGGTGTTTGTTTTTCTTCTTTTGTGTTTTCAGATTTTTCTTTGGGGGGGTTGTTTTTGGTTTTGGTTTTGTTTTTTTTGGGGGTGTGTGTGTGTTTTTGGTTTTTTTCAATGTTTTTTGGCGGTTTTTTTTGGTTATTTTTCTGTGTTTTTTTGTTACAATGAATAAATATCTCTTGTACATTTTGAATGCACATTTTTCAAAGAAACAACATTACTGTTGGCTTATTATTTGTGCACCATCACTGTTAACCGAAGGTAGCATGAGACTATGTAGCTGACACAAGTTTTTATGCACATGCTTAAAGTCATAAATCTTTGTGTTTCCGTTTATAATTTGATTTCAACATAACAGAAACACCCCATCAACATATTAGAAATATTGGAAACCAATAAAATGTTTTCAGCACGTCTGTTCCTTTATGCCCCAATATTGTGCATTCGCACGTAACCAGTTAAGTCTCACTTTACCCTTTTCCATGAAACCTCACTGAATGCCTGTGCAAGTGATATCAGAAAAGCACACTGCAAACAGCACACCACAACATACAATTACTTCTATTGTCGGATTAGGTCTGCGTCGATCACCTGTACATATCCCTCGTTGGTCCACAATTATTACATTTTCGACTTCTTCAAAACCGTCTATCAGATCTTCTTCCAAGGTCAGTGGACCTCTAGACCTTAACATGTTGCTGCAATTTTTCTAATAAATTTGTATTGTGTTTTCGCCATTTTGGCCTCTTTCAAATCCCTGCATTTTTATCATATTTGGTGGGAATGTACCTAGCTAGGGCTATGCTGGTGGAAGTGCACTACCTTGCGGAAGGGTCAGAAATTTTTTTTCAAACGTGCAAATGCTGTGAATCCTTGATTTTAACGACTTTATCACTTCGGGTAATTATCGGTTAATGCAGTCATTCCCGTTGATTACTATGTAATTTAATGTGGATTGCAATAACAATTCGCGTTATCGACTTTTTCTCCAAAAACCGTATCCTAGACCCACTTCAAATGTATTGTTGTAGATGTACCTTGGAAAGTCTCTGCTGAGTTTGCTAAAATGGTCACGCTCCAGCGCTTTTTTATTTCTATCAATTTCGGTCATGTCTTCGCGGAAAATGCTGTTAGAGAATTCCTTCTCCAAAACCACTGGGCCAATTGCTTCCATCAAAATTGGACGGAAATACTTTTGGGAACCTTTAGACTTGAATTGGTGGGCGCTAAAAATTTTTGCCATCATCACTGTTTTTGTCAATCCATTTTTTTTTTCGCTATGTTTAGGATTTATCCCAAACCGCCAAGTAAATTCTCGATATATTTGGTGGCACATACCTTGACTCCATCTCCACTAAGTTAGTTCACCATATGCTGCCGCTGACATTTCGTGATTTTTAATGAATTTCGAGGTTACGAATTATCAGTAAGGTTGCATGCAAATGTTAGCATTTTGGTGGGGATAGCAACAAATCTGGATGTCAGCTGGGATCCTGTGCTGCCATCCAGACTGCAGCAAGGAAGGAAGGGCAGATCCATGTATTATGCATTTTTCTTTTTATCAGGCACACAATCAGACGAGTTTAAGCAATGGACGACACAGATATCCACCATCTGATGCTGCGCCAAGTTCTACGCTTTGAAGAAAAGGTGACGAAATGTGTCCACGAATATTCTGTGCAGACCTTTCAAGAGATGATAGGGAAACTACACAATCTTACCAGATCTGATTATACGTCAGAGCCAAATTCTCTGTATGCTATTCGACAAATACTGTACGAATCGGAGAAAAAAGGACGGATCTCTAACCATCTGTATTCTGTCAAACCTGGAAATAAACACGAGGTTCTGCAATATTTTGAGTGGTATTTACAGTTTCTTCATTACCTTAGCGAGCTGAAAAAACATTTTAAATCTCGGATTTATTTACCATTGACTTCATATTTTGGGCAAACTGGTGGTAGTTTTTCCTCAGCTAGTTCAAAAAGTCACGAAACAAAACTGGAAAAAACATCGGATAGGTTCAATATGAACCCCCAACACAATATTATGGCACAAAATAAAAGCATAACGATGAAGCCATCTTCTAAGATTTCATCTCTGACACCGGAAGTGCATGAATTTTTGGGCTCAGATTGTAAAACAGAGCATGATATGTATGTCGACAAGGATATTGTCAAATTTGAGAATCGATTGACGGTAATACTCGAGAGATGGGAACAATTATGTGTCGGAAATGAAGTGGGTCTCTTTGAGTCAAGACTTACCCACCAATGTGCAGCATCCAACTCAGTACATGAGGACCAAGCAAAATGTTTACTCGTTCATCTAGTACCAGCCATTCTGTCTTTATGTCAAGAGGCTATCTCCATTTCCAGAACCTGGCTATATCTGGATAAAATACAAAACGAAAATGTTCATGTTAGACTGAATAAGATGGAGCGAGCAAGCAAGGTAGTTAAGCGTGAGCTGGACAGAGTGACTCACAGTATAAAGGTACATGAAACTGAACTAGAACAACAGACAGAGGATTTGACAAAGCTCTTAAAACGAGAAGATAGAACAACGGATCTCAAGGGAAAACTGCTTCAACTAGAAGATGATTTGAAAGATTTAGAAAGAGCCATACAGCGCAGTTTAATTATCCGGGACGACCTGACACGTGAATTAGTGGAGGCAAAACGCAATAATGGCTGCAGCAGGAATACCCTTGTGAATATCCAGGCTAAATATGAAGAAAACAAATTTCACAGATTCGTGATGCAAAAGGTTATAAGAACGAAACAATATGAGCATTTCCTGTTAACTGGCGACATGCAAGTGGAGCTCCAGGTAAAGCCAACTATGATCAGGTACACTAATCACGTCCAGGAGAAGTGCGAAAATCTGGAGCACATTTTGGAAGAGAAACGACGGCAAAAGAAAATGTTCGAACAGATGCTTCCTTCTTTGAATGATCTAAGAAAGAAGGACAGAAAACTTGTGAAAGAACGTGAAAAATCTTATTATTTAATTAGCATGGATAAAGATAATTTGCTATCAGGCTGATATTACAAAGTCAAAGTAATTCACTTTTTCAAAACAGACATTATGACCATGTCAGAGACCTATGTGCACAAACGTTTTGCTCGAGGAACAGAGAGGAGCGCAACATAACTTACGAAGAGGGTATTCGTTCAGAGAAACAGCAAGCTGAGGGACAGCGTCATACTGATCATCAATGCCCCTCCTATTTGGAGGACGTGCCATGTTTATTATTACCACCCCTTCTGTTTGGGCTGTATCACGTTGATTATTGCTACCTTTCCGAAACTTTAATGCTTTTTTGTTTGTTTTAAACGTATTTTATTTCATAAAGAAAAGGGATTGGAATATAAGCCACAGGCTTTTGCGAGTTCCTCTCCCGATACAACAAATGTAAACAACTGATTGCTTGTGAAAATAAATTTGAACAATACAAACAATGTGAAGTACGCTCAAGCGTCACGTCTGTTACCATAGAACACTATAATAAGCCTGAACTATACGTTTCAGTTGTTTTTCCGTCTAGAGAAAGTACACAATGAAGATTTCACTATAAGTGAGAAATCAAAAGTGTTTCGAATCTATAATAAAACTTTGGACCGACTCGAATAATTTTTTGTTCCATTTTAGATCCTTAGCTTCATCACCAAAAAGCAATACATTAACACAAGGAATTTGATGAGATAGTATATCACCAAAATATCTGTGTCGTATCTCTTCGTAATTTGGACATTCAAGGAGATAATGATGAACTGTTTCGTTTGGTGCTCCACAGGAGCAATGAGGTGAATTAACCAAATTTAGCCTAAATATGTAACCATTTAATGTGCAACAGTTCATTCTCAATCGACTATGATGTATCTGTGCCTTTCGGCTATCACCTGAAAAGAATACTGGAACGCGAGCAGCATTTTTCTTTAGGTTTTTCTTAAAGCTTGCCAAAGACACTGAGTTTTTTGTTTCTGCATCTAAATTTGACCATTCCCTTAATCCAGGTGGAAAGGAAGACTGTTTACGTTGTATTCCACAGGAGATAGGGGGAAGATCTTGAGCATGTCTGGTATTAATTCCAGAATGATGATTCGAAGGTAGTTTTTCACGTAAGTAAGTTGGGCCTAAGCCATTTTGAATTTTGTACATGAGAATGAGTTTATGGTTTTTTCTTCTTTCACTGAGTGGCTCCCATTTGACCTCTCGGTACAATAAATCTAAATTGACGTTTTGTGTTGCTCCAGTTACGACACGCGCCGCTGCATGCTGCACGCGCTCCAGTTTGTCTTTACATGCCTGATTGCAATTGTCCCAAACGGTGTCTGCATACTCCAATATAGGTCTTATAAAAGTGAAATACAATTTTTCCACGTGTCTTCGGTCGAGTTTGAACTTCATACCCCTCAGGCAATCAACCCTTTTCATTACTCTAATGTATATGTCGTCTACGTGCTTTGACCAGGAGCCATTACAAGACAGAGTGACTCCTAAATGTTTATGAGAGTCCATTACCGTTACAGGCTTGTTTCTTAGAAGTAGTGGAATTTTATTCTGAATTTTTGTTCTACTGCATAACATTGATTTAGTTTTACTTTCATTTAAGGTAACGAACCACTGATTTGCCCAGATAGATATTGTCGAAAGGTCACCGTTCATGGTCATAGTACCAATATCCAGATCATCTTTATCCATAATACAAAACAACGAGGTGTCATCCGCAAATAATCTGATTTTAGACTCAACAATGTTCGCAATATCATTAATGTACAATAAAAACAAAAGAGGGCCCAAAATGGATCCTTGTGGCACCCCTGCTGTAATACCTTTCCATGATGATGATTGACCATTTATAACGACTCGTTGTTTTCTGTTTGATAGGTAACTTTCGAACCATTGAAGCAGATTTCCTCTTATGCCAGAGGCATCTAACTTTGCCAGTAGTCCTTTATGCCAGACTCTGTCAAAAGCGCGAGACACATCTAAGAATACAAAGTTTACAACTTTTCCGTCATCCATGGCCTCGAGCACTATATCATATATTTCGAGCAATTGACAAACTGATGAGTCACCTTCTTGGTATGCAGACTGAAATTTTACAAGGATATCATTTTCGATGAAGTGATTGAAGACAAATTTGAAGACACATTTTTCAAACAATTTGCCAACACTACTAATTAATGATATAGGCCTGAAATTACTTACTATCTGCCTTGACTCTTTCTTATGTATGGGGGTTATGTTCGCATGTTTCCAGTTGTATGAAAATATAGCTTGTTGCAAGGAGGCATTGAATATGTAACAGA
The DNA here is from genome assembly GCA_964020975.1 of Hermodice carunculata. NCBI lineage: Eukaryota > Metazoa > Annelida > Polychaeta > Eunicida > Amphinomidae > Hermodice > Hermodice carunculata. The sequence goes on along the minus strand of CAXHWN010001134.1, from coordinate 168,725 downwards.
GGGGCTTTGTTATTGAGGGTTTTTTCATTTTTTCAGAAGTTTTGGACTGGTATTGTCGGGACCACTTGCTTTTGAGACATTTACTAGGTTAATACAATCTTGAACTAAGGTTTCATCTATAACTATTGTTTCAAGGACTGAGACTAGATCATAAGTTATCACAGGAGGTTCAACGTTTGGGTCTTTTAAGCTACATTGTTCAACAAAGAAGTTGTAAAAAAGTTCAGCTTTATGTTGATTGTCTGTAATGAAATTTTCACTGTCTTTCAAGGGTGGGAGTTCAAAGGTTATGGCTTTATTAGAGACCAAAATTTCCTTGACAAGTTTCCACCACAATTTGTTGTCGTTAGAATTACAGTCTTGAATAGTTTCTTCTATTTTCTTATTATGATTTTTTTTTACTTTTTCTTAGTAAGTCGACCACTTTGTTTCTTAATTTTCTGAACTTTGTCCAGTGATTTTGACTATTAGTTTGATTCGCCTTTTTATGGGCTCTATTTCTTTTTTTTATAAGTCTTTTAATTTTATCTGTTAACCAGGCAGGCTCACCGGGTCTGACAATAAAAATTTTTGTGGGTATGAATTGTTTTGCGTTCTCAACAAGTATATGGGACCAAGTTCATTTTCCCATTCTATTTGATTAAGGCACTCATTTAATCCATCATAATTTGCTTCCTTGTGTATCCACACTTCTCTCTTGTATGCTTTAGATCGCTGAATTTTGTGATCTAGAATGCAATACAGTGAAAGATGGTCACTCTGACCAGTGTCTTCAGTTGCTGCAAGATAAACCAAGTCGGGACTAGATAGTGCTATCACGTCAATACAGGTGGCTGTCTCGTTTGTAATTCTTGTTGGACTATCGATCAACTGTGTTAAATTGTAACTTTCTAAGATTACTTTTAGCTTACTGTTGTTGGGATTTAATTGGTCATCGTTTATGTCTCCAATGATTAACACATTTTCTATGTTGGAGTTTTTCGCAGCCTCTATGGATTTTTCAAATTCTAACCAAAAATTTACATTGTCGCTGGGCTGTCTGTAGAATGCACCACTAACCATTTTCTATTACATGTTGTGGTTATTTCAACCCAAACACATTCCAGGGCATGTGATTCTAAGTCCATTCTACGTTTACCTGCCACTTCATTTTTAAGTGAGAGTTATAACATGAAAGGAAACGATTATGGCTTATAACTGTCGAGTGGCGAAGCCACGAGACAGTTGTAATAGCCATAATCGTCTCCTTTCATGTTATAACACATTTGTCATTGGCTGGTAGGAATGGTCATTTGTGTTTAGGTCGGATCAGTGATTTCATGATTGAAAGCGTATTATCTGTCAGTTACGTAATCAAATTCTTACACACACGTGTGACAGTGTCAGTTCACTTCTGAGTCACTTCATTCGTGATTTCGCTCAGGCGTTCAGGTAGTTCGTGAATCTGCTAGCTGCCACAAAATGGAAGATGACGTGCCTCTAATTGAACTTGATAATATTGCAACTCAGCAATTATTTTTCCAAAGAAATGACGGCACCGGCAGTACTGGGAGGTATGTTGGTTTTTATTTGTAGTTTTTTTACAATTTCACAAAGTTTGCTTTGCGTTCATGATATGCTACTGCATCAAGACTACAGACCCGGAGAAGTTTTGTGGCTGATGGTATAATGCGTGCTGGTACTTGAATGGAAAGTTTTTATCATGGAAATTCAGGTAAATCATTTCAAATTTTATTGTTACACATTGAAAGGGTTAATTCGGAAAGAGTGAGTTATAGGTTTTACTTAATTCACTCTTTTTGTGGGCCCTTTTTGCGATTATTGAGGGTGAAGATCAGCCCAAAAAAGATGAATTATCAAGTTTCATAATACATTCTTTTTCATAATCAATGGTTATGGGATATAATCAACACTTTTTGAGTCTTATGATTGGCTAATTCCTACCAGCCATATGACAAGTAGATACACACTCCGCCCCCTTGGCCTGACAGTCTATCACATCATAAGGGACTTTGAAAACCAGGTAGTTGTATTGCATCATCGGGTATAGAGCTGTTTAGCCATGTCTCTGAAAAGGCTACAGTATCGTGTTCGAATACAAATTGGTGAATATCTTCAATCTTATTTCATAAACTGCGAATATTTTGATGAAATACCGAGAAATCATGTTTTGACCTCGAGTTGCTGTTCCAACTAACATTGGATACCGTGACATCACTGACATCTGCAGATTCAAAAGTTGATTCTAGGCTAATAGATTCATTCAGGGACAATGGGCCTGGATTTGTTTCTGCGTCTCCCGTACGAAGTAATAACAACTTAGTCAGTTTGTTCTGTTGACCGTTGAAAAGACACAGGTTTGCTTTAAAGTTCATGGGGTTAATGCAGTACGAATACACCAATGACCACGTGAAAGGCTTTTTAGTGAATGGTATTACATCAGAGCGCACCAGCTTTAACCTTTTAAACCCTACTACATTTGTTTTGAATTTCTGGGAATGTACAACTTTGTATGAGGCAAGCTGGTGCGCTGTTTTAAATGGAGTAAATGTAGATCTGTGTTTTTAAATTGACACAAACAAGGTTCTTAAATGCTTGACTATCTGTGGATATGTATTTTCGACATGTAAGTACAAGATGGGAGTCGGAACTATTAATTTGTTTTTGAGAGATCAATGATGCAATGAAACAAAAAGTTAATAAAATGGAAAACAAAGTCTTGGGGAGATTGACAACCCAGAATACGTGTCTGGTGCAAACCTCTTGTGCACAGAACGATAGTAAAAGTGTAACAAAAAAGAAAACCAGTGTGCATGTGGTGGTAAAAAGAGTCATTTTGTGACTTTGACCTCAAGTGAAATCAGACCCAAAAAAATCGCCAAAGGGGTTCAGGTTAAATATCATCTGTAGAATGTAACTGAGGTCTTGGATTATACTACCAACATTGAATATACAGATATACTATGAGTTTTGTGACCTCAGCGTAATTCCTGTAATGGGAATGTTTCTTTAAAAAGGCATGAGTGTATTTTGATGGTGTATTGTGTGGTGGCTGAAGATTTTTCTGACACAGTGATCAAAACACATTTTTGCAAAATGTGACACAGCTCATCAGAACCACTTTTATTTCACATTGCGCCAATGGTAGAAAAAGTGTAATACGTTACGCTAGCAAACAAATCAGTCTAGTTCTTATTTCTGAATGCGATTTATAAAACGTTTGCATGAAAATACATTCCGATACTTAGATGATTTCGAAAGATAAATCATTTCAATTGTTTCAATGTTGTATCGATACAATCACAATCGTTTGCATTTCCGATGGGTCTTATATGAGAAGTGCTCTCGGTATGTATGAACAATTGTTTTAAAGTTACGAGAAGTGCTGATTTATTATTATTATTATTATTATTATTATTATTATTATTATTATTATTATTATTATTATTATTATTATTATTATTATTATTATTGTTGTTGTTGTTGTTGTTGTTGCTGTTATTATTATTATTATTATTATTATTATTATTATTATTATTATTATTATTATTTGTTTGTTTGTTTGTTTGTTTGTTTGTTTGTTTGTTTGTTTGTTTGTTTTTTAATGGACCGACATGAACATTAAATTTTATCACGATATGTATTCTTTCATTTGCCAAAGTTCGAAATTTAGCAACCTCAAATTTTTAAGGAAGCCTATAAGCTTGGCAAAGTGCAGCACACACGGAACAAGTAAAATTGTACATTTTAGGCGAAACTTTATAGACCTGAGTGTGGCATTTTAACGTCACAAATACACCATTGACAGAAGTTTAGCATTTCTAAAGCACAAAAAGTCCACTGAAAATCGTTTTGCTTATCAACACCACAAAAGCTCCTTTGACAGGAGAGTTCCATATCAACACATAAACAACGCAAAATATATGCTGATATTAGTTTTCTATTTCAACAGCTTGAACCCTGCTGACATGAGTGCAGTATATCAGAATCACAAATACTTTGCTGACTTTACTTTAACTCTTTCAGTGCCAAATTTTGGACTGAGTCAACAGCTTTTCTCGGCGCGCATTGGGCGCAATGCGCGTCGCGAAAAGCTTTTTACTTAGAATATTCTGTCTGGAACAATGGGCATGCTGGTACTGGAAGGAAAGGTATTTTTACGAGGAATACTAATCCGGGAGCCTTGTGATAATTCAGACTAATTTGACATGTCGATAGATTAATTGGCACTGAAAGAGTTAAGATATCAATACTGCAAAACGAAAGACACTACAATAGCATATCAACACCACTACAAGAGGGATTAATATAGGGCTTTGCCCTGTTTTCCATTTTTTTTTTTATAAAATATGTTTAAACCAACACCACTAAAACCCTACTGATGCGAGTGCAGGGTATCAGTAGCACAAAATCTCTGCTGACATGAGTGTAACATATCAATACCACAGCAGAAAAAAAAATGCAATACATTGCAAAGGGTGGGTGGAACTTAAACTGGGCAACACACGGTTTAATCGTTTCTCTGCATAAATTGATTGCAGTGTGTTGGCACGTGCGCTTCCAGTAACGCGAAGCCATTCCCTTTTCCCAGCGGTGTGAACGTGCATTTATATGACCAGGAGCAAGGCATCTTTGATTTGGAATGAGCTAATTAAGACTGTTGTAATCGTGGACCAAATCCCCTAACTTATACATATTGTTACAGCCTGTGACAACAAAATGACCGATGGTTATTTGTTAATATGTAAAATATAAAAATGTTCAATAAAGCTGCTCAAACTACCACGATTATCATTTGAAATATCTGTTTACTGCTACGTACGACTGTATGCATGAGATGTAAAGTAATACAGATGTAGATGCAAATGTACAAAAGCTAGACGCTGATATTTTTTCAGAGAGTGCCCTTCTCTCGTCGCTCTGAGGACAATGAGAACAACTGTTTTATTATCTCAATACAACTTCACCAGAAAATGTGGGCATCGTTTCAAATCATAACGTTCTCACAAAGAACATCTGAGCAAAGCTCACTCGCTCGCACATAGCGCCACCAGACCGAAAAGTACAAACTGTTAGCGTGACAGTATGCGCCCTCTGGCGAACGATGTAAAGTTACTTTTGACAACAAGGGCTCAACCTGTGTGGAACACTCATTCTTGACCAGTGCTGTCATCTCCGTAGCAAAATTTAGACTCCCATGAGCATCTCTCAACTTCGTCACATGAGAAACACTTATTTGGGATAAATTCTGCAGCGTTTTCCAAGAACTCTGGAGCAAATTTTTGCTAGAATGCTCCAGTTGGAGAGCCCCGTTTATGTTTCGCACTGTACACGCTTCCAGAATCGTACGCTAAACAAATACCGAACAAACTGTTTATTTTAACGAAAAAAGTCTGAAGAATTTGACACAAAATTTTGAATCCTAAAATGAGACGGATGGAGAGGCAGGGCTGTGCAAGTTACATGTTGCAGTCGTTTTTGCCCCTAATTTAAACGCACTGTTTTTAACCTTTTTAGAGCCATATTTATCTCGGGATTACCCTGTTAACAACAAACCAAGTTGACATCTCAGCTGGGTACGCCCGGTGAAGCTTGGCGCATGGCCTCTGTTTGAGGGAGCAGTCATCAGGGACAGGAAGTGACTTTTTTCCACTCAACCTGTATGGTTACCCTGGTAACCAGAATCAAACTTCTCTTTTTTATCACCTTTATGGGCTAATTTTCGGCAAAGAAGTAAACAGTATAGCCTATTGATAATAACAAACACAAAGACCACTGAATACCCAGCCTTTTATCCTCGGCAGTTTTCCCTTATTTCAAGTTTGACCTCTGTAAATTTCTATGTTTAGTGACAAAAAGTATCCCAAATGACATGTGGCCCAGATAGAGGCTGGGTTTCACTGGGCATGCTCAACTGAGTTTTCTACTTGGCTTCTTTGCGTACATTTGTTAACTCGCAAAATAGTGCGTGTCTATATTGGATATGACTTTAATATGAATATATATATATTGGATATGACTTTAATATGAATACAGTAACACTGCGAGAGAGCAAGACGCACACGAAACGTAAATGACAATACCCTGCTTGAAGCACTTATCTTTTTATTGAGACCAACATGCAAACAACTTTTGAATAACTTTGATGAAAAAAACATCGAAATAGAAAATGCAAGTTCTCTCTTTACTTTCGCCATGTTGTGCTAATTGAAATTGCTGCCCTAATCTTGCGAATATAATACTGTATGTATGTATGTATGTATGTATGTATGTATGTATGTATGTATGTATGTATGTATATATGTATGTAGGCTATATATGGGTTTTTTTAAGCATATGAGAGCAGAAGCTTGTAAAACACAGAAAATAAAGCGAGTCCCATATACATTGTGAACATTCTTTTTGTCTGCTTGCTTGCTTGCTTGATAAGTCACTAGGTTAAAATATGTATTTGTTATTTATTCATCCGTCCATACGTTCATTCATTCATTATTCATTTACTTATTGATTCATTTGCCAGGTAAACTCTGTCTTGGCGAAGTCTTTTCCTTCTTAGGCACCACCCAGCACGCATCAGCACAAATACAATGACACACAAGTTAAAACAATACAAGTGTACAAATTACATATACTTCCACAATTTACATAAACCAGTTCTAATGAAATAGCCTAGAAATATGATAAAGTGTCCACTATTGACTCTTTCCTTTGAATTAAAACTGAGTCAACAGCTTTCCTTGGCGTGCGTTGGCTAACCTGTGTCATTTCATCTTGATAGGCCTCACGTACAATTCTCATTCCAATTTTGTTTTCGTTACTGTTAAAATTAGTCGAAATCATTGAAGCAGACAACACTTGATCACCAGCCGGTTCCGGTTGGTTTAAGGGGGGAGGGTTAAGGAACAATGAATGAGTATCTTTAATTTCATAGAATGAAAACTTGGACTGTACTTTGGTCACAGATTTGACGACTGTGAAATGATCTATGAGAAATAAGATATATCTTATACAGGTAAATACAATTTACCACCATTTCAGTACTTTCATACTATTAACGCAAGACATTTCTGTTATAGAAGTTACGTATTCAGATCACAATCTTTTTTATAAATCGGGCCAATTTGCTTAATTGTGTTTCCCGCGACTGACGTTATTTAGGTGAAACGTGGGAAGACCTATCAGCACGCAACACTTAGAGGACTTGCCACAGAGTAAACTCGAGAGAGCCCGTGGCTCGGGTCTGACTATTATGCCAAGGCTGCGTGGTTCGTGTCTGTTTATGCTTATGCTTCTAATAATCACCTTTACTCCATGATCTTAGTACAGCATAACGATGAAACAATTGCACAAAGGCGCCATTTGTCAACATTACGGGTGACATTTAGATCCAGATAACTGATATACATGCAGCCAATTAGGAATGGATCAATCCACAAAAACATACTTGTTCTGATCTATGTGGCACACTGAAGACATATGGTAACAGAGTATTCAATTTCTAACGACAGGGGGCAAATCAAATTGTTGTCTTTTATCATATGTAAATTCGCACAGACATACAAATGGTAGTACACATTGAATGAGCATTAAAAATCATTTTAAACACTGCCCTTTTTTCTAATTGTATTTCTTTTGAAATAAAATGTTAACTAGATGCACGCCACTGCTTTTCATCCCTAACTTGACACATCTCTTTTTATCTATGAGCCAGTTAAACATATACTCGTTTTTGTATCACTATTTTTTTATTTATAATAAAATCTGAAAGTGGAAATATGACGGTACATGTGCGCTACTGAACTCTCATACCAGGATTATTCCAGCCGAATGATCAAACAGATGTTGGTCCCGAATTAAGCAGTAGTTTGAATTGAGAAACCAACAAGTGGTTGAAATACATTACGTTAAGCAGTGCATAGGTAAAAAAAAAAAATAAATAAATAAACATTATCCTTGGTGTATGTATGGATTATCTAACTGTATATATATATATATAATCCAAATTCAAAAGAATATCTTCCCTGAAAATACAAACTTAAAATGCATAATTCTCTTTTAAATCCAATTTGCGGAGACGATGTGTTGCAATGAGTTTTTTAAAAAGTGTGAAAAAAAGGTAAAAAACAAAAACACAAATTCTAGCAATGGTGTCCAGATCATTTTCCTTGTGCTAATAGAAAAGTAGGGAACAACATCATGATGTAAAATGTGAGTACATTTATATATATCAAGTATCAATGGACTACATAGCAAATTAAATCTAGACCACTTTGAATCATATGCTCTTCTTTGAATCAGTAAGAAAATACAAAGGATTGTTAGAGGCGACAGCGTCTACCACAAAGAGGAAATACAGACTGGCGTTTTTGTCATGTATAGACGCACTGTCTGTTCCTATTTTTTCCGGTGATTACGATACAAAACACTTTAAGGTCCTTTATTCTGGAAAAAGCGTTCGACAAAGCAAAAATATACAACTGTGTTGAATAATATGTGTAACGTTTAAACATTTCAGTTGTATCAAAAAGCCACTCGTATCCGTCTACGTCGGAGCCATGAAGAAACCTGCGCCAACAAGGACGTCTTTATCTATTTATACTTTTGAAGTGTCTAAATCACTCGAGAAAAAAACGTAACAAAATAAACAACTACATGATACTGTAAACTTTATGTAGCATGCCAAAAGAAAGGTGAAGAGCTGTTTTTACGCATCTCAGACATTTCCCAGGAGCTGTCGGAAAGGGCCACGGAGGACGCAAACATGAAAGCTGCGTGATGGGACAGAATGTCGTCTGGCGCCGCGTTGGAAAAAGACATCGGTCTTGTCGGTCAACTTTGATTGGCCGAATGGGGAACATTAAATTTTTGATATTTACCAGAACTTGATTTACGAGTTACCATTTATAGGTGTAGCTTCGCCTTTGGTACTGATGTGTTTTTGGCGCTACCGCAATCATACAGGACAACGTGATGTATTTCAGTCGATTTCTTGATAATGCACGTTTGTTTGCATCACAAACATCAGCATACAGGGCTCCTTGTCTGGATAGAGCCAGCTACCAACGCATTGTTTCTCCACTAGACAGCTCATCTCCGCAATGAGGGAAGGTCAGGCCCAAATTGCTGAACTTAAATGCTGTACTTGATACATGATTAAAATGTAAAATTTATCCAAAAATGAGGAACATCAACATTTTCGTGTTCCAATTCCAGGTGATGAATATATATATATATATATATATTGTACAGTGCATACCTAAACCTTTAGCTTTAAGCCATTGTTTATAGTACATTCAACATGAAATTAACGGTAAAACCAGTGCAATAGAGTGGTTTCCCTTACAATTGTCCTACTTTCTGTCTGAAGATTTTGCTCAAACGAAAGCGCTTGCCTTTTGCCAGGGAAGCATTATATGAGGGGCCACTGTGCATTGAATGATCCACTTTAAAGTAAGCTAGAACATTGAACCTTTGTTTCCATTATAGTCAAAGCATAGATGAATGGATAATTACAGAAAAAATGTAGTGTATTTTGTAAATATAATTCGCAGAGGATACATCTCGTTCAATTTCAATTGAATGTTCTTCATTGTTTTACAACCATCGAAGAGGTGGCTGGAAACCTATGACTTCATACTTTAGAACTTAAGTCCTGGCAGCATGTATTATGTTTACACAGGCATAGAAACTGGAGGAAAGGGTTTCGCTCCCCCTGGGTGTAAGCGTGGGCTGGAGATACCATTACCCTGCCTCCACCATCTAGAGTCTGTGAAACATAAAATCATTCTTCTACCCTTGAACAATATGCCTGGCCAATTCCATGATCTGAAGGCTTGAAATGCGACAATTGAGAAGGAGTCGCAAGTTTTTATCGTTGACATATGTGCATTTGGTAAGATATTGGCCAAATAGTCTCATGTTCAAATATAAGAAGTGTTGGAAAATAAGTTGTGTTTGGTACCAGGTGACGTATAAATTACGTCAGTTTTACCATTCTATCTCCTAGATGAGTGAGATAATCATTTTTAAGAGATATGTTGGTATCTTGCCTACAAAGCAAACCAACTTCTGTGTTACTACACTATCCGGCGGAGTGGACAAAATACGGAGCTAAGGTCTACTTTGGAGGCAAGGTGGTATCACAAATACCGTCCATTCCCAATATAGCAGCATTAAGGTATTGTCTTCCAAGGCATGTAAAGTACTGCACAGTACAGAAGCTATGTCATGAACTCTATTGCACATTTGACAAGACAGTATGACTGGCACAAAATATACATTGTTGACACAATCAATGTTTCCCTGTTGTCTTGCTCTCTTCTTGGATCCCTATAAAATGGTCCAAGTATCTACATACATATATCTACTAAGTCACGAAACCCACATTCCAATTTGTACTACGTCATAGGTCCGTAAAGTTATTTTACGAGTTTCTCAATCACCGGGTAAATGAACAGTAAATTACGTGTAATGCCTTCTTATTTAAAATGTTGCATTGATATATTGGAGTTGATTTTTAGTCACCGACCTGAAAAGCACACACATTCAGTCTCTGAGAGAGAGAGAGAGAGAGAGAGAGAGAGAGAGAGAGAGTGTGTGTGTGTGTGTGTGTGTGTGTGTGTGTGTGTGTGTGTGTGTGTGTGTGTGTGTGTGTGTGTGTGTGTGCGTACTTGTCATATTTTAAAACCCAGGAAAAGCATACGGTTCAGACCGAGCTAAAAACGGCTCACCATGGAGGGGATTGTGATTAATGTCCTTTCGAATTCATCCACCCCCATTCGCTTTGCTCTTTCAAAGTTTATTTCCTAAGCAGGAGCAAACGTATACGTTAATTTTCACACATGTGACGAGTTTATATCAGGTGCAATGGCTTTGACCTTCAAACATCATCAATTGTACCTTCTTCCCGAGGCACAACATGTCATGGTATGTTTGAAAATTGCAGAAAAAAACGTATATTTCAAATATGATTTTTCAAAAACACCTCACTAATTACCAACTTTGGTCTCTGTATTCCTTCCACACCAGGAAGATCGTTATGCTGCTGGTGCAACTGCCTTGTCTTTATTACTGTGTTTTATGTATACACAACAAAGCTACCACATTATGCGATAGTGCGAACTTCAGTATTAGCATGCCGGCTGCTTTCCGGCCTAAAATGGCTGGAATGTTTCATGTATATATATTTTTTCCAACTTAAAACACAGTACCAGAAGCATTATTCAATGTCAAGCTATTTTCTCAGCTCAACTGACTCGTCAATTTCACATATCTTATGTTCGGTCCACAATTTACAAACCAGTTGTCGTGTCCTCCCCAAAGTGATGACGATCTATCTTGGCTGGATTGCAGTCACATTTGCTAACAGGCTATACTCTCACGTAATTTGTATTTGCTGTGGTCATCTTTAATTTGATACTTGTTCTACAAAATAATAACCAAACCCGCTCGGCCCGGTGTTTGAAAATCAGAGAGGAATATTTTTTTATACCCCAATTTGGTACACAGAATGATTTGTTTCAATTTAGTTATGATTTTTAATGTTTATGTGCATAGGTTTTTATTTTTTTTGCGAAAATCATTCTTCTTCACACCTGGTACGAATATCCCTTGACTTGCTCACTACAAAGACGATTCACGAGGTGGTGTTTCTTTCATTTCCTGATTTTGGGAATGTTTAGTAAAATTAGAAAATGATGAGCAATAGTACATGTTAGCATGGTAATAGGAATGGTGACCCCGGGCATGCTTACTTCATAGTACATGTTAGCATGGTATTAGGCACGGTGACCCGGGGCATGCTTACTTGATAGTACATGTTAGCATGGTTATACGCATGGTGATCCATGGCATGCTCACTTGAGAGTATATGTTAGCTTGGTAATAGGCATGGTGACCCCGTGCATGCTCACTAGCCCATCTGCAATTTAAATAAAAATCCTCTCTTTTTATTCTTCACTGCAATTTTCTACGAAAATCGAACATCACTGAAATGACATAACAATGCCAGATTTACATTCTTTGTCCACCGACTTTTTATTCAACTAAAAGCATGCCTACAGTTACATACACTGCAGAGGCATAAGAATGACCCGGGTCAACAGTGTTCATCGGCGCGCTTAGGGCGTGCCCAATTGCGTCGTTGAAAGCTGGTGGTGAAGTCAAAACTTAAAACTGAAAGATTTAGTGATTTATATTTATGTGAAATCACTGAAACACACATTTGATATCGGCATGCTTTGAGTCGGAAAGGGTTACATGTAGCATTTCTGGAACGAGACACGATTACCATTGACTAATTATATCACAGTATTTGAACTAACCAAAGCCACCACTTGGTTTCTGAGGTTTACGGCTTGCTAATCTATGCAAGCCTGATCTCCTGATGCATTATAACCTGGTAACATTAACACAAATTGAAATTACTTATGTCAGGACTTGCCGGTGACCATTCCAACTTAAAACCGTTTGTAAACTACGTTAATGTTTGCTTTGAAGCTCGCACACAGCTTTGACAGCAGGTGTAGAATGTTGTACTCATGGACTGTAGTATATCTTACAAGTGATGTACTTATGTATATTTATATCTTTTGTTTTGTATGACATATATTCTTGTACCATACTAATGTACTGATTGAATGTACAGTGAAGATTTGTATTTTGTTGTAAAATGTCTAAATTTGGTGAGTTTATCTAAAATATACCTAGAAAATATGCAATGTGTCTCTGCAAAATTCTATAATTGTTTTTAATTTGCGCTTTCATTTTTAATTATCTCATTGATTAGTTTAGCAGCTCTCATGATTTAAAGTATCCCTATGTAACTTTGAACCCATTGGAACAGCAGTCATAGTGCAGAAACTCTTAATGTTAATCAAGTATCATGTTTCCGTTGCGAATACTGTGAATTAACAAACCAACGCTTATTATGATTTGGAAACTTTATTCATGTATGAAGACATTGAACTTTTTCTAGCTAAGCACTGGTGTCCGGTGGTTTCATTCGAACCATGTGAACAAAACGTTCAATGGAAGCAAAAGATATCCATGCATATTACTTTAACGTGATATCATCTCTTAGTGAAGATGATCTCTACCTTACAGAACCATTGTTCTGCTTCAGAGTGAGCCTGAACTATATTTCAGGTTATGTCTTAAGGGGAACTTTTGGGGGCAACATAGATTACCCTTTTTGTTGGGATGATAGAATTTTGGCAATGTGTTTAAGATATTCTACAATTCTAATTTAGACACTGTCATTACCATATCCAAACCATAGTCCTAATGAAACAAACCCAAGTCAATTCCGATCAAAGGCAATGTTCCTTGGTATGTTTAGTTGAATCACGTAAAATGATTTAAGCAGTTCACCTCCAACAGGTGGTATGGGCATGGTAAGCATCACAAAAATGATAATTTCACTGTTGATTTTATGACACATATTCATTAAAAGTGAGGCCTTAATTTCTCTGTTGTCGTTTCTGAGCAGTACCCTCTTCATCGTTCGAAAGTAAATTTGAGACTGCAATCCAATTCAACTGAAACGGTGTGACAAAACCTGTTTAAGTGCAACCGATATATTCCACCAGTCCTTGCAGATCGTTAAAAGGAGAAATTAACTTTAAAAAAAATGTACACATAGAATTATCTATAACTCTAACATATGAAAGGTGCAATTACCCACACTACCCAACCAGTCTTACTTTTTCCTACAAATACATTCAAAGTATTTCATCTTAAATTTCAACAATGCAACAACAATGTTAAAATTAAAAGTCTGTCAGCTTGTTCAGGTTTGATATCCTTGTGAGTTTCAAACCTGTTCATTTCAATCACCTCATCATGATAATGATTGTATATAATGGCCATCTATCGATTATTTTCAATAAAACACTCTAAGATCTACTTCAAAAGGACCTGTATTAAGGCAACAAGACAAAATAGCCTGGAAACAAATAAAATGATAATACTTGAAACAAAACAACCCAAACAAATGATAAAGGGGTTTAAATACTGGGAACAAAATAGAATGGCAAAAGGACAAAGATTATATTTGAAAAGAATAGTCCATGAAAAGAATAAATCGATCACATTGAAAAAAATAGCTTGGTAAAAGTATAAAAGGATTTTACGGTAAACGAACGCAGAAAATAGTTTTGGTAAAAGGATTAAAGGATTAAATTGCAAACGAATATAGTCTTAGGAAAGGATCAAGAGACTACATTGAAAAGAGGTTAAAGTGGAAATGAACACTCTTTAAAATTCAACTAACTTGTCACACATCTGACTTTCGTGTGGCCACCTATCTACAAGATGACGTAAATCCGGTTCTCTGAGAGATCTTAATCCAGAAGAAAATGCTGATTTTGAGCTACCTCCAATGAAAGACGATCAGCATCACAAGTACATACAAAATATAATATGAAATAATATTAATTTTGGTGCAAAGATTGGTCCAAATACAAGTAACGACATTTCTATGAGTCCTAATTACATCTTTGTCTGTACAGCAGTTGCTTTTAAGTGAAATTGCACTTACCATGTGTTACTCACTTTGTACAATGTTCGTTTTACTGTAATGGTTTAAGGTTGCGTCGAGGAATGTTTCATATTTGACCTATCAAAGTATGTAAAGTTCCGTTGATAAATTTAAATTGTATCTTATACTCTTTTTTGCTTTTTTCCAGACGAATTCGGGTACATGTATCTTTCAAGTGGAGAAGGATTTGTCACACCATCTGCCTTCTCTGCTGGTATATTGTTCACTGGTTTCAAGCAATACCCTTACTAAAATGTGTCCATCACAAAATTTTTACGCTGCCATGTGTCACTGTTACGGAAATTTACATACTTCTGGCCAAATTGTCCTGGTATTAGGCTTTGTTTCGTCATTATGATGATAAACCGTTTTGTTCTTGTTCCATGCAATAGTTTAGTGCCAGTGGACAGCAATATTTTATTCTGTTTTGTAGTATATACATGTATGGGTCAGGTAATAGCTTTTGCATTAAATGTTTTAAATATAGTGTGCCTGATGCCTGAATTTCATTCTCATATTAATGTCAAAACACATTTATTTATCTGATCACAAACACTTGTAATGGCAAGGTGTAGTTTGGACAAAATGGCAAAGAGAATTCAGGCTCTAGATCAAAACTGCACTTAAGAACATTGTATATAAAACTGAACTCTGTGACCAACTTCTTGGGTCATCTTGACCCTATGCTTTTGTGACCTTGATAACTTTCCAGTCACGTAGATCTGCACCACATGGTATCAGGTATAGTGCATGCAGTGTAGCATATTACCCACAATTAAGTCTTTTATATGATGTTGCTGTTTCAGGAAACCGAGTATTGAGATTACCGTTTGCTGCACATTATTTTGCATACCCTGTTCATTATCATAACTATGGCAGGTTAGGAGCCTTTGTTTGTATACTCTTGTTCCATTTCATGGCAGGACTTCCTTTGGGATAGAATGTTTTGTCAATACATTGTTTAGTGGCCGCAAAATGCCAGATTCCACCTGACTAAAGCATCAGTATTCCAAAGAATACATGACAACAACATGGAGCAAGCACCCAGCCTGCCATGCTTGCTATGGGAAATGCCACTACGAAATATTATACCAACATTTTGGTGCAAGTAGAACTCTTCCAACTAGAAACAAGTTTGATGATAACAGACTAAAATGGCTCAGAAAAATCTTGTCACAGCAAAGGCTAAGGCTGCGTGGTCTAGTGTCAAGGTCCTGGTTAAAAAGAAAAAAATTAAACCCAGTGTGAGCCTGGGCAAGCCTCTGCTATGCCACTGGTACTGATACCAACACCATTCCAGCCTCACTGTCCAGATCAGAGTTCAGCAGTGAAGGCAGTGGAGAGGCCACAAGCACACTATGCAGCCATGTGTCACCAGAGAATAGACTAGAACCTATGCAAACTAGCTTAACTGAAGACAGAGCCAAGGCATAAACCAGACAAGCATTCCAGGGGCTTATACCCAACCTTATTGTAAACCTGCTTCCAAAGCTTCACCACAGAAGGTAAACAATATTAAAAAAGAAACAGAATGGTTAAAAAGACCCCACACAGTTCCAGTTCTGATCCCAATTCCCCTTAGATCTAACCCAGGCCATCTCACTCACCTGACTGGCTGCTGCACAGATCAGATCTCCTGGCATCTCTTTTATCCATTAGCCTCCACTCTGCTGCCATCATCGTCTGCCAGATGATTGGCATGTGGACTTATAGGACACACTTAATCTAAGACCAACCCTGTTACCCAAAAGCCAGATCGTGCTTTCTATCCTGACTCCAATTGTAAAGATCAGACCCAGTGTTCCTGTTAGGTTTGAGATTCTCACACTTTATGTGCGTCTCATCAGAGGCACCTAGACACTCCTTCAAAGGATATATTTTTGGAAAATGCACTTACCTATCATGTCATATTCCATAATTGTATAGTTATGAACAAAACAAAAGAATCCATACATGTGACTTGTGTTTCTTGTGAAAATTATTTGCACTTGCGTGGATGGTTTGTTTGTGTCATTGCTCCAATACATGTTTCACTACTACATTTTGAACCCCCTAATAAAAAAAATTAGAGCTGCCACCAGATAACTTTGAAGACAAGTCATCTCTCTCTCTCTCTCTCTCTCTCTCTCTCTCTCTCTCTCTCTTTCCCTTTTTCCATCCCCCAGCCACACAGCCCTGTCGTTGGAGGGCAGCAGGGTGATATAACAGATTAGGAGCAAGTCATGCTACTCACACCTTACATTTAGAGAACTTGGATCCCTCCATGCCAGTTCTATCATCCTTGGCTTTGAGAGGTGAGGTTTTCCTGCTGAAGTCATTGAATAACTTCAAAAGGCAAGTGGCTGGTGACATCAGACAACCAGTCCCAGGACACTTATGAACCTCAAGACCAGGATGAGGACTAGAATGATGACCAGGATAAAGAAGAGCTGTTTCGCTTGTCAAAACCTCTCCTTGACATTGTCAGCTGCATTAGTTATTTGCTGTGAGACAAATATGGATCTCCTGGGAAGATTTCACTCTCTGTATCTGAATGCCAACTCAGTGTAACACAACGAGGAGATGATAAAGTTGGCTTTCCCTTTCATGGATGCCAAAGGACAAAAGCTTGGCGAACTGGGTGTCATAGCATGGACCCCATTCTGTAGTAAAGAGACCAAAATGTTTTTTTTTCTTTTTTACTGACACCTAGAAGGAACATGTACAACATTCTTAGAGAGGTATGGGGCAGCTTAGCAAATTTGCTGTCATAGCGTGGACCCCTTCTCTATGGAAAAGAACAAAGTGATTCCTTGATACTGACACTGTGAAGGCATATGTACAGATCGCCCCTGGAGAGCTATAAAGCATCATTCATGGAGCCATAAAATTACAAGAATACCTGATTCTCTACCTTCACCATTGACTCATATGGAAATGAAGGCAGTAGTCAGGAAGCCAAAGCTGATTTTTTTGAGGAACCTTGACTGGACGGATTTATTTTTTTCACACTTGATTCTGCAACTTAAGATGTCATACAAACATAAACTGGCAGATAAATTGACTTTACCCTTGAGCATTTTAAAAAATTTAAGATGGCGGCCAATATGGCCGCCAGACGTATATTTTAGCAAAGCAACACTTCTTTTCAGTAAGCCTGTTTACCATTTTGGTGACATTTGGGTCGTTTTATGGGTTTGTGATGATGACTGACTCAAATGAAATACTTGTGAGACTGTCAAAGGTCAAGGTCAAGGTCATATGGTAAAGTCAAAGGTATTTCAAGCTCAGAAAATGCTGTTAGCCTGTAAGATGGCAAATAACAACACAGCATTCATGAATAAAAGTACAAGATGTTCGTTTATATATTGTGCTGCGTGTGACGAGAACATTTTGCACACAATGATGGATGAAAAGTTGGTAATAACAAATAATCAAGGTCCATTCAGAGATCAAGACTACTGGTAGGTTAAAGTCAGGAAGCCACAGCGGATTTTTTGCAGGAACCTTGACTTGACAGATTTTTTTTTCACATTTGATTTTGCAACTTAAGATGTCATGCAAACATTAAATGGCGGGTAAATTGGATTTACCCTTGGGCATTTTCAAAAATTCAAGATGGCGGCCAATATGGCTGCCGGATGTAGCTGCTCACAAGGATTCACTATTTTTGGTGACTTTTTGACCAAATTTGGTAACATTTAGCTCATAATACAAGTTTGGAATGATGCCTAACTCAACTAGGACATTTTTAGGTCCTCAAAGGTCAAGGTCAAGTTCATACTGCAAGGTCAAGGGTATTTCTTTCCATGAAATATGGGGTACTTACCATGATTTTTCTTGTGAAGACTTATTTTCACTTACTTCCATTTCAGATGTAGATTCAAGAAGCAGTAAAAGTAGCCTGTAAGTGTAGCAGTAGCCTGTAGACATAGCAGTAACCTGTAGAACTAGCAGTAGTTTACTAATGGCACAAGAGCGTATCTTCAAACTGTGCTTGGCAATGTCCAGCCAAGCAGGAAGCTTTCTCAAAGTAAACCTGATAGTGCTAGGTTGGGCAATATTATACAAGCCAGTGTCCATTATGGCGACAATATTCAAGAATACTTACAGGAACAACTGGACTTGAATGAGCATCTGCATGTGTTTTGTCACAAGCACTGTATTTCAACATATCTGGCATGTGCACCATCTGGTTCCAAATCACTGCCAGTAGCCAACCCCCTATAAAGCGTATGAGGCGATCTGATGTTCCTACATTCAATTTCAGAGAGCATTGTATTTATTGTGGTGAATGCTGTATGATACAAAAAGACAGAAAAAATCCCAATAGGTGGGTACCAGCCTTCCTGGTAAAGGCAGTAGCCACAAATGAACTAGATGACAGTGGCCACCCATGTCACCAAAATTGTAAACAGGCTTACTGAAAAAAGGGTTGCTTTGCTAAAATATACGTCTGGCGGACATATTGGCCGCCATCTTGAATTCTTTTAAATGCTCAAGGGTAAATTTAATTTACCCGTCAGGTTTTGCTGATGTGCTATATTAGTTCACAGAATCAAGTGAGAGAAAAAATAAATCAGCCAAGTCAAGGTATACTGAGCTGGCTGCCTGACTACATGGGCCATTGCAGTTTATTTTACATCTCACATATTTCAGGAGCAGCTATAAAAAATTTATTAAGTATATAATTGATCTGGAATGTATCATGATAAAAAAAATAAGATCAGGCTGTATTCTTCCACTCATAAGGTTTTCACTTTACAAGATTAGTTTGGCATTGTATGTCATGAGGCAAATTTTTTGTAAAATGTTTTGTTGTATGAGTATGTCCGGATACAGTATGTAAATATGCATGTTTGTATATTTGTACAGGCGTATTTCTACAGTCATGTATATTCTGGATATACAGCATATAACTAATGGAGCCCATAGACTTACATCTGCTGCTCTCATGTATTAACGGTTCAGGTAACTTTTCAAGAGCTGTTATTTGTTCTGGGTGAAATGTTTAAGTATTCAGCAAGATGGGGCACTGAATCCCCAATATACAATTATTTATGCTGAAAATGAAAGGTACATGTTTCATAACTTGGACAGCTAATCCATTGGGTATCATTACCACACTGTAACAAAGACTTAAGATTTGTGTGTTAGGCAACAGAGTCCAAGACTCCATCTGCTTAAACGGGAGATAAAAAGGTTTCCACCCCGCTCAATGAGCTAGGTCCTACTCAAATAGAACCTAAGCACTCCAATGGGACAAAGGGCCAATCTGGCTTGCACCTGGACAATGTTGCTGCAAGTTACTTAACCCATGAATCTGTCTAAGCAGTAGAAGGGTCACACGCCACTTGTGTCAAAGACACAAATCCCACTGGAGGCTTTAGGAAAACATCTTTCCTATTAGCAGACCACCTGATGTGACATCTATTCAAGGCGTGTATCTCCCCCAGCCTAGCAACTGTAGCTAGAGCTAACAGGAAGACCGTCTTGAAGGTAAGAAACTTAAGTTTGATTGAGGCCATATCTTTTGACTCAAAAAGAGGCTTAATAAGAGACCTAAACAACATGGAGAGAACCCAACAAGGCGCAAGATTTTGCTCTACTGGGCAGTTTGCAGAAGAACTGTTAACAAGTCTGCAGAGGAAAGGGTCTGTCCCTAAACTCTGTCCCCTGGTTGTAAGGGTAGCCACAATGGCCAACTTGTAACCCTCAATGGTGGAAACCTTCAAGTGCCCTCCCTCAAATAAACTCAAAAGAAAGGCCCAGTCTGTTGGACGGATGCCTCCAAAGGCTGAAAGGCCTTAGACATGTACCAAGAAGCAAACATGTTCCACCTTGAGTCATAAATCTTCAGAGAAGACTGAAAAAGTTTTCCCCAGGCAACCCTTTCAGCCACTCCCTGAGAGAAGCCAGCTGAAGAGACACTCTTGGCAATAGATGCCAGATATGAAGCCTGAGAAACTGAGGGTTGCAGTGGAACCTGTTTGATTTTGCTCCTTGAGCAGCTGCGGGAGAAGAGGCAATGACTGAGGAGGCTTTACACTCATCTCATAGGCAAGGCCATCCCTGTAGTATCCACTGTCCAGCATGTTGCCTGACTCAACCATAGGTAGGCCCCGACAGAGCCTGAGGAGGGACAACTGTCATTGGCTGCTAAATCAACAGAGCTGACACCAAACCTAACCACCCCATAGCCTCTGCAGGGGTAGGTTTGGGCACCAAAATGCCCCAGACCGCAGCCACATTAGCATAGGTCACCAGAGAGGAGACCTCCCCAATGGAAGGCAGATTGACTGCCAGATCAACCTCCATTGGGAAAGGAACAGACTGTGGTGATGCCATCTTCACTGGAACTGTTTGGGTGGTGGGGTTAGAGGCATGTAGGACCACTCCATGCCCCTCGCCTCGACCCTCTGGAAGCAGGCGGCTGAGATAGATGCAGGCCTAGCCTCCGCAGGTGAAGTGCCGGAATCTCAGTTCTGTCACCATATGTTTTTTTCTGGAGAAATAGAAGAAGAACAATGACGGTGCCTCTTCTTCTCCTTCCCATGGCAGGAGCACAAAAGCTCATAAATGGGGGAAGGAGGCAGAGAGAGCAGCAGCATGGCCAACTCATCCCCCCCCCCCCCCCGCGCTGCCCCCAAAAGTCACCATGATGGCACAGTCCTCCCCACTGAGGCCTACAATGTAGTTGGAAGCCACCACACTAGCCAGCAGTGGTCATCTCTGAAGAAGACTAGGCACCACTCTAAAAAGAGGAGCCAGGTGCCTCAAAGGGGGCAGGGGGAGAGGGAACACCCCTATGTTCTCCAGAGGAAATGGTGCACTTAAAACTATCCAGTCACTCACCAAAAACAACCAGCAGAGCTTTCACCTTGCCCATCAACATTTGGGAAAAGGCCTCTGCCTGGACAGCTGTAGCTTGCCCTAGTGGGGCACGGAAAGGGAATACAGCTGGAGCAACAAGGAGCAATGATGCTGAGGGCGTCACCCAAGCTCTACCTGCACTAACACCAGCTTCCTTTCTCCCTTTGATGGACACTGTCAAAAGATTATGAAGATTCCATCCTGTCATCTGACCACCCACAGCCAGCAGCAGAACAAACAGGCTGGGGTGCACTCACCACAGATCTATTCAACCAAGCTACCATGGATGTGGAGGGTACTCTAGCATGGGAACACCTAACCACAGTCCACAGAAAATCTGTGGAAGGCCTTGACCTATCTACTATCAACCAACATAAAAAGAAACAACAAGGAGACTTAAAGGTAAGAGAAAAGCATGAGCTTCTAACAACACACATCCACTACAAATGGACACCAGAGCAGGAAACCGAATAGTGCATGTTCACTTGTATGCTAGTACGCATTGATGCCATGCCAAAGTGCCTGGGGCTCAATTTAGCAGCATGGTAACAGCACTGGATCCATGAAATTTTATCGAGGCTCTGGCAAAGCAACTTAGGTGTGTGGAAACCAGTTTAAGTGACCTATGGTGTTGTATTATGTCGTTAATACATGTTTCCCTGCAGTATGTGGCATGCAATATTCAAATTTTATAATATAGTTCAAATGACACTAAGCTCACCACCCTAAAGCACATTGGTTTTGTCATGACAGTCCATCAGGCTACAAGATCAAAACATTCTTGTAGACCTTTAATATGGTGCAAGACATTGTAAAGGTTATTAAAAGATATAATGAATGGACAATGCCATTGCACAGAGACAGCAGGAGCAGTGGGTGTGGATGACACATAACAAAGTATCAGCCCCCACAGACATTTACAGTAGCCACCTTTTCAGTTCGCCACTGCCAACATTGGTGATATTAGATATGTGTTTGATGGAAAGAGAAGATTTGTGGCAATGTTAATGGCAGCACAGCAGAGGAAGCATACTGACAACATAACACAAGCCATAGCATTGACATCCATGAGAAGTGATACAAGGCTACACTTACCCAGTAACTTCCAAACACTGGTATAATTGCTACAATCCAAGATTCTTGGCCATTACCAGTATTTTCATATGATGTAGACAAAGATGTTACAAACCATTTTGTGGTATTTTCAAAAAGGCACATATCCAGAACATGCTATGGTTGTTTCATGGATAGCAAATGATGGTGATACTCAAACACAATCATGACAGGATTTCGTCAGCTTGTTCAAAACAGTGAAGTGGAACTTTGTCATATTGGATGCCTACCTATGATTCAATTTCCGGCCCCTGAACAAAAACTCTTTGGACACTAATAGTAAGATGTATGAAGATAACTACCATCTTAAAAATATGGCAAACTACTTGTCTGATACTGGATGAACAACTGTACAGCGAGGAAAAAGAACTGAAGTGGGTCAAGACAAATACTCACAGGAATCTCTTTTTACAGATTGGAGGACTCCATACGCCAAGACGTTTATGCAAGAATGTATAAAGCATGTAAGCACGAAGGCCTGGTGAAAGTAAGGGCCATGGTGGAGTATTTGGTGCAAATACCAAAGCAAGTTATACAATAAAAAAACAAGAGCTCACAACCTGGCATTGGAAGCTGTCTGGAGTATTTCGCAGCCTCATTCCTTAGTTTGGGCTGCAGATCCTGAGCTAGCTCAGCAGGACATTACATATGCCACTTCTCGATTTAGTCATATTATGAGAGTCTTATGAAACTTTCAATTGGTCACGTCGCCGCACATTGTGAAACATGCCATTAACAATGAAACTGTTCTGTTTTCATATTGGAAAATATCACTAAAACCGGGATATGTTATGAAATAAAATACAGATGAAGGTAAAAAAAAAAATGATATCGTCCACATATTATGTGGGCTATAGATAAATATCTGAGTTCACACATCATAGCCAACGGTCCATAATTTATGAAGAAGCATTTTGCAAAGATTTTGCAATCATCAAAACAAACCTTAGGTCTCATCCTCCACTGAACAGTTAAAAGGATAATCAGAGGTTTCCATTCAAAACTAACAGCAGGCTTCAATATGCTCTAAAGCCACCAGTATTTTGGATACACTGATAACGTGTTCACATGGGTTGGTTAGGTTTGCTGCTCCTTTTTGAGGAATATTGATGACCAATCCGTCCAAGGTATCAGCTCCACATAGGGTTGGCAGCATCAGGGTGTGTGTATGCACTTTTGTAGGCGTGATTGCATGTGCTCATTGTGGATAGCATTCTGAATGCCCACTTTTATAATAATGACATCCTGTATCCATAGGCCTAGGTATGCAGGTGCTACTGAAGAACAAAATAATCATTTAGGACAATGCCAGTTTGACACTGCTAGAAGCCATTGCTACTTTAAAGGAATATCTGTATAACAACGGCATAGCACTCACAAATGCAGCATGATATGCAATTCAAATCATATATGACATTTGTATGGGCTGCTCCACATGGCAACCTAGGGGTGCACGTGACCACACCAGCACTCTGCAATACCCAAGACAGATTATTTTGGAAGGACATGGACCACCATTCTACAGAGATGGGTCGCTGGACTGATTCCATCTTTTTAGAAGTGCTGGTACCAGTGCACCCAAAAGAACGGGGGGTACATTGCATACTGAAGCCTACAATTAGAACTCTGTAAAATTTTGCACGTAGACCTTTACTCGTGTTTTCTTCTTCTTCTTCTGCTTCTACTTCTTCTTCTTCTCCTTCTTCTTCTTTGAAGCATGATAGCTGTGATACAATTTTTATGCTGTACATGGTCTCTAAGATGTTTCTAAAAAAAGTAAAAACCAATGTTTAAGAAGTATGAGCCTAAATTGTCTATTTATGATACATATGATAGGTAACTTTTTAGTGTTTTTGTTTGTTTTGGGGGCATCAATATTTCACCTGAAAAATCAGATGTGGATTTAAGTTCTGTCCCTTGTGACAACCTGAAACAAAAGCAGGTTTTGAAATTCCAGGAAACCACACTATCAAAGATGAAACAATACTTTGCTATGTGTTGTCATCTGATCTTGAACTTGGTTTGATTAAATTAAAAACTTGCACAAGCTTCGCCCCTTCCCCTCTAACTTAATTGACATTTGGTCACCATCACCAGAGTTATCCTAGAAATTGTTTTTTGGGGGGTGGGGGGTGGGGGGGGATTGGCGGGGTGTTTTTGTTTTTGTTTATAATTTTTATAATTATTCATAATTTTAAAGTTGGAAATGGTCCAGAGTAATTTTGAGCAAAAGTAAAAACTAGACATAAACCCAATTTAACTGGATCTTGTTCAAACTCATTGTCACACTGCTGGAGGTACTAGTTTATTCTGCTTTGAATGTCTGTGGAACAGCCAACGTCGCAAGGAGACAAGGGAGACAGTCTTTTTTTTTTTTTAACCACCCTGAGCCTGTACTAATGTGGGCATATACTGCTTGAGTTCTATAGTAAACATCTCCCTAGAGTGACTTCTCTTGCAGTTTCTCGGACATTTTGCCAGACCAAATGTTCCAAAGCGTATGAACAGAACAAACACATCTATCTATCTATCTATCTATCTATCTATCTATCTATCTATCTATCTATCTATCTATCTATCTATCTATCTATCTATCTATCTATCTATCTATCTATCTATCTATCTATCTATCTATCTATCTATCTATCTATCTATCTATCTATCTATCTATCTATCTATCTATCTATCTATCTATCTATCTATCTATCTATCTATCTATCTATCTATCTATCTATCTATCTATCTATCTATCTATCTATCTATCTATCTATCTATCTATCTATCTATCTATCTATCTATCTATCTATCTATCTATCTATATGGTTAGTGTGTAGGTGTGTTTTATTGATAATTCGTGCTAACTAGGGGCACTTGAAAAGTGCTGATTATCTTTATAACCATTGTGGGTAGAGAAGCCGTTCAAATTTCAATTCATAAGTTTGTGCTCTAAGCACGCCAAATGAACCACAAACAAAAGTTGTAGAATTGAAATTTATGCTAATTACGAGCACTTGGAAAATTAAAATGTTCAATATCATGAAAACTATCGTAGGTAGAGGTGCCATTCCAACTACAATTCACAAGGTTTTGCTGAGATGCATCCAATGGACCACAAACAAAAGAAAAATTTTAATTTATGCTAACCAGGGGCACATGAAAACTTTAAATGTTGAATATCTTAAAAAAAAAAATGGTAGAGAAGCCGTTCCAATTGCATTTTATAGGTTTGTGCCCTAAGCAGATCCAATGAACCACAAACAAAAGTTCTGGAAATTTAATAACGAGCTAATAAGGGACACATAAAAAGTTTAAATGTTGAATATCTTCAAAGCTATTATAGGTAGAGGTGTCAGTCCCAATTTAACTTATTAGTTTTGTGCAGACAGTACGGCCAACAAAGCAATAACGAAAGAACTTTGTAGCATTTAACTTTATGCAAGTTTTGGATGCACACAGATTTTTGCCTTGCACCAAATCTGTCTTAGTTTTTCACATGTTCTCTGCAAGAGTCAGGATTGACTTTGAGAGGTTGCATTATTTTAACGTTTTCTTGCATCGTGTTTGCGTTTGTCTTCAGTATGATCGTAAGTAGTTGTTGAAGCATATGATAAACACACGAATACGCGATAGCATGACTGTCCGTTTGTAAACCATAGTAACATGTATTGGGACCTGATGTTTTTCACTCACTCAGCTGTGCTCTGCTTGTTCCTGCTCTCAGATGACCTTTCGGGATAAAAATTATGGGAAGGTACAAACATGTTATAATCTAGGTTTTAATGCCAGATAAGACTGATACACAGTAGTTATGTGACAGTGCATTTAAGGCCTTTATTCTGAAAGCCACCGCATTGCAGTGAGTATGGCATAAATTACAAAATGCGAGACCAAGCAACTACTAAGATCAATAAACGAAGCGCCAATGTTAGCATAGCCAAAAAGCCATAAAACTAACGTCAGTACACTTTTTCTCTTGACCGATAAAAATCTATCAATATTTTCCGTCACACATTTCCCACTAGAAAAACAGAGTGAATTTGTTTCCTCCTATTCCTGTGGGTTCTGTGTTACGCAGCTATTCAATTCATCTTGAGTGGGAATGGCTTTTTCAGGAAGTCTGCAGTTCATAAAGTAAACACCACAACCTAGCAACATGGCGCCAAATGCAGTCATTGTCTGTTGCTTTAAATCAAATTTTAACCAGTTATCCCGCCTTCTAGAGAAAAGCTACGTTGCAATGGTTTTGTCGTCTGCTAGCGGAAATTGATTCCAGTCGACACACGTTTCCTTGTGTCGATGCATCCGGCGTTCAGTTTTTCCTGTACAGGCGTGTAATGTGTGGATCTTCCGGGATCAGTTTAGGCTGAAAAGCGGTACTAAGCGAAATCACGTCGTTTTCGCAAGCAAGATTTAACTTTCATTTTGACTCGGGATTACGAGATAGAAAACAATTATATTATCGATCGCACAGCGGAGCACATGTACTTTTATTTATGACGACTGGAGCCATCCTAATCAATAATTTATAAAGCAACTTTTCCATCGGGCTGCCGTGGCGCGCCAACCCTTATCGTCCTTATTTGATCATGTCGGCTACCTCTCTAGGCAATGAAATGCCACATTGACTGCGTAGACCATCTCGGTTTGGGCAATTAGCCAAATGATTATAAGTTATTGCAGGCTTATAGCCCGAGGAGTAAGCGAGAAAATGCCCTAGCTGTCGGTTCTTGCAGGAGGCCAGTCGCCGTCCAATTCTCTCTAGATTCACCGTTGTGGCCACTTGAATGGCCAATCTCATCATATTTGTAATAATTCTTCAGTACTGTAACAAACTTTTACACTTATGTATCTATCTTCCTGTGATAATTCTAATACTGTGCTCTGTATACAAGTGGAGCGACTCGGGGTTCAGGTCTGTCATTAGTTACTGGGTGCCAGTACCAACTTCAATCATCATTATCTCCCATTGTTGTGACTCAGGGTTAACTCGAGGAGTTAGCCGGGGCGCCATGCTATTACCGAAGATTTCTCAAGCTTGTTAATGACAGATATATATCCTCTATGATTTCCTGAGTAGTAGGCTACCGTATTTAAATAGTTACGTCACAGGCATACTTCATGTGAACCTCAATGTGCGACGTTCATTCAGGCTTATGCTCATTCGCAGTCTACGTACTCCGAACACAACATGTATGTAAAAACAAATGTGAATCATCACCCAGAAAAAGCTTAAGCTCCCACGCAGAACTAATGTCTTCTTCAATTCGTTGAAGCGTTTGAAACCCGTATTAACTCTTTACAATCCTTGTATTTTCATGCCTTTTTTGAGAGATTTGGAGACCCCGGATACTTGCAACCTGATGGAAATGCAAACTTAATAAACAAGGTCAGGTGCATTACATATCAAACAAAAGGTTAGAGCATAAAGATTTAAAAAGTGCCAGTGACATCAAAAATATGCAAATTAGGTGGTCATATGGCATTTCTAATACAGGCTATTGGTGCATTTTAAGGCTACAAAAACGGAATTTTGAATTTCATTATTACACGATTTTTAGTTTTTTTTCAGAGTTATCAGTGATGTACACAGTTGAGACTCCGCCCTTTCAAAATATGAAGCATTCACATAATATGAAAAAGTATAACTCGTACAAATAGAGGATGAAAAAGAAAACATTTGATAAAAACAGTACCACATTTTAGACAGTCTAATGTTGTGAAATGGCAAATATCATATTCTGTGATGTCCCAGCAAGCTCAAAAGGAAAAATAAAACAATTTCAAGTCAAAATATTTTTCCACAAGTTTAATCGTAGTGGGCTTTCAAAGAAATGACATTATTATCATCACCTCATTTAATATGCAAATTAACTGGTCACATGACAATGATATGCAAATGAGCTGAGCTCTGTCAGATATACTGTCATCAACACACATTTTTTCCAATATATTGCATTTGTGACACCAACTATTCCAACATGTGCATCAGTTCATTTTTTTCAGTTGTGACAAATCATGCTTTATCTAACAGATCATGATAGATAGATCACTTTATTTAGTTCACACATCATGTGGCCCAGGAACAAGATGGCTGCCACACTTGGCCTGCATTCATGTGGCCTTGTATGTAACTCAAAAGGGATTCTCCAACCTGGGAAAAGATGCTGATTCAATGATTTTTGTGCTCAATGACAGACATATATTCATTGAGAAATTAAGAGTCTCGTCCATATAATTTGTATTAATAAAGATTAATCTTTTTAAAAAGATTTGTTAAAAATGTAAAAAAAATTTATACGTGTATGCTAATTATCTTTTTAAAAAATCGGCTTTGCTAACTTTATCAGTAAAAAGTCCAAAGCAGGCTACAAGAACACATGTAGTATGTCTGTCAGGTAGCATTCAAATCATTGTTTTATCGTCATGCATGTAGAAGCTAACTTGAATTCAGACGAACAGATAAATTTTACTGATATGTTATTGCCATATTTTCCTTGATGTTGCATGTAAATGAATATTACTTTTACAGAACATTTTCCATTCCCTTCCTGCGAAGACATGCGGAGTTTTACAAGTGTTCTAAGAAACACATTACCAAAAAAATAAATAAATAAATAATAAAATAAAAGAAGCACACTATCTACTGATCGTAGCAGTTCTATTTAATGCATGAATTTGAGATTTTTATTGAACTCAGGTAGAGTCATTTCCACATTAATATTTATAGACATGGGAATTTCGCATCTCTTATACAAATCTGTCATTTTCATCATTGCCTTTACACAAATATATGTTTTCCAATCTATTAACTTTGTTATCATAAACTATATATATATATATATATATATATATATATATATATATATATATATATATATATATATATATATATATATATATATATATATATATATACACATTATGAAAGTGTGAAATATAGCCTGAAACTAGTATGTTGAAGTGTGGTGCAGTATGAATGGCTACAAATGAATAGCGCGTACTTCCAAACGTACCCATATACTACCAAATAAAGTACACATCCTTGTATGAATGAAAATTCTACAATAACCCTTGCTTCTAAGAGTTTACATGCAATAAAATTTACATCCTTCTGCAGATGTGCGTGCTTGCACAGAAATGAACAAAATTAAACCGCAGTAAACGAAGTACTCGATGAAAATGTTTTATACAAGCTCAACACCGTACAGCAAAATGACGTCACGTTTTCCATATCGCAGGAAAAAAATCTCCATGGTTGTGATTTTGGTACATTCACAAACCTGTACTCTTGCCTGATATGCTTTTTTTTAAATGGAAAATCAGGGTTTGCTTGCTAATTTTGGCTCGCACATCCAAGGTCCGATAATGTTGAAACGAAAATGGTTCTTTCCGGTCTCAAATTCAAATTGGATGAAAAGGACCTATTTGGGATATCATTCCTTCGAATTAAAATTTTGTACTCCAGGACGAAGTGCAATAAAAGAGTATTCTTTCACGTAGTGCTTCTTTGGAAAGTTATCTATCAAATATCTTGCCTAAAGTGTCAAAATGCTGATCAATATTTTGAGTCATTTTAACAGCACTAAATTTAAGGAGAGGGAAAGGTGTACATAAGATTACTGTGTGTGCACTTGTGAAAATGATGGCAATTGTGAGTGACCTATACGTGCTTGATTTATTATTGCATCCCAGTCCACGCAATTATTACCTGCGATGTGTTTTGCTTGGTGCCTAGCTGGATACCTGCTTTGATATTACAATCCATAATTATTATGTTATGGTCATTACTTCATTTCTCATATTTTGATCTTTGTTAACTCTTTGATTACATGCTCCGGCATCTATTGCACATGTTGAGCACTTTGGTAATTCATCGGACACATGTACCGATAACTTCTGTACATATTATATTATATACTTCAGTCAATTATCCCACGCATGCTACGATAACCCCAATGCACGTTTTTATACTGCGGTATCTGGCTGGACACGTACGCAGATAACCTCAGTGCAGATCTTTTGCTTTATTCTACCATTGCCTCCATGCAGTGGTGTTATGGAAGGTCTCCGATAGGTCAGGTTTACCTTGTATTGTCGGTGTCGCATCTTTTTACGCTAAAATTGTAAAGAAAAAGAGACACAAATCCTTCGACTCCAAACTAACCGGAGACCAGGAATACTGTCTCAGTTTTCATCTGGTCTCAGAAACTACAATGCTGGATTTTTATACCTTACACAAACTATGTAAGTTTACCTGTAATTATTCTCATAAAATATCCATTTTGTTGTGAAACATATGTGTGAGTATGTCTTGATGACAGGATTGTTGTAGTTAAAACCCCAGCGTTTTGCTGTGGCTTACATATCAAACGACTGCATTACTCTCATAAATGCATAAAAGATGAAACAGTAAAAGGATCAGACAGACACGCAGCAAATGTCAGTATCAGTTACAAAACTTTTTTTCACAGGGACACTACGTGTCATCTGTAGTTTGGGACACCCCACGGCCACTTACTGAAGCGTTCCTATGTAACAAGGCAACACACAGAGCTTGGAAGGAGAAGTCGTGCCTATAACGAAAATGCAAATGGCAAAAGGAGCTTAACACGAAGGTCGGACATTCAATCAACGGACAGCGTTTTTATTTCATTCCCAAATAAAGCCTGCAAATGATGATGGTACAGGTTAAATATTGCAGTTTCGTAGACAGTTTCATCCTCAGAAAACCTATTTTGAACTCAATGTCACCAGAAAATCTCTCGCAGAAGGGTTTTTGACACTTAGTCAAGGATACAATGTAAAGAACGTTATGGATATAGTTATCGATTTTGTTTATCTTGGCGGGAAAGCTGATGTACACAGCATTTTGTAGATGAAGCAAATATTGGTATCAAGTTGAATGAATTTCAAGAGAACATTGTCCTTTTTAAGGGTTTATGGAAATAAAATGCGTTCGTTCCAATTTCAATTTAGTTTACTTAAACATGGATATATCATGTAGAAAATGACATTCGTTAGCAAAATATGTGGCCACCTGTGTCAATCTAAGCATCAAAGTTTACATGAAGGTGTCAACATCATGTAGACATTTATATGACCGAATGGCAGATGCAACGACAGTTTTCCAAAGTACCGATTGTTCAGGATGGCATTTTCTTCTTGTGAGTGCATAACATACAATTTAACCGCGGCATATGCCCCCCTCCCCCCACATACACACACACCAAAAGAAAGAAAGAAAGAGAGAAAGAAAGAAAGAAAGAAAGGAAGGAAGGAAGGAAGGAAGGAAGAAAGGAAGAAAGAAAGGAAGGAAGAAAGGAAGAAAGAAAGGTAGAAAGAAAAAGAAAGAAAGGAAGGAAGGAAGGAAGGAAGAAAGGAAGAAAGAAAGAAAGGAAGAAAGGAAGAAAGAAAGAAAGAAGGAAAGAAGGAAGGAAAGAAGGAAGGAAGGAAAGAAGGAAGGAAAGAAGGAAGGAAAGAAGGAAGGAAGGAAGGAAGGAAGGAAGGAAGGAAGGAAGGAAGGAAAGAAGGAAGGAAAGAAACTCTTTCTCTGGGAACATGCCCTGAAATCAAAGACGAGCGGGGTCATACCTGTTGGTTTAACATTCGAGTTATTATAGTGAATATAATTATAAAACTTAAATGACATAAAGATGCGCTCCCTTTTTCGTAAAAAATAGGAATAAATTCAATATCAATTATGGCGGGGTTTTTTTTGTTTTTTTAGTTTTTTTTTTGGTCACATTGGTTTCATTTTTTAAGACAGGAAAAACACACAACGGTGGCTGTGTTCTTCATGACCTGCTAATTTGCCAAAGCTTATCTGGAGATTCTCAAATGCCTTTGATGACGCCGTGTTGAGGTTCTTTTTGGGTTGATTGCACCGAATGTGCTGATGAGAAGATGACACATCATGGGCAATTGATGAAAAATCTGCATGGTATTTAAAATTCTGGATACACACATTTTTAGTTTACAGTGGACATCCCATAAATCCCAGCAACTGTCTGGCCATTGAAATAATTTTGAAAGCCCAGCGTGTCGAGTTGTATACGAAGCGCCTCTCGATAAGCCTGCCTGGTGTTTGTGTGCTTTTCCTTACTCGAGGGTCAATTACCCGGGCCTAACAATGGAATGGAATCAGGTCGTGCATTTAGTACCTGAAGAAACTAGTGACCAAGCTGAGACCAAGTTCAATTTGATATTTCATGACTGCATGTCATAATGAGTATGGAGCCTAAAAGCGACTGACGAATATGTTTGGAATATATGTAAGGTGATCTATATTCTGTGGGAAAGGAAAAAAAAAGGTTGAGGAAACCTAACTTGCGGACAGGTATTAAAGTTGAAGTTAATTCATCAATTTCCGCAATGATGATCCAAAATCTCAGAAACTTTAGTTTACTTCCAGAATGTGTTTGTAAACTTGACCTTGGCGGCACTGCAAAGAGAAATTATGAGGATGCAAAGATAATTTGCACTCGTGAAACAACACCGCAGTGGTTAAATGTGACATTGTTCAAGGAAGATGAAAGGCAGACCAATTGTTTGACACCTTCCGTCAGGCGCTTTAAACGTTTATTTTTCGATTACAAAACCAGCAGATGTAAAATATAACGCCAAGTTGTCCGAGAGACCGTCCTCATTACTATTTGCTGTCTGGTTACGACTTTGATTGAAATCCAGAAATTTGAGTTAAATGAGAATGCCTTATAAGAACTTGGTTTCTGTCTAATGATAGAGGCAACAACAAATGCTGTCCACATCTATTGTACAACAATAAATGAATACTTTTGACCATCAGTCCTTCATCCTCCACCTTTTTAACAATGAAGTTTTGTTATTGCCAGGGACTCAATGTGATAATAGCAAATAATGCGGTTTGGTCCAAAATCTGAAAAGGGCATCTGAATCATGTATAATGCCGAAGAATTTGCCGGTACCTATGGAATGTCCCTCGCCCAGCATACCCTTGACCCTGCTGCAAATTTGAGGTTATTTCTTCAAAACTCGATGATCTGAATAAATATTTGTGTCAAATAGTGGGGATTTTTTTCTTGCAATTCTGTGTAAACAATGCGACCAACTGATTCCGTGAAGTGTGAAAAGAGTAAATTTCAAGTGTTTCTGAATTTCAGAAAAGTCATTCTTTGTAGCACTTTATATTTAAATTCAGAGTTGTATTGGGAAATGGGGGAAAAGTCAATGCAAACATGTCATATCGTGTACCGTTAATTCCATCTCGTAAAAAGAGATGAGCAACACAACCACATTGATCCGTTAATTTTTTTTTTTTTTTTTATTCATCGACCGTTTTAATAACCTTTCTTGAGCCGTTATTTTAATCTAAATGATATCAGCAACTCGGGGGTAAAATATAATTCCCCCACTATCTGTGTCGGCTGCGTCCAAGACATTTTTAATTCCGCATGCACGTTTCGGCTCCGTGTGATGCTGTTTTCCGGTTGCAGGCTTGTGTTGTGGACTGCATGTTGCCCTCACTGTGGATATGTGGATATGTGCAATGCCAGGTATTTTATCATTATGTCGTTCCCGATTAGAACCTTTAGAACCTCTCGTGTGAAAGTGGGTTTGCCTGTTTTAGAGTTACCTTTCAAAAACGCAGAGTACTACATGCATGATTTGGATCTGCTGAAAAATGTCATGCTTACAGTATTCCTCCAAATGTGACCTTTACAGTCACATCATACAAGAAGTAATTGTGAGTCGCTGTATTTCTGAAAACACGAAATATTCTGGGATTAGGTTGCAAGTAGGCCTTAATAATATTGGTAGAAAGAAAACCATGCAATATGTTGAATAAGACTTTCCTCAGACATTTGGAAGAGATTCTCCAGAAGATAAGACTAGACTGTGAAATTATGATACTGAGGGATATTAGTGCTTTACACAAAGGAAAGCTGTTTAGAACTATTTTAACACTCTGAGTTTCTTTGATTTATGTCAAATGATTACAGATCGTACTCACATACCAGGCACATCAGTATCTAGCCTTGATCATATGTGAAACAAGAAAGAATAATTCTTCCAATCAGGAGTTATTCCTATCGGACTAAGTGACTGTCATTTAATACGTTATACGAGAGAGGCGGTAATGGGCCAATTAAACCCTAAGAATGTAATACAAGTAAGATCTCTAAAACATTACAGAACTGCAGAGCTGCAAAATCACCTATTGAAAGTAGACTGGTCACATTTATACAACTTCCAAGATGTAGCCAGTGCTTGGACCCTTTTTAAAGACATTTAATTATTATTATTGGTAAGGTTACCCCTATCCATGAGATTCGAATTAAGGCCAAGTCAGAGCCTAGGATGTGTTGTGCAATTCTGGACCTCATCAAACAACGTAACAGCTGGCTATACAAAGGTAAAAATCACAAGGTGGAAGAATATCATGAGAGTCACCGTGGCTCAGAAATAGAGTCCACAGAAAAACTCAAAATGCCAAGACCATATGTTAAACAAAATAGAAGAAAATAAGAATAACTCAAAGAAACTATGGTCATGTCTCAAAATACTTGGCTGTGCACAAAATGCAAAAGGTGGTAATGTTGCTCTTAACTTCCATGGTAAAACTCAAATTGACAAGGGGAAAGTCGCTGAGTATGTAAACAACTTTTTCATAGATATAGCCAGCCATTAACCATTTCGACAAACTACCAGTCGTGAACAAAATATATGGAGTTGACTCGGAACATTTTAAGAATTTTCTTCTAATATTACAGCTGAATTCCACCTATCAGAGATTTCTGTTGATTGTGAGCAGGAGTTAAACAGCCTCAACCCACATTAGGAAATATACATACATATATATATATATATATATATATATATATATATATATATATATATATATATATATATATGCCTAGATAAATTACCTGCAAGATTTTTGACAGATGCATCTGAACTAATTAAAGATCGTATCACATATATTATCAATCTGTCTATATACCGAAACTGCTCCATCTGATGTGAAAAGAGGCTATAGTTACCCCCTTGCACAAAAATAGCAGCAAACTCCAGGTAAACAATTACAGACACATCAGTATTTTGTCAATCATATCAAAAATTATAGAAAGGGCATTTTTTGTCCCATTAAACAGCTACCTCACAAACAATAACCTTTCAAATCATAATCAGTCCAGTTTCCGTGGAAAGTATTCTACGGACACCTGTCTAATAGCATTACAGGATTACATCAGAAACGGAATCGGAAATGGCAAATATGTTGGCATGTTACTTGTTGATACACAAAAGGCTTTTGATTGCTTAGACCGTGGCATCCTCTGTAAAAACGTAAATGCGTTAGGAATTCGCTCTACAGGATGGTTCAGATCCTACCTCGGGAACCGCGGCCAGTGTGTAATTATTAACGGTATTTTATGAAACCCCAGAACCATAACTAGCGGAATCTCACAAGGCACCGTCCTGGGGCCGTTGCTCTTTCTGTGTTACGTTAATGATATGCCGTCAAGTGTTCACAATCGTCTGATACAATATGCAGATGATATTGCATTTATGGTTTCGAACACAGATCCCACTAAAACAATTGATGCACTGCCTACAGATCTCAGACATCGTGATCAGTGGTTAATTGAAAATATATTATCACCACATATAGCGACTACTGAGACTGAGCTCATTCTGTTTGCTTCCAAACGGAAAGATAAGAAGGTTCAAAATTTCTCAGTCGTCCACAGGAGTCAAACAATTAAAGCAGTCTCAAATGTAAAATGTTTTGGGCTAAACCTGGATCAGACATTATCAGGTTCACAAACTGCCGTAGATATAGTCAAGAGAACCAATTCCAGACTCAAGTTCCTTTACAGACAAGCAGCATACCTAGATATTCATGCAAAGAGAATTCAATGTTCAGCACTTATCCGCTGCCATTTCGATTATGCCATATCCTCTTGGTATGTAGGCCCTTCAAAACTTGTTAAAAGAAACAACAAATTGTTCAGAATAAAACGCCACTCTTCATTGAAGGTTGGGAGCCAGGAGCTCATGTGGGAGCTGCGGAATTGTCCTCTGAAGGTTTAATTAACATTTAGTCAAGAGCTAAACAGTTGAGACTCCATCACATGTAAAATTCAGACTTTCAAACAAAAAGTCAAACATCACCTAGCTCGTGAGAACATCATGCTTGAAGCATGATGCTCTCACAAGGCAGGTGCTCTACTCAGAATATGATAATTGTCTATTCTATATATTTTAACCGAAGTTAAGGTTTTATTATTTTACAGATTGGTATTTTTTTTATTTTTTTATTTTTTTTTTTGTTTTGTTTTGTTTTTGTTTTAGTAAAGATTTTATTTTTATTATTTGATATGTCATTGCTATGAGACCTCTTCGGAAACAAACCATCGGGTGTAAAGAGCCATCCCAGCAATTCCCGGTGTCATCTTTTATATGATACAAGTGCCTCCGGCTGTGCCCAGGTAACAAATCAAACTGACGTCAAAAGAAGTAATGTGTAAAAGGGGAAAGAACATCCATTTTAAACATGTTTCAACAAATGCCCAAGCTACCTAAGACCTAACAAAAATATATGTGTGGTTCCGGTAACCTGACAGACCCTACTAAAAACGCCCAACCCTAAATTAATGGAATTCCCCCCCCCCCAAAAAAAGAGTTCTTTCAAGGCGCCCCTCCCTAATAGAAATTGATCGACCCAGGCCAGTGCTAGTAACTCAGTCACAGACCCATTGGCCCCAAAAAAAGTATTATTTTTTTCTCAGGGGCCCAAATCATACGCAAATGGCCCAAAGCAAGTGCCCGAAGGCATGCTAGGGGGTCTGGGAAAATTCTGCCCCGACCCCACCCCGGATAATTGAGAATTTGAGCATGCAAAGTGATGCATTCGGGTGAATTTTGACTGGAACTCTTGCCTTGACATGGCTGACGAAATCACAACATTTTAGTCATTATTGTGCTGATTTGTTATCCTCAGATTGTGCAAAAATTATGAAAAAAAAAAAAAGAAAAGAAAAGACCCTTGCCATGTCATCAATTAAGATAAGACAAGTTTTGTATTTATACATGTAATGCTTTAGAGAATTTTTGCACATATATTGATCAAATTTATAATTCGGGGGAAAATTAACAGATAAAATATCCTGGAATTTGTAAGTTGTATTTTTTCTCTACAAAAGCAATAGGAAAAATACACTAAGATAATGACTAGGCCTAAATGTACTAAACTTTTTCACTGAATGTTGACTGCCTGATAGACAATATTTTACTCATGCACATGAAAGAGTGTACAATATTGACATACTAGAATACGAAAAATCTGTAATTTACATGTGTATTAGGACACATATGTCAGCACGGTGCAATATAATTGCTGAAAACACACCAAACTATGATGCATGAAATAGGAGCACAAAAAGCCTAGGGAATCTTGCCTTGGCTTATTTTCATGGTGGAC
The DNA here is from genome assembly GCA_964020975.1 of Hermodice carunculata. Taxonomy (NCBI): domain Eukaryota; kingdom Metazoa; phylum Annelida; class Polychaeta; order Eunicida; family Amphinomidae; genus Hermodice; species Hermodice carunculata. Next base: position 130,761 of record CAXHWN010001134.1, on the reverse strand, counting down.
CACAGCATGAAAATAGCAAGTGTGAAGTCAGAAAAATATTAAGTGGATTTGCACAGGTTTGTAGCTAAAATTCTTTAATTATTTATGAATTAAAAGATAGATCTAAATTTTCAATAAATTAATATAAAGGCCTAAATGATTAAAGATATTCACCAAAGTCATCATTTTTATGACAGTATGTGACTGAATAAAGCGGCCCTTTTCCAGTACTCCGATCTCCTGTACCAAGAATGATTTCACCTTATTTTTGAAAATGTTATTAGGAACCAACCTTGGGGGGAGGGGGGGCTATGCTTTTTTAAAAAATAAATAATGTATGTCTCAAAATCAATGAAAAAATAATGTACTTCCTCATTTACCTTAAAAAATAAAGTACAGCTTGCCAGGCACGGATGGGGGGGGGGGGGGGTCTAGGGGTCCAGACCCGTCCCTGCTCCAGCCTTTTTCTTTTCTTTCTTTCTTTCTTTTTCTTTTTTCTTTTTTTTTTTTTTGTTTTGCCTATAGATGCCGAAAATGCCGTCTGGATCAAATCAGCGGACATTGTCCTTAGCTTGCGTGTACGTGGCCTAACACGTTCTACCGCATTGATGTGTATCATGCAGTTAGAGACGGCCAGCACTCGGCAGGGCGTAACCGTGGAAGCCAGGCAAGCGCGGCTGTCATCGAATGAATATATTACTTGAAAGGTAAGTTATTAGATGTACTTATTAATCCTAAATGATCATCATAACGATAGGCCTACACCGACTGTAAGTGACTCTTTGTGTTACCGTAGATATTATCTACATTCATAGCGCACAAAGTAGGCCCTACATGCCGATATGGTTAACTTTCGACTTTCGTGAAGCACTGAATGAAGCCATAGACATACCGGTAGTAAAGCCATAGTAAGAACTGGGCTTAGGCCCAGGCAGAGGCAAACCTATGTCAACTTTTGTATACATCTATTATAAATCTTAATCTAAGTTAGTCTTATATAGCTAAGCCTTCTGAACCCGCTACAGTCTGTTTGCGTTAAAATTCCCGACTTTGTCACAACTGTGAGACGCTATGACAAAAAATCGTTTAGGCCTATTAAAAAAATCTGAGGGACGTCTCCTTGCGTAATTAGTTTATCCTTCTTTTTAAGACCTTTTAAATCCATAGGCAATATCATGATCTGATCATGATTTTGCCTATGAATTTACTCCGAAATAGTTTCTAACTTTCAATTAAAATATTTATAATTACTCCAAGGACCAATGGAGTATCGCCTGGGTTACACTACTGGACTCAATTTTATCGCTTGGCTTAGTAAGCCAAGCGACACTTAAATTGGGCTGCTTCTGTATTTTAATTAGAAAGTTTAAAAGTTAGCCTTTTTTCAAGAGCTTCACTTTCAGAAAAAAGTATGAAAGCGACTGGGTACAGTTACTACTGAAAGATCTGTAACTTTATAATAAATGAAGTTTTAAACCTGTAAATGTAGGCATATTTTTTGTTTTCTTCTACCTATTCTTATTTTTTTCTTTACTCTTTCATTGCCGTAAGCGACTTTATTCACACTAAGTCTTATATTTGAATCACTATAATTATAGCATATTCAAATTCCTCGTGCAAGCTCTTTCATTCAAACACAAACACGCCTAGACTGAAGATAATAGACTTAGGACAAAGTTTGGTTCTGGCAGACAGCCATTCTTGGCGTAATCTGCAAGCATTGCGTGGGAAGTGCACCGAGAATAGCTGTTTTCTCAGGCTTATACTTGGCACTGAAAGAGTTAATTAGGGATGACCATGTCATAGTAATGTCGATTACCGGTAACAAAATATATTAGCAGGTAAAGGTCACAAATGCATATTTCCAGGAATTATTTGTCACTGACTAATTTTTTTCATTCATGTTATGTGAATTGAATCAGACATATAGCAGAACTTGATTTATGAAGCCCCGTTTAGTGAAGTTTGCATCCCTGAAATTCCAAATGGTCCTCATAAAAATGCAGTCGCAAATGACAGGAAAACGCATCTGAGAGCATTTATTTTTGGAAAAATTGTCCGGGGCAGGCTCCCCGGACCCCTCCCCCCTGGCAAGCTTCGTGCATTTGGCACTCGCATTCAGGCCTCGTCCTCAAGCCCCCCCCCCCCCCCCCCGAAAAATCCTGAATCCGCCCCTGCTTGCAAAAGTAAAAATTTTGTGCTGTTAATAGTTAAAAAAAGTACTATTCGATAAGCAACGTTGAACACTCTTGGTAGCTAATATTACCATTTAAATATTCCGTATGAATAAGCTAGAACTCTGATATATTGTGTGTGTTTCAATACAAGGACTTTGATGCTAGGTTCACTTTTTTCTGTTCATTTAAATTACCCATTTTCTTGCAACATATGCATACTGTTTGAATATACTTTAAATAATACTTTTAACTTCTCATTGCTGAATTAAAGCTTTGGTCAAGTTTTCCTCAGTTAACTCGGCTCACTGCACGCAGAGTGCTCCATAATAGTGATGGGAATGAGATCAACGATGGTTACCTTTAGCGCTGAAAGAGGAAAGCACAGTAAAAAGAACTTTAAATTTCTGGGAACATGGAACACAAAATTGATTTTGATTCTCTCTCTCTCTCTCTCTCTCTCTCTCTCTCTCTCTCTCTCTCTCTCTCTCTCTCTCTCTCTCTCTCTCTCTCTCTCTCTCTCTCTCTCTCTCTCTCTCCTTTATTTTTAGATAAACAAAGTTCAGCCATGATAAAATAAAGTGAGTTCATGTGTATACGCATGCAAAATACTCACGATTGTTGTGATGATGTGGCAATATATGGTCTTACTTATTTCATAAATTGTATGCAGGTATGATTTTCATTTAACTTCTAAAGTGCTTAATCTGAGACGGAGACAACAGGTTTCCTCCGGGCACTTCTTGTGCTGTGGCTCAAGAAGTGCCCAGAGGAAACCTGTTGATCTGAGTCAAATTTCTGGTGAAACTTTTGAATTAAACCTAGGCTTGCAGGTACTTGAATGCAAGGTCGCTTTATGAGGAACTTGAATCTGAAGTCAGTTTAAAAGTGCAGGTTCAGGCATATATATATCTGATTCCAGTGCTCTATTAGGGTTCATAGAGTCGCAAACACTTTAATAGAGTGTAATTGGATGTACTTTTCCCAGTGGCATGCATCTATGGTAGTTTTTTTTTAATTTTGATTTTTTTTAAGTGGCAAGTAGAATCTTGTGTTTTTTGTTTTATTTATCTTAAGTATACTAAACCATGCTTCTTAGGCAGGAAATCATCAGAAAGACTTCCAAACTTGGAAAGGTCTGATTTTATTTATTCTTTATTTGTGTTTTCATTTTGATTTACAAAACCAAGAATTTTTTTCAAATTCAAGTGATCAATGCTATGTGCTAGTATGTACAGTATATAAAGGAAGAATATTAAAATTGACAATGTGATGCTAGTAAGAACATTGTCCTGACATTAACATAATATATTAATTATCAATCTTTAATACTGGAGTAACAGTGTGCAATAGATATCCAGGTACATGTAAAACCAGTATAACATATGTTGCCTTAATCACCAGGGAAATTGACATTTAAATATCCAGAATTAAAAGCCAAAACCACCTCGGTCATTAACACACTTTTAATGCAGCGTTTAATACCGTGTATTCATAGCACTTTGATATTTCATTTAAGTGAGTCAAAGAGCATTTTAAAAGTGTGCTAATATGAATGGTGCAAAATAATGTATCTTACGTGATTATAGTAGGGTAAGTCATGGCTGCAGATGCTATCTCATTTTTATACAGATGCCTAGATTGAACTGTGCTGTGCAACATAAATATAACTGGTGCTCTCAGAATATTTCCTGTTTTCTTTCTTCTCCCATGTTTACCCCAGAATAGCCAGTCATAAACTTGGGTCTTTTTTGCAGGATTTCTAAGGTACAAATATTAGATTTTTAGTGACAAAATAGGTCTCGAAATGGAGCCTTATTTTGTCATAAAATCTGAGCTTCCGGGGGTTTCGCCCCCTGGACCCTCAAATGATTTCTTTTTGGAACCTCTGTGTTCACATAATTTTCAAATGGACCAGATATATTAAGGCTGCTAAAATGCTTCTCTCGACGTTATGTTTCTTGCACAATGGTAGCTAAAATATATGCATTCATGGGTTTCAGTGTAAAAAAAAAAAGTACTGTGAGGTAGGGTGGAAAAAAATAACGTACTGTTATGGGCAACTGAAAAAAAACTATATGTTTTAACAAAATACATAGCCCCCCCCCCCTTAAGATTCTAATGGTTCGTCCCTTATATTCACTCTCTCTGATATACCCTGGCAGGTTCTGCGTGGTATAATCATGGTACAGTAGTACCTGCAATTACCGACTTAAGTCCCCAGGGTTGGGCGACCACCTGGTCAAAACGACTATTTTTCATCTCCCCTCATAACATTTTTACCTCTTAAAAGGCAGAGTTTGCAGACCATTTGCCTGAAGAGGTAGTATCGGCACCAACTTTGTCTGCTTGTTAGAAACATTTACGAAGACTGAGATCCCTACCCAAGGGTAGGGGTTGGAGGGATAATTTCAACCAATCTAAACAAATCAACCGATCAATCCTTGGCACGGACGCTTTTGCAATGTCAAATGACCGGACACGAATAACCATAATGCTGCACGAGCGCTTTTGCAATGTTAAATGACCTGACACGAACGACCACAGTGCGATCCAACTGGTAATCTCTGTACCAAAATTTAGATGCCCTGAATCATTTTCTCAACTTTTTCACACACGAGAAATACTTATTTTGGTTCAATTTTGCAGCATTTTTCAAGAACTATGAAGCAAAATTTTGCTACACTACATCATTTCTGTCGGACAGCCCTGGACCACCTGCAAGTTGCAACACGCGACCAACGACCAACAAAATCACCCCCACAGACAACCACCCGTAAAAAAGCAGTCGTTTCAATCAGGGACGTGCTATTTATTCTAAATAGCACGTCCCTGTTCCAATCAATCGTAACCAAGCTGTAAGTTAATGGAAAAGCTGGCCAATGTGTGCCGTCATTTTAGAGTCAAGTCAACTCAAACACAGCATTTTATTTCAACTTGTCTGGGCGGCTAACTTGGGCCGGGGAAATAGAATAGCCACAGTCGTGCGGTGATCGGTATCTAATATTTCGCCAGGTTCCAGGTGTCCGTCCTCCGAGTTACCAGGGGAAACGGTCGTCAACTTATTCCCAAAAGATAACTTACTATCTTAAATTTACTTTGCCGGCTCTCTTGTGTCTGAAGCAATTATCATCGTTAGTAATAAATCCACATGCAACACCATACCATGGCATGCACGCACGCACGGTGAGCGTCATTTTTAAAACATGGTGCAATGCATTGTGGGAAAGGAAAATTTGATTTGGGTGTCACAGTGAATGGCGGCCACATGTTTTCAGCACTGTTTGCAATATGCATTGATAAAAGATTTTATCGGGAAGTGGCCTTCGTGCGCCGTTATGTTGCAGTGAAGTCAGCTCAAACACAGCATTTTATTTCAACTTGTCTGGATGGTTAACTTGGGCTGGGGAAACAACATAGCAACAGAAAGTTCAATAATGCATAATATTTGCAAGGTTTCAGGTGTCCGTTATCCGAGTTACCAGGGCAAACTATCGTTAAAGTGCTTTCAAAATTTGACTTATCATCTTAACTTTAATCTGCCCATTCAGTTGTGTCTGAAGCAGTTATCAACATTAGTTACAAATCCAAATGCGACACGACACCCAGAGGTCAATAGTGAGCGCCATTTTAAACATTGCGCAATTAATGCATCGATCGCGAAACAGTCGCACATTTGACATGGATATCAAAGTGAATTGCGGCCACAGCATATATCATTATTGACGCTCTGAAACATGCACAAAATTTAAACTTTTGGTTTCATATAATATAACCCTCTTCCCACCCGTACCTACAAGATCGTCCCACTGCTTATTTACAAACCATTGGGTACGGAATTCACTATTTTCAAAATGGCAGCCAAGCCGATTGGATATTTTGAAGAGGTAGTATCTAAAATATGTGTGTGATTAGTGTTAAAGGAAGATAAATTTTTCGAACAAATGTAATGTGCAATACAATGGGACTTTTCCAGAGTGGGCATTACCTGAAAATGTAAATACAACGACAAACAGTTACCAGTTGTAGGCCCCAGAATAGGGATATTGTATCAGATAGTGAAATCGCCCTCAGGCTAAAAAAATAAGTGGGAGCAATAGGCTGGGTGCCAAGCGCCTCACTGCAACAAAGACGGGGCTTACTGAAGAAGGTTGCCCCGATAGTGGCCGGGGATAGTGGATACGAAAGTACCGGCGGGTTTTAATAAAAGTGGTTATAATTTTACTGTATATTTTATTACATGTGTTTTTGTATGCATGTATGATCGCGAAATAAATCCAATCAAATCAAAAGACTAAGAAAACATTTTTGTGACAGCTATGAGACTTGGTGTGCTGCACGTGTGATGTAGCAGGTCGCATGAACAACCAGCTCAAAAACATCGCCGATATACACGTAGTTAGGCCGGTTACGGTACATTATGAAAGTATCATCCATAGAAATCATTTTTCACTTTCATTTATTGCTAATCGCTCTGTTTATGAGTGCATCTTTCAAAAGATATTCATGGACTTTATGCCTGCATGCATACTTGTCAAAATAAGGAAACAGTTATTTTTTCCAAATTTTGAATTGACTTGTAACAGTGATGTTTTTAATTTAAGGCTCGTCTTCTTGAATGACATGTTCATGCTTTCCCTGCACGTGGTTATCTGGGTGAATTACTGCACAGTGCTTTCAAATTGTGAGCCGCCTGATATGTATAAATATTGTATACAGAACATGAGGGGTATTGTACAGCCAGATTGATCATATAATTGGTAGATTTTTGGCACATACATTTATTCTGCTCAAAATGAACAGAGAAGGACTATCCAATTGTTACAGGGGCCAACTATTGGGACGAGATAATCCTTCACTCCGGATACTAAAAACAATAGGAAAAGTGACCCATCTTTCAGGCAAGCAGTGATTAAGATGCCAACTGGGCGGCGGTCAGAAAAAAATATCCCATCACTTCGTAGACAAGTTACAGTCATGCGTGAAACGTACGATGTATTATATGCCCGTGTGTTATGCCAAGCAGGCAGATTAATTTTTATAATTTCTTAAATATACCAAAATTCTTTACCTGCAACAGGTCAAAGGTGTTTCCTTCGGTCGAGTATAACATGTCTTCAACACCGCTTTGTGGTAATAATTTTCCAGATTGCTTTGTATTTTTATTATAGACATCTGATAATATACGGTCACAACGCATCTCCACAATCTATATGGTACAAAATGTAAGAAAGTATAGCGTTTTTTTGCTGCATAACGATGATTCCCGTGTTACAATATGATGCGCAGTTCTGGTTTTGTGACTCGGGTAAAACTGAAGTGAAGGGATGTCTAATTGAGCATTTTACATTGTATTCCACTTTGAGAGCCCCCATTATACAGTTAATTGGACCGAAAACCGACAATATTTTACAAATAAATATACCGGGACCTAGGAAATATGCCATCAAAATTGCCTGCGAAAGCCAGGTAATACTTTCATTAAAATTTCAAATGCGAAAGTTTTCAGTGACATTTGATGTTGTACATTATGAAAAATTGAAGTATCTGGCCAGTGCTGTCATTTAATATCCGCATCCAACTCACATGGAGTTATATTGTTCTCGTGTTACTGATGCGCTTGATGCATAAGTTCAAATTCCAAGCTCCATTATGAGAAATTGTCTACGTTTGTCAGTAATACAACATTGTCCTGTTAATTTCGTATATTTTGTTATTTAAAAAATATTCAGTGGCTTTCTGTCGCTGTATCGATGACGAGACTACCATTGTCGATCAGGATCGTTGGTGTACGAACCCTCTGTATAACCAGACAGAGAACTAGACGAACTCAAGGATTTCTAGGTACAAAATGTTAAATAAGCATAATTAAAAAAAAAAAATCTGCATCAGACCTGCTCAATAGAATTATCTATGATCTTTCAGTCCACTTATGAATGCAATGAGAACCATTCATAGTCTTTAATCAAATGACAAATACAAACGATAATTTTAAGGTGCAAGGGTTTTCAAATTATGAATGCACTTCTCGCAACCACATGGTGATTGATCGTGGTGTGGTTATTGTCCTTTGTTGACAATCATTAACATGATTTAATTCAATCTGAAAGCGAGGCTGATCACGATGCCATACTGCGGACATACTGAAGCTGCTTAATTATGGCGCCCACTGTTTTGTCCATTATGTGGCAGGTCCCCATCACATGTCTGTTTTAATCACAGAACCAATTGAAGTGAATTTAATTGATATCATTCAATCCATTTTTGGACTTTATTGTATAGTGTGTACTGCAGTGTATTGGATATCCGATAGAGGGCTTCAAGCTTGCATATTTGTACTGCATCGGTCCCTCTCGGACATTTCACGCAACAAAGTCTTTCTACGGATAGAGTGTTTGCAAAACCATGAACACAGCGTTGTTGCATCACACCTATATACAGCCCAGGAAAAAAACACAAAACATAACTTGTCTCACAAAATACAAACCCACCATTACGCTCCACCCCATCCCCCGGAATATTTAACTGCAAAACTGCAAAAAAGTCTTATTTCTGTAACCAAATTGAAGTGCGCTTTTCAGCAAGTGCGATTTTGATTTTGTTAAACACTGCTCTGACATGTAATGCGAGCAACATACCTTCTGAAAGCGTCACACCGCAGCATGTGATGTCAGTGTGTACACTGTTAAAGCAAAAAAACGATAGGTATACACATAGACAGACAGACAGACAGACAGACAGACAGACAGACAGACAGACAGACAGATAGATAGATAGATAGATAGATAGATAGATAGATAGATAGATAGATAGATAACAATACACATAGTCATTTAAGAGTAAAATTAATGTTTTAACAGTGATCTCTCTCGATATGCTGCATATCTTTATCATGTCATATACGCCAGAATAGACCATTGTTGATTCTTATCAAAAACACTCAGACATATTTAAATCGCAAAAAATACTTCGGCGTTTTGTTTTCAGAATTCAGGGTGTCATGGACAATAAGTGAACCTTTAACCCTCCCCCACGGGCATCAATCAGGGGGTTATTGCTTTGAGGATATTTAAAAATTAAATCACTTAAATCTTATGTGTAAATGAAAATAATGATGTGCTGTCATCTACGGTATAATATTCTTTATCATCGGCAGCAGCATTATTATGTCTGTGTGCCAACACAGACATATTGTTTTTCTAGGATTTATTTATTTATTTATTTATTTATTTATTTATTTATTTATTTATTTTTATTTTTTTTTTTTTTTTTTATTTATTATTATGTCTGTGTGCCAACACAGACATATTGTTTTTCTAGGATTTATCTATTTTTTTTTTTTTTTTTTTTTTTTTATTTATTTATTTATTTATTTATTTATTTATTTATTTATTCATTTTTTTCTTTCTCTCTTTCTTTCTTTCTTTCTTTCTTTCTTCTTCTTTACAGGCAAATTTGTCGGACATTTCATTTGAAAAGTATCACACGTAAAAACTCTAAACTTGGCATGATTATCCTTCCATACATGAAGTCTTGAGTTCTTGTTAAGAGGTTCAACGATTTTGAAAATTATGCAAATCGGGGCCATTAGAAATTTTAAATGCTGAATATCTTCAAAAGTATTCATGACAGAAGCACCATAACTACTTTAATTCACATGTTTGCGCTACGGGGGTGTCGAATAAACCGTGCAAATTCTTGGGCTCATTTTAGAACTCTTTGGAATCAATATCAAACTCAACAAAAAGAAGCTGAACAGAAGTACAGCGAAACTTTAAAATGATAAACTATCAAATGCTAGAAAGAGAGATATATCTGGATGGCGTACTGTCAAAATTTTTCTTGGTTGCGTCCAGGATGCAGGGTCCCCATCACTGATACATCAGGACCAAGTGCATACTGACACCAAAATGAAGGCTCGGCTTTTCAATGACCACTCTTTGGAGCAGCGTCACGTTGGTGATCGAGAAGTAAATCTAGCAGATAACCAATAAACACCAAAAACATTACTTGATAAACTACAATCAAATCCAGATCAAACACATGAGTTATTGGTTAGTATTGATACAAGTAGAGCTGCTGGTCCAGATGGGATAAGTCCTAGGGTGTTAAAAGAGCCAGATGTACCTGTAGCTGAACCACTGACCAAATTGTTTAACATTTCTCTCGGAGAAAAACGGTTACACCTTTAGATAAATTATACGACGAAACTGGATGGGAAGTTCTCGCAAAGAGACGAGAGCATCAAAAATTGGTGTTTATGTACAAAATATTCAATAGACTAACGCCTGAATATTTGTATACAATACACTGCCTACAGTGCATTCATCCACGGAGTATAAGATGCGTCCACGTGACCGACTTAATATTCCTTCCTTTCCAGGTGGAACCATATCCTTCTCCTGCTCTTTTTTCCATCTACTATTTATCGTAAAAATTCATTACCAATACGCGTAAGAAATTCTGAAAATGTGTCAGATTTTAAGAACAATTTGAAAAGAGGTACAGGCCTAAATTCTAAGCAAAAATTCTTTTACAGTTTTGGCGATAGCTACACTGGTAGAATCCATGCTCGGATGCGCATGGGCTGCATCCAAGTGAATTATTACGTATTCAATATGAAATTAGTGCACTGTTCTTTTTGTTCTTGTGGTAAAGATAACGAAGATATCCTGCATTTTTCTTTCTTTGTGATAATTATGTTTCAAAGCGTGAGGAATTACATTATAACATTTTGAAACACGCTCCTTTTTCATTGGCCACTATTCTTTATGGCTCCAAAACAGCTACGATTGACTCAGGCCAGAACATAGTTAAATTGGTAAATAATCATACTCGAGACGCAGGGAGGCTCCTAAGCAAGTAATCTGGAAGCCTTCCTACTAGGTTGATACATTAAGCCCACTATCTGTGGTGTTTCATGATGTAACTTCCTTATGTAGTACCTTGGTCATACACGTATGTAACTTTTGTTTCACTATATTTATCTTTGTACTTTTATTTACCATTACTTTTCTTTTCAAGAAAGGTTCATATAGGGCCTAGCCCTATTCCACGGTTGTATTCATGAAACGATAAACCACAAACAAAAGTTGTAGACTTTTAATCTATGCAAGCTAGGGGCACTTGGAAGTTTATATATTGAATATCTTTATGTCAAGTAGAGTTACGTACATGAACTCAACATTTAAAAGTCCGCTAATGTAATTTTCACTTTCGCATATATTTTGCTGCATGTGCATCCTATGGACACAAAAGTCAAGATTGTACGATTCTAATCTATCTTTGAACGCACACAGACTTTTTAGTTTTCAAATCCTCTTTTCTAGTTTTCTTTGATTCATCAGGTCGCATGGGGCGCAAAAATGTTTCATCAGGTCGCATGGGGCGCAAATATGTCTACGCCCACAAATACGCACATCATTTCATGTTGAATGTAGCTATGATCTTCAATACTTGGTGCAATATCCTGAACGGTAAATATATCATTGTATAATAGACAAAATGTGGTACTGTTACGTTGCAATTCAACATCCTCTTGTAGTATTTCAACTATGTGCTTACAAACATGACACTGCAGAGGGCTTTTTTTAAATAAAGATTTAAGTAAATCATGTGAAAAAGAAAACTGTTTTGGTGTGTCATTATTCCGTTACATTTTCATACTCATAAAGACGTACGTCAAGGCTTGTGTCTACGAGAAACGGGTGTTTGGGGGTGTCACCATAAAACAGAATCTCATAAAAATGTGAACTCTGTATAAGAGGTATATACGTGTATATGCAACTCTCCTGCATGTCAGTGAGTATTATTGTGAACCATTTTGCCTTGCCTTGTATTATAACTTCATTGATTATTGTAAGAGTACATGTCAGAACTATAATTGTACATTGGTAACTTTTCTTCGTCCTGTGTGTTTTGTAATATATATATATACTGCGTGTGTTAGTCGATGTTTTGGGGAACCCTCCGATTAGTCATTTCGATGTACTATGGAGTGATCCAGTTTAAATAAATATGTTTAAATTAAATTAAATTAAATTAAATTAAATTAAATCAAATTAAATAAGATAATGATCTTCAAAAACAGCTCGCAAATAAACACTTATGGCTCTTTGTTATCGTTACTCAAAGACGTGACAACTTCAATGACAGAGCAAGAGATCACAAGCTTCAAGTTTATTACAATCAATTCCCGTAGGGAAAGTATAGGAGGGAATGTTTTTATACAAATGTTCGTGGTATGGTGAAAGAAACAAACAAACGAATTTTCAATCTTGAAAACACATGCCACCTAGCAAAAACTCCTCGGGAGGTAAGCCACTCGTCGCCGTCAGTTGTCTAGAGAATAACCCCGGGAAACCAGTGGACAATGCACCTATAGAACTTGAGTTAATCAGTGAAGGAATGAATACGTTTTCACCTTTGTTTTACCAAATCCAATTAGCGTCCTAATTGGTCTCATTTGGCGGCTTATTAATTAGGTGCATGTGATGCACAATAGAAGCTTGCCTCACATGGGCGCCGCGCTTTTTTCCAGGAGCTCTGGCATTGTTACTTAATAAAGTCTGAGTAGCAATGGTTCTGTTTTGACTTCCGATGTCAACACTTCGTTCTCAAACTAAGTGCTGCCTATTTCCTGAACATTTCATTTTTGTTATCAAAAGAGATAAAATAGAAATCTGAAACATTCTAAATCAAAATATTCAGATATAAATACATTTCGTACATGCAGATATATGCTGCTTGGTGGCATCAGATTGTGTGTATATATATATATCTATATATATATATATAATCCGTATATCTTTAGAGCATATAGGCTTTAGAGCATATATATACATATTATTCGTATACCTTTAGAGCATAAGCTCTAAAGCCGCTTTAAAAAAAACATAATGTGTTTCTTAGGAGCGACAAAACCGGCTTTGTTGTGAGAAAACTGCATCATGGCAAACGTGCTCCAAGAGCAATGAAACAGATGACAAAACAGATTTTTTTTCATCCAATTTAGAACAAAATTCCTCTCAGTTTATAGATTCTGCTTGGTACTGATAGAAGTATGCAAACACCATTTGAACCTTGCGATGTTGGTGTTCATCTTGATAAAGTTTATACAGAATCTAGGTTGCATAAAATTGCATTAAACCACCCCCCCCAAAAAAAGTTAAACTCAATTCTGCCAACAAGAACAACAACTAACTTATTTTTAAAAATCAGCTGTTAGTACGGAGACAGCAGATGGATGGGGATATTGAGAGGATTTTTTTTTATGTTGTGTGTATTTTAACAGTAAAAGACATGCAACGAGGTTGAAATATTGGTTACTTACCACTAATCTTGATATTTATTTCTACATACATCGTGATAGGAGATTCAGCCACTAAATTGTCGACTGCCCTGTAACTGTTTTGGTCAATGATTTCGCTGCATGTATATTTCTAACTTCAACTGTGACACAAGAGGCCAGTCGATCACTTCTCCCGAAAGTTATTTGGCAATATTTTGTTTAAATTTGTTCGAAGGAAGTCCAAATTAAACGAAAGCATTTGTAAAGCAGTACATAGCTTTATTAATTAATCAAGGCCTTTGTTTTCCAGTTCCTGGTGTTCATTTAATCTTTAAGTAGCTGTGATCTACTTTTATGTACAGTTTTGTCCTGTTGGTTTCGCAAATATACCTGTGTGTCCGTTATATGTTTGAAGATTTGCTCGATTAGTTCAGTTTAACTATAAGGCTACCCAGGTGAAATAAATGTGTTTGTAATACAATCCGTGGTAACCCTTCCCTATTTACTTTTGGTGACCACAACATAAAATTAGATTACGATCTCTAGTCATTCAGTTATTAGATGCCAAGGCTCATTGATAATGTTCATTTAAATTTCTTTGTCTGTGACTGCCATAATTGTAATTTTCATTTAATAATGAGTTATTGGTTAATTAGTTCACCAGCCAGCACAAGTTAATACTTGTTTAAAAGGTGGCCGTATAAGGCGCAGCCTTCTGGCCATCATATATCAGACATGATTGAATAATAATACTATCGTCAATACAACCATAATAAAATATATTGTTTTTTGTCTCCAATTTATTCCAAGGGGGACAAAAAACTTTGAGGCACAAGCTTTACAATTAGCACTGCTGTATTGCAGGAAAAAGTGGTAATACATATGTATGTATGTATATATATATATATATATCCAACTCTTGTATTGTCTCGTGTGTGCTCTAAATAAACTGTGTGTCATTTGTATTTGGAGAACCCGATTAATGCGCCTCAGTAATACCCGGGTAATCCAGTTTAATATATATATATATTTAAATCATACACACACAGACACACACATATATATGTATATATATATATATATATATATATATATATATATATATATATATATATCTGTGTGCGTGTGTGTGTGTGTGTGTCAAACACTATTTTTAAAAATCTTACGGCATCTGTTGGGTGTTTTATTTTATCGTTCAGTCATTAGGTCAAAAACTAAGAACTGGGAGAGCGAAATTCTCGAGTCCATGAAATAGCATCAGCACCTATTCATGTGTTTTTACTTTATCCCTCTCGACTCGACGAAGTTCGAGATAAAGGCTAAGACAAAATGTTCCGAAATTGGCAGCGCAATGAACAAATGAAGTGACTTTGAAATGGGCTTGAGAGCCCACAGCATCATTCAGTGAGTAAATTTGAAGAGCTAAAAGCGCAGAAAGGCGCCAGACTAGAGCATATGCCCCCAGGGAATATCGTTCTGCAGGTGGTATATACACAAGACACTCGTCTGGGCGGAGTTGAAGGAGGAGTTTGTACAAATGATTGACATGCCACGGATCGATAGCCATGATGTGATGAGGTCTCACTGTGCAATCGTTGAAATGTCGCTTTTGGGGAATATCAAAACAGCGGTACCCGGAGCCCGCACTTGTTTCAAAGTTGAAGAAAATTTAAATTGCTGGGCAGCAATCGCGAGTGTGAGACATCTCAGACATCGATTGGTCACAGGATCAAAGGAAAATGTCGAAAAAGTTAAGATTTTGTGTTTTTCCTAAAAGATAGGATGCGGAAAAACACCCCCTAATACTACTACTGCTTTCACAATCAAATATTTAGTATTGCGTAATTCATTTTGTTTGAAAATAGTTGGATGTAATCTTTTTGAATGCTCACTTCCAGTGCTTGGGAACACGGGGAGAGTATATCTTGGGAGTTAATTTATGGCTGTTTACCTCATTCCTCTTTGCGTATGGCCGTAAATCTTTGTTGAAAATTCATGCAGAAATTTTCAAAAATAGAAAAGTTTAAAGCTACCGCAGGAAGTTGTTAAAAATCAAGTCAAGCTGAATTGAAAGAGTTGTTTCTCTGGCCTTGCTGAAATGCGTCGAGTCTGTTACATAAGTAGTAAAAAAATACTCCCGAAAATACAGAAAGTGCACAATGCATGTGTAATTATGATAATGCCAGCTACCAGACATACGCAATTTTCTTGTCAAAATCCTTTACAAGAAATTCCACGTAAAAGCCCAGCCTTATTGAAAGTAACCGAACCGTGAGTCAGCGGAGTGAAGCAAGGGTTTTATCGCCAGTTCAAAGCGGTAGATACAGTGGTGGCATTTTTGAGTGTAGGTTTTACTGGTAACAACACTGGTATTTGTACCCCCTTGGAACCCAAACTATTGCCCTGTTTGCAACTGGAAGGGGGCTTCTGAACAGTTGAGGCCGTCTAAACACACAACATTCTCCTCTCGCGAGTTTTCGCAAAGATAGTTCTGGCCAAGGCCGAAATAGTCTAATCTAGCAGAGATCTGCAAATGTACCAGAGTCTAAAATCAACAGAGCATTACTGTGACAGACACATTATGCACTGTGCGCCCGTCGACGCCACTACGGCGCCCCTTCGCACTTAAGTGCTAATATGTATTAAAGTAAATGTACCGCCCTAAGCTCCGCCCACATCGTTTCAGCGCTCTCACAGACACGGCTAAATGAGCGTTTAGAGGCAAAATTTAATCAGTCCTCACGTTGCGAGGTCTTATCTCCACCGTAAATGGCAGAATGTAGTGGCAGCTGAATGTCACTCGACTTCGACCCGACGACATAACAGCTCCAAGCCACTCGTGAGAACCGCTAATAAGCGGTGAGCTCTCTTTGGAAGCTAGGCCAGGCGTGCACAGAGCGAGTCGAACGGATCTTTACGCTGTGTTAGCAAGGAACATACGGACTGAGGCTCCTCCATACACTTCTACCACGACCTACTTCCCGTTTGGCTTTTACACCTCATCTATACAGTGCATGGGACACGATCAGGGGCTGAGGACAAGCCCAGTCCCTCCAAAACACGTCGGGAACCCATGGGGACCGTGTCGGCCCTGTTATTTGGTATATTTGTATGGGTCCACGGAGCACGAGGTAAGTTGACTGTGCTGCACACCGCCTTGTAGTTGCTTGCGCAGGTTAACATGTTAAGCTCTTTCACGGTACCCGTGTACATTTATTCGCTATTGATTTGTATTGATAGAGTGTGTGTCTGTGTGTATCTGAATAGACTGCTGGCCATTATACTCCAGTTCATTATGGCGACCTGGTTTTTCATTGAAAAGAGAGAGGGCTTTACGGGCCTCCACTCGAAGTATTGTAGCGGGCATTAGAGGCTCGCTCAACCATGGTAGTCAAGTGCTCTCTGGCAAAAGGGATTTTTTGTTGAATGTTTGTAGTTGCAAGAGCAACAGATCCCTGTCCGCGATGTGGGGTCTGCATGCGCTCACAGACCCAGGTTATTCGTCTGCAGGAACATGTACACAAACCAAGGGACTATTTACATGGAACCATGTGTGTGCATGGTATCAGCCCAGATCAGTTCGAATTTCTGGTAAATGAAGGCTCCTCCGTGGTCTACTTTAGACCCCACTTTTCTCTTTCGTACGGGCCGCTTTGACACAGAAATGAGCGATGTGAAATAAGGCCTATTTGCTGAACAAAACGCCATAGGGCTGAACATAAAGGGGAACGGATTAAAATGTCAACCAGCCAGCAGGGGTGCTGGGTTGCAGGGCAGTGGACGGAAAATCGCCCTGTGTCTCATGCATCAGTGGCTGGGGTAAAACAGCAGCCTTTCACACTTGGGAATAGAAGCCCTACACACATGCCCATGGTAACACGTAAACGCGTAGTACATATTTGTGCCCATCAATTCACGGATCTTGACAAGATAGGTTCAAGTTACGTTCGGGTAAAGTGCTATCAGTCATATTTTATATTGTTACGGCTGCTATTTTGCTTCGCATATCACACTGGGTCCCAATAACCACACAGACGGGTAGCTCCCACGGGACAAAACATGGGTCTTGCCATGAGACGTTCTGGGCTAGATTTCAGCGGTTGGGTAAATGGAACCAGTACTGAAAATTAAAGCAGTCGTTCACACAAAAGACACGATGTATGCTTTCGAAACCAAGGCATTTGGAACTGACGCCACAGAACTGGCAACCGTCTTGCGAAGTGTCAGATTGTAATGTGATCAGAATGCAGAGGGAACGTCCCCAGTGGCCAAAATCACTCAATCTACATGTACAAACTTTACCTTCCATTCTTGGGCATCCCTCTATGTCTCCTATGTTTACCTTCCCTCACACACGCACACACACACGCACCAGAAAAGCTGCCTCTATGTGCACTGCTGCAGAGCTACAGTAAAAATCCACCGTGGCGCATGTGGAGCGTAAACAGTCAGAACTAGCAGACGACTTTTTATAGGTAGATCCCCCATGACCTGAATAAGGCGGCGGCAAGGCATAAGAGCTTGCCGAGTCGAAAATCATGCAAATTGAACCCCCTAACCCTTGAAAGTTTAACCGAGATAAAATATCATCTTTAGCGATTTATCATAGTCTTTCTGGCCACTTATGCGTGGTGGGGCTGAAATCAATGTGTATAGAGAGCGCCAGCTTCTAACATTCCCCGACCTGCCTTTTGTACGAGCTCTTTGATCGACAAAGGAGCCTTGTTTATTAACAAACAGAATGGGGACCAAATCTACACAATATGCTTTCCATCTATTACAATATGTACTCTACTGGGTAAATCTGCCAACATGTAAAGAGAATTAGGTATTGTAATGAGGCAGATGATATCTTGACTCCTCTGTCCCAATAATGCATAGGTATCTATATATCTGCCTGCTGTGCACGGCCTAACGGGGTTGCAGAATTTTAATCTTGTAAAACTGGACTCAGCTGAAAGTTTTAACCTGTTTACTTACCTGATGCTGCCCTTCAAACTGGCACCCATATGTTGTTCCCGGTCAGGGCAATGGAATTGAGGATATATAGGTGCCACAGCTTCGAATGAGTATACACGCACAGAAACGCATCTACAAATTGCCAGCAAAAGTATAGTGCATCTTCCAGTTTCTTCTTATGGCTTTATTCCAGGTCAATTGTCGGCCATATTTTAGCAGGACGAGTTTAATAATGCATGCAATGGACAGACTTACTCGGGTACATTAGGAGAGCAATGCAGTGTGAACAGAAACGTTACTAGTCTATATCTCAATGATCTGATCGTCCCAAAGTCAAATGTGCAGGAAAACTTTTTTTTGAACTGAACATTATTGAACAATTTCCATATATCAAAATACAAGATCACAAAATTGTACATTCTTGTATGTCACAACAGGAAGTTATAAAGTAGGGACGTCCAATGAGTATTACCAAAAGCTGTCTGACTGCACGAACACAATGGAGGAGTAGGGCTCATGTGCCTTGTTGTCTTGCCGCAGTTAACAACTTTCTCTTACAGCTTGTGTTAGGCCAGTCGGCGCAAAACCTGACTAAGTACAGTTCCTGAAAAATCTGCGTGCTCATGCAGAGTAACATCATTTTATTTCGTTTCCTTTGCTTTTATTTAATTTTCCACCCAAATAATTCGAAAGTTTAAGTGACATGCTTGCACGCAGGTCACCGCATTTCGCGACAGGTATCTGCAATAAACAGTAGAAACTACGTTACAAGTACCCCAAACTGTATCGTTTAATACATGTTTTGTTTTTAATTTAGAACTACACCAAATATATAGCTTTGTTGTTCCTGTTTGTATATATGTCCGTAAAGAAACCATTGCCCTACAATTACAATTTTTCAATCTCGTTATGTTTGATGTTTAATATTTGTTAGGCCTATACCATGGCAAGTCAACTCCAATATTTAGGCCTTTTGTCCGGTTCACTGGGCAGGGGGGTGGGTGGGTCTGAATAGTGCCTGTCTCCTGACAAAATAAGGTTAATTGTACAGGTCATGTACTCAAAATTTCGCATGAGTGTACCAGTGGTATACCTGAAATTTTCATGCGAAGTCAGTGTGATGTTCATTTATAGAACAGTATCAAGTTATTAAATGGTAGAGATACACAACTTTCTCGCTGCGAGCTCAAGTGACCGGTGCGGCATAGGACCTATACTTTCTGATTGTGCTGCCGTAGTTCACCTTGTCCATAGATTTCAGGAAAAGAAACGGACAACTGGCCAGCCCAGATCTGGCAGAATACTTGTACAGTTTGCTCCGGATATGATAATCAAAAACCAGAGAAAGAAAAAGATGTCCATGCTAGAAAGCTCATACCAAATCGTTTATACAGTCGATGAGCCCACAGGACGGCTTCTGGATACAGCCTAAACTTTAGAAGAACACAGGTCTGCTGGCCCACATGACGCTGTGGTAGCTTTGCGCCAGCAATACAGCGTAGGTAATTGACCAGGGTTTTCTTTTCCCTCCTTAGTCTAAGAATGCAGATCTTATTACTCTTATACTGTACCTGTAGAATTTCCAATTAAGACAACCTCTTTTAAAGAGACCATTTCTGTATTGAAGACCAACTATTTACGGTGTCATTTTCTATATCAATCAAATCATCCCAATTAAGACCACTTCCCTTTTAAGACCAAATTTTTTTCCCTTTGGTTGCCTTACTAGGAACGATTGTGTTGAGAATAGAATATTTGTAATGGGCTGTCCCAACATTCCCATTTTATGCAATAGATGACACCTGCAAGGTACTTAACAAAGTCGGGCCGTATTGTTAGACTGTGTCGATAGCTTTTCCCGTAGGCCTATATCTGAGCATCCTCAAAATTGTGGAGGACAAGGAAGCATGTCTGATTTCTGCAGGCTTCTTCAGTTTTCTCACCTTTATTTTCAGTCTGTGAATTGACAGCACAAACCTTACATCGTGTAGACGACAGTCGTAAATGACTGTCGACCCATTTGAGTAGAGAAGTGTTAATAACTCATTACCGGGTTGACACTGGCAGGTTCCTTTGCATCCGGAAAAAAGATGTTGGTGTAGGACATGGCTGTCACACCAAGCATCAATGTAATTTTAGTCTTAATTTACTGAGATTTCTCGCAAAGTTCTTAAAATAGAAACACAGACGATTTTCAAAATTCGCGGGCGAAAATGAGGGGTAAGGAGCGGAAGGGTTCATAGTGCACAAAGGACGTCAACTTGATGGCCCTTTGAATAGTCATCATGCTTGCAACAGTAACCACGTAAATTGTGGTATTTAGCATAATTATCAAATATTAAAGCCTGGCTAATGTAAGTCGGCTTGTTCAGGTTGAATGGATGCTATATGTTTGACCAAGCACTTCAGAAAAACAAAAAACAAAAACAAAAAACAATAAATTATTTCTACGTCAACTTATGATTTGGTAGCTTTAGGCAGGACAGAATGGTTAAAGAAAACTGTCAAGAGTGCCTGTCGTAACCTGTAAAAGAAGCTTTAAAGTCTATGCTATGTGATATCTTGGCTCGTATTTTGACAACCTTTAGATCATTTGCTAATTTGTGAAGCGCATATAATTACATCGCCCTGCAAATGTACCAGAGAGATTCTTTTTGCACCAGGGAAACTAGGTGTTTCCTTTTGTAACCCAAGTTCTACAAAATTATCGTGCTGGAGTACAAAAAAAAAAAAAAAAAAAAAAACCCTGAAAAAGTGGATCGTAGTCGTAATGCCTTTCTATGGTCATTTTAGGCGGCACACATCCATCATACCTGTTAGAAGTATTATATATCGTGACCGCGCAGAAAATTGTGCCAAAGGTTTCCAATTGGCCAGATTCCAGGAGAACATTTTGTGTCATTAAAGTGAAGGGTAATTTGGCAGATAATTGCGTTCGACACGGGGGGGGGGAGCTGTGTTTTGGTTTGTTTGTTTGTTTTTTTGTTTTTTTTGTTGTTGTTTTTTTCAGCATGGGATTTAAAGCGTAGTATGAAACTTAGCTATGCGCATTCTTATTTCAGAAGTTTATCTCTTTGCATTTTAAGCAAATACTGTATATAATAGAACAAAGCGTGCATGAAGAACGTGCAAGATTTTTGTGTTGTGATAGAATATGCCTCGCCTAAACAAGACGACGCGAAAATATACATATACATATATATATATATATATATATATATATATATATATATATATATATATATATATATATATATATATATATATATATATATATATATATACTCTATATTTCCATCACCATTGAAATAGCGATAAATATCTCTATACATACATAAATTTATTTGTAAGTGATTTTTCCTTCCTCCTCTTCTATCCAATCATCATTCTTATTATCAAAATGTGATTACATGTAGGTCTTTTTGTTGTAAAGGTTTTCGTTAGGAAAACTGTATGCAAAGAGAAAGTGTTGGGTGTGCAGGGATGTCATGCTGCACATTGTATAACTTCAGGTTTGGGAATTTCGTACAAAACTAAACGATTATTGACCCCATAAGGCACACAGGGCAATTTATTACATCTTTTGAATTCCAATTTATTATATCTTTTGAATTCTACTTGAGCTATAACATAATACCTTGCCTGATATTGCCAGACATAGATTTTCCTGGTTAAACTCTCTTTTAAATGGCATATGTAGTTAAGATCCTAATATTTTCAATTATTCAAGTTAACATTTACGATAGATCTATCAATACGGTAAGCATAACCAAAGTATGTAAGAGGGAACATATGGTTGTTGCACATTTACAATGGCGTTGAAGGATGCCTCAAAATATGCATTGACTTTCACCATAGGGAGAGTATAACTTAAGAACTGCATATATTTTCTGAGATGTATTAATTTATTGTACCCTAATGTCACTGGGTACATGCAGTTTTCTATTTCACATAGTGACGAATGTGACAAGACAAATTGTGTTCAATATGATCTTTAAGTTTTGAATGGTTATTTCAAACTTGGCGAAACATAAAAGAATAGCATACCTTGTATTTCCAAATGTAACTCCTGCTAACAGGACCAGGGAAACATGTATTTGATGTATCAAAGTTTCATCTGATAAAGTCAACATCACACAAGTTCCACAAAAAAAAGTTTGCAGAAAATAGTACTGTCGATTATGATGATCATCAATACAGGAGTGTTTCTAATCGCTGTTAAGCGTTGCAGAATACATTTATTACGAAGTACATGTACCTGAACGACTCTCAAATATTCTAAGGTTTCAAACTTGTACGGCTCTTTCTTATTTGGTCAATCGTGTTGTCGAACATGAAAGTGTCCGGTTCACAACTGAAACATTGCTAACCTGTCGTGTATGCAGGGGGGAGACAGTCAACGCTACTTTGCATAAATTTGGCCAGGAACATATTTCTTGTGATTTGTTTGAGGTTTGTGTGTTCCTGATGTGATGAAAATGTGAAATATTGAGTATACGAAAAGAAAATTTCCAGCACTACTTCCTTAAATGTATTCGGCAGTATCGCTGTGTGTATTAACTCTTTCAGTCCAAATGCGACTAAAAGTCAAACTTTTAAAAGCGAACTGCTCTGAATCATAAAGGTGCTAGATTCACGTTTCTGGTAAAATTACCGTCCATTCAAGTATCATCATGCGATCATAAAAGTGCTAGATTCACGTTTGTGGTAAAACGACCGTCCATTCAAGTGTCATCATGCCTGTAGTTACATGGAGTATAAAAGTCCAAGCCAACGCTTTCCTCCGCATGCTTTGATCGCATTGCGCCCAAAGTGCGCCTAAGAAAGCTGTTGACTCCCAAATCTTAACTGAAAGAGTTAAAATCCTTGTTGGCGTTTATTGTAGGTCAATTGGGAAAGCATTTTGTGTCCTTACATAGTATATATCAGTGCTTAGAACAGGGATGTGGAATTCCATCCCATAATCGAGTCAAGTTCTTCGGTGAAGATCACATTTGTTGTTCATATTTTCGTAATATATCCTAAGGCCCAATGTGATCAAATGATTTGGTGTGATCCAAACGAACAGATGAGACAAATCATCCAAATACCATGTAAACAAATATAATGTAACTGAGAATTATAGGAGGTTAATTTATGGTTTCGAGTGTACTGAAAGACTTTCCTGCCTTCAGAATGTAAAGTTCTCGGTTTTATTTTCTTTAATTTCATACTATTATTGACACACGATAAAGACATTACAGGAGTTTTATATGCATCAACCCATACGAGAACCTGTATCTTGTCCCACAATATATGTGGTTTTATGGTCTCTCAGCAGTAGGTCTTTAAAGGGGTATTGCTACCCTTAGCTGGTGTCACAAGACCACAACCGCTGCTGAATGCTTATAACTTCGCTTCTCTTACAGTCAGTTTGTAACGTTGTGGGTGAAAAGAAAAACTAGTTGTCAAATCTTAAATTTTAGCAGCATTGATGTGTGTGTGTGTGTGTGTGTGTGTGTGTGTGTGTGTGTGTGTGTGTGTGTGTGTGTGTGTGTGTGTGTGTGTGTGTGTGTGTGTGTGTGTGTGTGTGTGTGTGTTATTTTTTGCCTCTTCTTTTTTCGGTAAGATAATCTTTAGAATATTCCACTATTCCAAAGATTTTTTGACTGACTATTATGAAATAGTGGGTACCAGAAATGATCATAATTGCGATATATATATATATATATATATATATATATATATATATATATATATATATATATATATATATATATTGTATATGCATACATACACACGTACATACATACATCGTGTGTGTGAATGTATGTGAAATGGTAGAAATAGTGCGTAGTTACGGAAAGGAACGATAGACTGAGAGTCGGATTCAAATGAAACGTGATTGTTGACCTCACAAGCCTTGTCCATTTTTTATCAAGGTTGAGATAGGCCTGATATTGTACACAATGAAAGAGCAGAATTTCAATTGTACGGTTTGCCACAGTATTTCGGACAATTGGCCATATTGTACAGATAAGATGTCACTGTGTAAACTGTTCTCTGTTTGATGGGTTTTGTCAAACATTTTCTTGAATGCTGTGTGGCCTGTTTCACCCTGCCATGCTTACTTTGGTAGTGAAATCAGGATATACACCGCCGAGAGAAAAGGGTGTGGGAAAAAAAGAAAAGAAAACGTTAAGCAGGCAACAAATTTTTGGTCACAGGGAAGACTATTTTTGATTTACAAGGCGGCCACGCTAAACGAACATCTCTCAGCAATAATCATGGATACGCGAGCCAGACCCTCTTTGTCGCGTATCAAATTGCAAGACTAGAACTGCCACCAAAGAGCCAGGTCTGGTTTCTGTAGGGTATTCCAAATTCAAAGCATCTCTCGGTTTATCGGACTCTGCTCTCAGCCGATGACAGACATAGAACTCAGCAAGTGCTCTTTGCAAATGTTTTGTCATGGGGTGAAGCTATATACAGAGCGTGTAGGTACAGTGGAGTAAGAGTGTCGTTAATCACCGGGAGAGTAGTGTGGCGTCGAATTTACTGTACGGTACTTATTACGTATTCTTGAAGACAAAAGTAGTGAGTCGTTTTTTGGTGACAATTCGTGGGGGAATATGATATGTGAAACTCTCAAGAAATCAAAATATTGTGGCAAGGGTGGCATTGGCCCAGGGAACATAACTATAACCTTGTGTGTAGTGTATGCTTGTCAGGCCTCTTCTGTCCCAAGATACAAGGAATTCCTCTTTAACTCACTGACAGACAGCAGTAGAAAGCACCTCGAGTCAGAGACCACCCCACGTTTTACCAGCACGCAGGCGCAAGCTCAAACCAGCTCTGCTTGTTATCTCACGGAACTCCACTGCCTGCATCGCGGTCTGTCACATCCGTAGCCCGGTAACCAGATTGACTTATCGCCTGCACTTCCCCTTGGAGATACTTGGCGCCATTCTCGATTGTCGTCTCCAGAGGCAAAAATGTCGTCTGCGCTAATGGCTCCGACAGTGCTCTGTAAAGTGTCCAGACCGAGCCTTGACCAAACCTCTCCAAACTGAAGGAGCCTGAACAAACAGCCTATTTAAGTATAGAAAAGAGATGTAGGAGGCAAAATTTCCCATCTCCGGCTTAAAAAGGACTCCTTCGCTGGAAAGTGCTTCAGAACCATCTTATTCCCTGACGTGTACCCGTTGCTATCAGCCCCAAACAAACTTGAGGTGCCTTCCTTACCGACTACACAAGAGCGCGTGGCAAACTCATTTGTTAGATAACCAGATAACTGGGATTAACTGAGCAAACACGGGCGTCAGGGCAGAGTTTTCACGCTCACGTTCGTATAACGAGTTTGCAAATAAACTCGGCGGTATGAATTACCGGCTTATTACTAATTACATCTCCATCATCGGCCATGCCATTTCGCGTGCTGACGTTTATGTCTCGTAGCAATCGGAGAGATATTAGTATGTGTATTGAGCAAAATTTCCCTGTTTGATCAAAATGGAGTCATGTCAACATTTATTGGTTGTGTATTACGGTGGCGACGGATCATGTGTTAGACCTATCCAGTCTATCAAATAGCAATATGTGGTTGACATGTGTTCATACCAACTGTCGCCAGCCAGCAGGGGTCGGCCTGAGGAGATGGGGCACCAGCAGACGCGTAACTTGAGCATTTTCCCTCATTTAATAACTCAGCCTTTGATAGTAATTCAGCATTAATCTGAAAACCCAGAGCTAACCGTCCATTGTGTTGTAAGATATAATATGCTGGTACATGGTTGGAGCGTTACGCTGACTACAAGTCAAATCGTAACATCACTGTTGCTCTTTGTGAAACGGACTTGAAGACAATTTTTTTTCAGTTGATTTCTTGTGTTGTCTTTCTTTTCTTGGTGGATCAGAAGCATCTTTAATAAAGTAGGCTTACAAACTGAACTAGATAAGAAGATTTGCGTCAAAGCAAATCTGTCTCTGTGCCTTGAAAGCTGGCATAATTTAAAATCCTACAATAGTGACTTTGTGTCATATGCTGTACAAGCAGCAAGACATAAGAGAACATAAGAATGACAAAAAGAGTCTTCTTAATGCTGACTCTTGTACACAACGTGACTTCAAATAAAGAAACAATTGGGTCATTGGAATCAAAGTTAGATGAGCAATTTTAAATCATTTTGAAGATATATTGAACATTTAAACTGATTAGCAAAAATGAAGTGGGCCTAAGCCCAGCAGCTAGTACTGCAGACGCTCACTCGGTGCCCACATAGTATAGAAGTGTCCATCATTTTGTTCTCATTGAAAAGCATTGTGTCTTTTGACAGCAACAGTCCTTTTTCTGTGCCCAGTTGACTCATGGAAACGTACATGTCTTGTACACAACTTTCCTTTCAAGGCATGTTACCGTTGGTATACTGCAGTATTTTGGCTTGATGTTCACACGGCTACACTTTACAGCCTGTTTTCCAAACAGCTTTATACCGGGAAGCTTCCCAGTAAAGCACCCCTCCCCCCCTCCAGAAAAGGTATGTCTTTGAAACTCAATATTTTCTGGTCGTGATCATGCCCTATACAGATATTTATGCACGAGGATATTACTTACTTCATTTAACATTTGGAAAATTTCACCATTGGACTTAATCTTTTTCCAATATGTCTACAGATTGGCACTACTTTACGCACGTGTAATAACAATACATGCCACCGTTGACTGTTATTTCACTACTTCCTCTTGGTTGATAAGCTGGCGGTTTCATTTAAAATAGTTTTCAACACAGCAGGCGCGGATCCAGGGGTGTGTGTTTCGGGTGCGCCAGTGCTCCCTCGCCCCACCCCGCGCCAGGAAGAACAAGAAGGAACTTCATCTTCTGTGCCTCGCTCTCATGTGCATGGACATGCCATATATATATATATGTGTGTGTGTGTGTGTGTGTTAATAACTTAAGAGGCCATGTCATTACGGCGGTGCAGACAAATATCCCATTTATAAACGTAAATGAGTGAGCGTTTCTAAATTTACATTGTACAACAGAAAATGGGCAGGTCAAGAGAATAACAAGATTAGTGTCCTTGTATATATATATATATATATATATATATATATATATATATATATATATATATATATATATATATATTTATATATATAACCATAAACATATTTCTTTTCTTTGGATTGCCTAATAGTACACAAAGACTAATCTGGAGGCCCTCCAGCACATAAAAGGACGCACAGGAATATATACAATACACACTGGACAAGAACAGAAGACTAAATTCACGGCTTGTACACGAATAATACAATTGATGCCAAATAATGAAGACTTAAAATTAGATCATATACCAAATTAGTAAATAAAACGTCTAGATTCTGATAAGAATGTCTGAACAGCCTCAAATATAAATACATTATCAGTGTCTGGCAGATCCTCACTACCTTTCAAGAGAATACTTAATAAAATGTTACAAGAGCACTGAACTATTATAGTCGGATTTACATCTGGAGCGAGTAAGTGACACACAGTGTTCAGTAGACGGACCCTTTGCACACTGAACTTGGGGCAGAACAAAAGGTAATGTTTCGTATCTTGAGTAGTATGAGAACATGCACACGTTGAGGCTGGAAGGATATTGACATGATGTAGATGAGCATTTAAAACAAAGAAGTTAAAACGTAGCTGCTTTACAGCAAATCTGGGTGCCTTCAAAATGAGAGCAGTTTGAACACTTTGCCATTGTTCAGCATAATTTGGATTTTGTGTATTCACCTCATTTCCATTAGGGATGGTTCAACATTATCATTATTTCTCAATTAGTACTTAGCTAAATTCGTGGCCCCCCCCCCCTCCCCAAACTTAGTACTTAAAAATGATGATCTTCCAAGAAATAATACCATAATACCACAAAATTTGAGTTACAAAGGACCATCATTTTCCAGTATCTGTAAAAGTGTACATGTCCATTTACACCCCACCCCCACCCCCTGCGTACAGAAAGTACTAGTTAAAAAACTGAAATGTTGAAGCATCCTTAAATTACAGTGCTACAACTTTGGGTCTATGTTCATTACATGTGGCCATGTCACAAACTTATAAACTGAAATTTGAATGACACCTAAATCTATAATAATTTTTAAGTTATCCAAGACTTAAATTATGTGTGTTTGCCTAATATGCATAAATATTAAAAGCCTACAACTTTGGTTCATGGTTCATTGGATGCGGTTGTGCCACAAACCTACAAATCGAATTTGGGAATCGTACCTCTATGTATAATAGTTTTGAAGTTAATCAAGTTTTTTGGGTTTTGTATATTCGCCTTATTTGCATAAATTAAAATCTTGTAACTTTGGTTCATGGTTCATTGGATGTGGCTATGTCACACACCTTTAAATTGAAGTTGGAATGGCACCTTTATCTATAATAGTTTTGAAGCTATTCGAGATTTGAATTTTGCATATTCACCTAACTTGCATGGATTAAAATAACTTTGGTTCATATGATCCATTGGATGTAGCTACATCGCAAACCCATAAATTGAAGTTGGAATGACAGCTTTATCTATAATAGTTTTGAAGCTATTCAAAGATTGAACTTTTGCATATTCACCTTATTTGCATAAATTAAGATCTTAGAACTTTGGGTCATGGTTCACAAGATGGGGCTATGTCGCAAAGCGACAAATTGAAGTCGGAATATCATCCCTATCTATAATAGATTCGGAGATATTCAACTTTTAAATTTCGCGAGGCTTATTTACTTTCATGTACTGCCAGTTATATTGAAAGGTGGCACAAACCTATACATGCACATTGAACTTTTTTTGTGTCTATCTGCAATAGTTTGGAAGTTATGGGGCTTTGAAAATTTTAATTGCCCCCTAATTTGCATCGTTCTTAACACCATGACAATTTCCAAACGACATGCACAATTTCATCGGTAGTTTACTCATTATGGCAAGTTTGATGGTTTTTCAGAATAATAGTGTCCGAGAAAAAGAGAAAAAGTCAGGACAAATTATGGTGCCGTGGACAGGAAAAGAAAGAAAGAAAGAGTCCGAGGAAAAAACAATATGTCCGGGTAGGAACCCAGACATAAGGAATGAAGGAAATGGCACCTTTATCTATTATAGTTTTGAAGCTATTCGAGACTTGGAAGTTGCATATTCACCAAATTTGCAGAAAGAATTATTGGAAAAAACAAAATGTCTGGGTTCTCACCCGGACATTATCGGCAACAGACAGGTTTGATTTTCAAACAACCAAGAGGCTGAGACTAGGTGGAAGACTGGCTGTATCCCTCCATTCATCTAGTAAATCTTCATGTCATTGATAACAAACAAACAGATGATTAACAGATAAAGGTTAATACTCCCAAAGGTCATCCCAGGGTACCCTTACTAACCTGAGTGTGTGGACACAGCTTCGCCGCCACTCTGCCAGCACTGGGTCATTGCAACAGAGACAGTCATTTAGATAGAGTTTTTTGTTGTTTTTGTGTTGTTGTTGATTTTCTGGGGGCTTTTGTGTGTGTGTGTGTTTTTGTTTTTTGTTTTTTGTTTTTTTTTTTTTGGGGGGGGGGGCGGGCTTATGAACATATTTTCATGTTTTAAATCATTTTGAAACAAAAAAGAGTTGGTTTTAACTAACGACCCATGAAATATGGTCTGTATATACATCAACATAATAACTGCAAAATCAACAACTCTTGCGTTGAACCAACTTTACAATTTTCTCTCACAGTATTATTAATAAGCTTTATGCTCACAGTAAGATCACCAGAAAGGAAGATTTTGCTTCAAAGTAAATCTGTCTGTGTATCTTCAAAAGCTGCACAAATTTTAATCCTACAATTTGTGTTCGTGGTTTATTGGATGTGTCTTCAGCACAAACCTGTAGACTAAATTTGGAATGGCACCTCTACCCATAATATTTTTGAAGAGTTTCAACATTTAAATTTTTCAAGTGTCCCTAATTTGCATAAATTAAAATTCTACTTTTTGTTTGTGGCTCATTGAATGTGCTTATGGCACAAACATATAAACTGAAGTTGGGAATGGTATCTCTATCTATAATACTTTTTAAGATATTCAACATTTTAACTTTTGGAGTGCCCCTAATATAAATTGAAATTCTTCAACTTTTGTTTATGATTCATTGGTGGCAAAAACCTACAAACTGAAGTTGGCATGGTACCCCTGCACCCCTACTTGTCATAGTTTTGAAGATGTTCAACGTCTGAACTTCTTAAGTGCATGCCCTTAATTAACATAAATTAAGATTCTATATCGTTTTTTTTCTGGTTCAGTGTATGTGACTACGACACAAACCTTTGAATGGGATTTGGAATGGCGCCTCTAACTATAATACTTTCGAAGATACTCAAGCTTTAAATTTTCGAATGTCCGTAATTTGGATTATTTTTCAAAATGGTCACTACTTTTAATGAAAAGGCAAGAAAGACCCTGTGTACGGAGGTGTGGTCTTGCTGTGGTGGAGAAAGAAAGAAAGAAAGAAAGAAAGAAAGAAAGAAAGAAAGAAAGAAAGAAGAGAAAGAAAGAAAGAAAGAAAGAAGAAAAGAAAGAAAGAAAAGAAGAAAGAAGAGAAAGAAAGAAAGAAAGAAAGAAAGAAAGAAAGAAAGAAAGAAAGAAAGAAAGAAAGAAAGAAAGAAAGAAAGAAAGAAAGAAAGAAGAAGAAAGAAAGAAAGAAAGAAAGAAAGAAAGAAAGAAAGAAAGAAAGAAGAAAGAAAGAAAGAAAGAAATTCTGGCTCTCTGTCCCCTCCTAAGGATGTCCCCCTCCCGCTTTCCTTTCCACCACCAGCAACTCGTGCTATGCTGTGGTACATGTATGGATTCTGGGAAATTTTTAAGGCTTCATGGTTGCAATATCTGGCTGAACTTGGTCAGCTTTGTATCTCTCTGCTAGGGGTTGTCACATAGAGAACTTATAAGAAATTAACTATTTCACGTGCTATAATAAATGACTTAAGTCACACTTTTAATCCTGGAACCACATGTACTATTCAAATATCTCATGCAAAAAACTTTTCACTCAAGTTACCAGCAAGCCTAGATACTAAGTAGTAGTAGTAGTAGTAGTAGTAGTAGTAGTATATATATATATATATATATATATATATATATATAATATATATATATATATATATATATATATATATATATATATATATATATATATTTATAGATTATATCACTAGGTGATAATTTGACTCTGCAGGGCTCAGCAGCGAGTATGAACACACAAACAACTTCTCCATAACAAGCACTGATACGAAGTAACCTCCATTCACTTAACTCTTTTAGTTCCAAGCTATGCTACTATATATAAAAGTCACAGAGCTAACAAAGATGTGGATTTTTGTTTCCTCCCCCTATTGAAATAAATTGACATGCAATATTTTTTTGGTAATTGGAATGTACCTGTATCAAAATCTGTAAATTAAAATTGGAATGGCACCTAGATCTGTAACTGTTTTGAAGACATTCAATATTTAAACTTGTGTATTTCGTAATTTGAATAGATTAAACTGTTACAACTTTGGTTCATGGTTCTTTGGTGACATGCAGCTGTACACAAACCTATATATCGAAGTGAGATTGGCACACCGATTGATAATACTTTCGAAGATATTTAAGATTTAAATTTTGTACATTTAACTAATTTGCATAAATGAAATGTTACTACATTGGTTCAGAGTTCATTGCATGCGTCTATAGCTTAAACCTATAAATTGCAGTTGGATTGGCAAATGTACTTATTATAGCGTTGAAGATATTCAACAATTAACGTCCTCAAGTGCCCTAATTAGCTTAATTTAAAATACTGCAACATTTTCCGTGCCCATTGCATTGGCAGGAGTTCCAAACCTTAACACGTAACCTGAAAGTTTCTGTCTGTCAACATTAGTTTGGAATATAGAATTCCCCTAAATTTTGTACGACTACTTTCGTTATTATTTAAATCATTCTTAGTGTTTTATTTATATGTTTGTTCATTCATGTATATATTTATTTCGTACAGCTAAGAAAAAGAATGAACTTTGTCATTTAGGACAAACGTTCACGTAGTTCACTTTGCAGATATCGTTTTTGATATTGCGTTTCACACGTGCTCTCTGAGCCTTTTTTGTAAGTGGTCCGGCCAAATCGTCTTGTGTCGTCTAGAAGTTTATATAACATCTGAGTTTGTATATGGTTCATTATAACACACACGAGGAGTTTGAGAAATTTACGTGACACTCGATCGATGGAAAGTCTGTTTCGGTATACAAAGAAAAATATCCTGCCACGCCCATTTAGTGTGGGATGGTTTACAGCAGCACCAACTAGAGCAGCGACAAGCGTCATTATGAGCCTTTACAAGAAAGTGGTCTGATATTAAAGAACCAAATGATGTGAGTCATTGTGGATGGCGTGGATAAGAACAACCGTTTTGTATGCTTGCTATAGTGGAGATATTTCTGTATAACTTGTAATGTCGGGCTTCGCACCAGAAAAGAGTCATATTGCCCGGATGTCTCCAAAATCGTGCAGCATCAGAAACCCAAGAACTTGAAGGAGAAACGGTTAAGCGCAACTTTAATGCATGCAACTGCGATTGCTATGTTGAGTATGTAGCTGATGTAAGATGTTCGTAATGACTGCCTGGGAAAAATATGACTTGAAGACTATTAAAGTTACTACATTATCCGAAATGTAGCTCTGGTGCTTTCTTCTGAAGATACAAAACATTACCTTTTGTTCTGCCCTAAGTTCATGATGGAAAGGATCCGTCCACTGAACACACTGTGTGTCACTTACTTGCCCCAGGTGTAAATACAACTCTAACAGTTCAGTGT
Source organism: Hermodice carunculata (assembly GCA_964020975.1). Lineage (NCBI taxonomy): Eukaryota > Metazoa > Annelida > Polychaeta > Eunicida > Amphinomidae > Hermodice > Hermodice carunculata. Next base: position 97,513 of record CAXHWN010001134.1, on the reverse strand, counting down.
TCAAGTGATATTTTAAATGCAAGGTAGTGATGATTTGTCGGACATTGATAATAAATGCATCTTTGAGGTTGTTCAGACATTCATAGCAGAATCTAGGCGTTTCTTCCTGTCATTTGGTATACAATCCACGTTTAAGTTTTCAATATTTGGCATTAGTTATATTACTCTTGTACAAGCTGAGAATCGAGTCTTTTGTTTCGTCCAGTGTGTATTGTATATACTACAGTGTGTATTTATGTGTACTGGAGAGCCTCCAGATTAGTTTACTGTAACTATTCGGCCAGTTGAAATGAATATGTTTATAATATAATAATGATAAAGTTATAACACGTTAGCCATTACATTTTCAGAATATTTTATAGGCGTTGAAATCCAATTCAATGGTTTTATTGGAGGCTTAAAGCCCAAATTACATAAATACATTAAAAGGCCTTATATTTTAAATTGTGTAATAATTCATATGTATAAAATCTTACTAAATATGTTTTGTAATAGTTGCTTGTATGTTTTGCATGTGTGGTACATTTTGTTCTGTTCCATTAATATTAAGCTATAGAAAAGGTTAAAACTATACCCCCCCCCCAGCACACGAATAGCATATCAGTCCCTGTAACTTCCCCGAGAATGCCGTCAACTTTACTTGAATAAAAGTATTACAAACTTTTGCTGCTAGTTGCTGCCGTTTCGTAACAGTGCCATCGAGTTGGTCAAAATTTGGGGTCCTTTTTTTGTTATTAAGGTTTGAAACAGCATTAGTAGTAGTGCACGTGGCAGGAAGGCTCGCTTTTCTCATCCCCATAAGAGACCAGGAATCCTGGTAGAAAGCCGACATAAAAGCCACCTAGAGAGCCTTATAGTTGCATAAAATATGGGAGCATTTTTCGATGGTGCCCAAATGGTGCCACCTACGACTGTTTACCTTGTCATGCGGTGGGAGCCGTCAGCCTGTGCCGGCACTCGCATTCATCATCATTAGATGGCGCAGCCAAACCAGCCCTCCCCGTACCGCATAACGTAGGCAGGGGGACACTGAGCTCGCAAACCGAATGGGCAAAGGATAAACTAAAACCCTGCTGGCGTCGTCGACACAATGGCTGCAGTCAACTGGAGCAAGCCTTTCTAACACCACGACCCAAGCTGTCTGCAAGAAGTTGTACAAGTTTTGCCATGGGCTCCAAAGTTGTGATGTATAGGGGTGCTTTGGGAGCTGTGAAGCTCGCTCGCGGGCTGACGGGTCACTAAACCTTTCTTTATGGGCTGTGGTGCGTGCAAATATCATCTAATCACTGAGCACATCACTGGCAGCAGTTATTAATTATTTTTTGCCACAGATGACATTTTTCAAGCCACCACTTGTTTTACTTAAAAACATGTTTCCAAAATCAATAGGTTTGCAGGCTTAATTGACAAAAGTAAATAGATTCACATTTATTTCGCAACAGCTATTGCCTCCAAAAAGGGGATTGGTGAATGACTCTGACTGCACCAATTTTCATGGTGCATTTACCTCATGGGGAGGAGCAGAGGAGAGACGTGTGCTTCAGAGCACCTGCTGAGCCAACATAGGTATGTGCCACCAACTCGACCCACAATCAATGCTCTCTTATCGACTATCTTGAACTGAAACTTAATAAAAGGTTTCAATATATTACAGCCGACACGAGCTTCGTACCTCTGCCGCAAACGGGTCGTGGTCCTAGATGTGCTTCTGACATGTTGATCCAAAGTATTAAAACAATCTACCTGTTGCTTGATTCCCATGGACGGTTTTTGAAAGAGCCTCGTCGATGTAAAGTCCATTTTCATTTATGTTTTCTTGTCCAAGTTCGCGTAAAAGGGCAACCAAATGTGTTAATTTCGAATACAATGACCACGAGACAACCGTTTTGAAAGAGTCCCTATAGACTGATCTGAACTACGTGTGCACGTGGACTGTCCTGATGTTCTGTGTCTAGCTTTGAATATTAAAGACTTGTTTCCCGCAGAATATTTAAAAAAACGCTGGTTGTCCTTTCTTAGGGACTCGCAGCCGCATGGAACCCACGTCAGTGAAACAAAATACGAAATAATTTGCTCTCCATTGACAAAGAATAATGGTAAAAGTGTGTAATAATGCTGGGAAAGCGTCATGGCTGTCTTTATGGTATTTCTTAATTTAACTTACGTAATCAAGTCGACTGTTGACAGTTGGAACAGAGCGCTTCAAGCAGTCAACCAATTTGAGAGAGAATTGAGGTTTATAAGGAAAAGTATTACATATTGAGGTGGGACGTCTCGGTTCAGTCAGTCTATGTAGCCAAATAAATTAATGTCAAAATTCTTGATCTTAAGCTGCAATGAATGAGGGACATTTCTTGTTTATGTTGAGTGAGAATTTGATGGCTTTTATTAGCTGTACCTAAAGCGGATTTCCTCTGTTTTCATAGAAAGGGTTCCACTAATCTCCAGCGTTCCTGTCGCCAGTTAGACTGCGGAAAGATTACTGATTCGGGGTTCGTTAGCAAAGCAGAACTGTTAGTCATGTGGAGGGTTCATGCAGAGATTGTTTTCACCTGCATGTTGTGCACCCATGGAGTATGTGTGTGTGCGCGTGAAGTTAGATGAGAAAAGTGCAAATATGACTCATATGTAAACAATAAGCATATTCTACCCCCTTTCCTGCAAATATTACCTGAATGTCGTGCAAAGAACATACAAGTGTCACTTCTCAGTGGTCAGCTTAACATGTACTTTGCTTTTGAGAGATAGACCACATCATAACGTAAGTATATTTCCTGCTAAATAAGCAGAGTCCGTGGAGTGTCAAAATGAAACACGGAGTTCAGTCAGCGTAGCAGGCAAGTTGCTGCATTAATTGCAAGTGCTGAGGTGAGGTTGTTCATTGTGTGTGCATGTAATCGTGGAAATATGTCGATTATAATGTAAACAATTCATCAGAGCTTAGAAGGCATCAAAATAAATGAGAGAGATTATCATGAAAAGTTCTGAAACCTTTTTTGTCAGGCGGTCAACATTTTTTTCGGTTGGGGTAATAAATCTTAACATGCGCGGTCTGCTTGTGATTCACGTATTCTTATGAAGGATGTTTCTGTCACCCAAAATATGTTATCAGACTTTTAACCCTCCGAAGTCAGTATAAACAGCTTTCCTGTGTGCGCTTAAGGTGCGCCTATGAAATCTTTTGGCTGAAGGCGTATTATTTTTGACAATGACAAAAGAAAGAAAAAGAAAAGAAAGAAGGTAACTGGTAACTGTTAGTTTGGAAAGCTGCAAGCCGATAGATCGGCATTAGTTCCCTCAGTTTAGATTTTGACAGACCACATGGTGATAACACTACTGGGGCATTGTCAACAGGCAAAGTGCATGCTGTAGCAGGACTCATCTTCCCCTTTGAGGATTGTGTAACCGTAGGGATCATTCCGTTTACTCAAGGAAATATGACCGTGTACGCACAAGCCTTCCACTCACACATTGTTGTGTTGTCTGCGTGTTACATTCAACATGTTGCTTTGCTATTTCCGGAAACGATCTGTCGCCAGAGCAGTCTGCAGTATACTAGGTTTTCATTTCAGCATGAATAAAAGTGTTAATGGGATTATTTCTACCCATAAAGACCTGTTCAGGCCCAGTATAATGTTCAAAAGTAGCGATTGACCATGCAGGTGATTCATGCTGACCTTGCTCATTTTTTGGACATCATATCTGAACTTTGCCCATGATATCTGCGTGTGCGGTTTGTGGGTAATGTATTTTTTTTTCCTGGTACAAACAGGAAACAGCATCAAACCCTGTGTTAATTCTTCTCTCACGTGCAACGAACGAGAATGGCGTGACACCAATGAAGCTTTTGTGTTTGAAATCAAAATGGCCACTTAACTTAATATACATACGTTACTCCTCCCACAAAATGAAAAAAATTGTATTTATTTTTTTGTGATACAGAAGCGAAAAGTTGCATCGATATCGATTTCCATGTACTTGAAAAACTTAAACTTGAGACAGCGACTTTTTATCTTAGCGTATACACACACGATATACATCAGCAGATTATAACAAAGTGTTCTGTGTTGTTAGCTGTCTCATAACTGGTCACAGCAAAAGGTGTTCTTAATATGTTGTTTTCCACTTGCTTTATATATATATATATATATATATATATATATATATATATATATATATATATATATATATATATATATATATATATATATGTATATATATATGTGTGTGTGTGTGTGTGTGTGTATAAACAAGATCAACAACACTCCACACAGAAAGTGTCACATTTCATGAATGTAAACAGTTTGCCAAGATTTTACCACTAAATGGGTGAACTTGTGTCGTAGAAAACATAGAAGACATGCTCTGTGTTGGTGTCAGCCACTGTTGTTTGCAATCAAGGCGAGGTGATGCACATCAACATCGGTAGTTTGTACACAGCGACCTCGCTTGCATATGGGACCTGGCACGAGGTGACAGCCACCTGAAGCCACTGTGCTTGCCACCGCTTTAGTGCGAGGCTACCACTTTGCATTGGTAGAATTGAGCAATATGAATATACCTCTTTTCTTCTTTTGTCGTCACTCGGACGATGTGGACGCCACGCTGTCGCGTCTGTGTGCATCAGGTGCCACATCTACTGGTTTTTCGATTTGCTTTTTCCACATTTCCTTGTACTCCTGTAATTAATATGTAAATATGACATGGCGGGAATTGGGGGATTAATACAAAAAACGAATACTTGCGTATTGTACACATGTTTTTCTGTGCGATATGTTGAATCAGTGAAGCAATCTAGGTAAGGTATACTGCAGTGCGGTACTTGGGAGTAATACGTGTGCAGTTATTTCGTTTGTTACAAGCTTGCATGAAACATGCATGGCTCTCAGTGTCACCGTTCACGGAGCCCAATATGTATCAATATATTACTTGTAATGCATGATGAAAGATGGACGTGACTGTCAAATGTAACAGATCACGGAAGGCCAAAAACGCAAAAATGCCCTATTACAGACGTGTGTTGAATAACATCAGGAAAGCTGAAACACTGATAAAGCTGTCTGCATCTCAACAAGTGTTGAAGTTGAATTGTAGGAAAGGATTAGTACTAGAGTCATATTTTGTCAGCAGTATGAGTAATCAAAGAAAATAAAAGAAAACAGCCGAAAAGTGTTGAGCTGAACGCCCTTAGCCAAAACTACTGAGAAAAGTATCAGTCTTTGCATGTACTGAGAGGGAATATGTAAATTCCCATTCCAAAAGTTTGTCGATAGTGATGAAACCTTTCTTGAAAGCTATTAGTTTTAAATTATGATACGATGGGATCATGGCCAAGTGCGGTTACACATATTCCCACATGTAATTAGTGGTCAGAAGTAGGAAGTATATCTTGGTTTGGTTCGCTTAGGCGGACTACTTCAGAACATAACAAAGTAGCGTCACAAAGAGCTTTGCCTGTGGGTAAGATGTCGTCTATTCTATTATATAAGACCATTTTTGGAGGTATTACCTTTCCGTATCTGAGTGCCGATCTGAGGCATTTTAAGTCTTAACACCCATCAAGACGAATCAATGCGATGGGAAACTACACAGATATTTTTACCAGCAGTTTTTAGACGGAGGGGGCGGGGGGCTGTCGAATAGGGCGACACCTGGTCAAGGGTGAGGGGTCATTGTGGTCACGACCACCTGGATCACACATCGTTACTATGGTAACTACATGAGTCATTTTCTTGTCCCGGAGGGAGGACAGAACCTGACATGCATTGAGCAACATCATGTCCTTATGAATGGCATCTCAGCTGGACACGAGCCTGGCCGTTAGTCAAAGAAAGAAAGCAACGCTGAACGCTTTGTACTTACAACTAGTGTTGATATGAACATATTTTATTGAAGCGATTAGGAAACAGGGTGGTGCCCTATATTAATCCTTCTTGTAGAACAACTGGTGTTCAATATCCTTTTGCTGTCCATACGTTTGATGTCTTTTTTTTTCTCAAGATAAAGGACGTTGATGGACACCCGTCTGTCTGAGAGGGGTAAGAGCAAGGCAACTTGGGGAAAAAACTTGTGGGATATGCAACTTGGGTCTAAGCGTCCCCTAGTGGTGTCGGGGAGATATTCAGGACAGAGGGTTTTGTATTGCCTGCAGAGCAGGCTCACGTTTATTGCCATAAGCATTGGAGCTTGCACATTGCAACTCCAAGGGGATAAAAAAGCTGGTATTTTGTATTTCTGTCGCTTATTTACGTCGCGTCGAAGTGGATCTAGTTAACAGGCAGCGGGAGTGTTCTACCATCCGTCCAAAGCGAATTTTTCTAGGATGGGCACAGAAGCTGGGATCACATGAACATGAAATAGTTGGTTCATAAACTATGCAAAAGCTTACTTTTATACATAGCATTCGTAGCATAAACAGAGTAAGTGTACAAGGGCATTATTTTGTGGGCATGGCCACCCAAGAGGATATGTACCCCTTAAAATTAATGTCGGATTCCCGATCGTGAATTAAGCCGGATGCTGGATTCTGGCGGGATTTCATAAACTGGATGCAGTCCAGTCGCATGGGGTTTCGACTTGTCTTCTTGTGGCTCTATTCAGGCCTATTCGAGTGGTTTATATATGATGCCCTTTATTTCGTACTTCAGGCAATAGGCCGATGGTACGTACATATGTTGGTTAAATGCTGCCTGATTAGAGTCTTGAAAACTTTTCAGGTGGTTTATAGACACCTTACTAGACTTCTTTCTGGAAGGTAACCGTATCTGTAATCTGCTGTCTCCTAACTTGTTCATTATAGGTGAGTTTATACTTACCACGGTACAGTTTTCGATTGCACGGCGCCGTTTTTTGATGTTCGATGCGGAACCATTGATGTTTCGGAGCGGTTCCGTTTTAGTACGTTTATACTGGCGCCACTTTTCGTTCTCGAATCGCCATAAATTGAACAAGATTTCGGCACCAGTATAAACCCTCCCAAAACGTGATTTACCCTGCTTTTGTCAGGTAACAGGAATGCATAGGCACATGCGTGCATTGATGCAACTAGTATATACTACATTCCGCAATCGTCCGTTTATACTTGCCTCGTGATTCCGACACCGTTTCGTTATGTGGTTCCGATATCACGCAGTTGGACCGTAATGAGTATAAATGGTCTCTTGCGAAATGGTCCAAATAACATGGCCGTTCCGTTATACAGGCCAAGTATAAACGCACCTATGGTAAAGCTTGTAACGTGCTTGCCGGAAACGGAACGCCGTACACCGTAAGCTTTAATAAAATAAACCCGGCGTACCACGCTCATCCACAGTGGCAATATTCTTGCAGATTTCTGTCTCTGTCCTTTTCCTTTGTACTTGTCTGTCATATACCCAGCGGGCTTCATCTGTTACCCATCTTTTAAAAAGTGCATGTTATATATTTTTTGCGCAAAGGTAATAAATAAATACCATACGGACCAGAGTTTAAGTTATATTTCTGGGTTACTATGACATGTTATTGGATAAATTGTATCTAAAACCGGAGCCCAATTAACAGACTTTTTCTTAACATTGAAGCTTTCTTCACGTGTGTGTGCGTGCGTGCGTGCGTGCGTGCGTGCGTGCGTGCGTGCGTGTGTTTTGATATGATTGTCTGCTGGGTACATAATGAAGTGATTGAACTCATTGACTGCGATGTGTGACATCTTAAAGGAGAGAGAGCTAGTTGAGCAGGCAAGGATAGCTGTTCCCTTCTGTGGATACACTAAGATATCATCTGGAGCTTAGGTTAGCTATCCGTGGCAGTTTGTGGTGTTTTATATGAAAAAGACTGAAAATCAAACTAACGTAAGATAGATTGGCAGATAATTTTGACTTTTGAAGAACACGTAGTTTGGATTTCCATTGAGTGCTTCAAGGAATACGTTCATTCCGTATTGTAATTACTCTAGAAACTAGAAAAGAAAATTTGCTTCACAGCAAATCTGTTTGGGTGCTTGCTAAATTTGAATTATAGAAATGCTTTGAAAAATGTTTATTGCTGTGATTCTGAAGCAGAATAACATACCTATCTGTAGTATGTTCGAAGTGTTCAAGGTTAATGTCTAAGCTTAATGACACAAAATATACCAAAAGCATTTTTGGGGGACTACTACCTGTTGGAGCAGATAGAAGAGTATTGGTCCAAATGTATGAAAAGCATTTATTAATGGAAAGCCAATGACTACCCCCTGTTTGGTGCATATCATAGATAAGAGCTGCTTTTTTATATATTGCATATCACAAAAAAAGAATTTTCGATAGGAACCTATCACAGTAATTCATTTTGATGTCACATATAACTGTAGGTATGTCAAAAATCAAAGCAACATAACTTTCACATATCACGTATTGCAAATTGCTGCTTCCCAATAAGGGCTGCAATACATGTATAAGCTTGAACATGTTTAAGCACCAAGTATCACTTGAAGTTCAATCAGTTGCAATTTGCAACACAAGAGATGCAATATGGAAAAAAACAAACAATACATTAATGCTCTGTCTGGTCTAACTAATAAAATAGAATTACGCATATTATATATATATATATATATATATATATATATATATATATATATATATATATATATATATATATATATATATATATATATATATATATACATGCATAAACGAAAGTAAAAATTATGACATACTAATAACAATGACAGCCAATGTGCAACTGTTTAAGTTATGTAACTTTATCCTGACAGTTGTGGCACATCTTGTTTGAATTCCCTTTATATAAATTCAACTGAATCAACTTAAAAACATTCCTTACTGCAAGGCTGTATGCTGTAACACAATGTACACTACTAGAAATAGTTGTCAAAATATTACTTATCAATCAAGGGGCTACTCAATGTGCGTAAGATTTTTTCTGTTCAACTTACCAGGTAAAAAATTTTGATGTAATAATAGGACCTTTTCATACATGTTGTCCAATATATTATTATATGCAATGTTTGGCAGTTATTTATCATCACACTGTAACGAGAATCCTCCTTTCCAAGCCAGTGCATCATAGTTTAGAGAACATCCATTCCAAGTAGAATAAAAAGCCTCCATTCCAAGTTCAGTATAGCAAACCGGCACTCCATGTCTTTAAAATCATTCAATACTTAGAATAACTATGCTGTCTCCAGGGTGTACCTCTTGTTAGGATTTATAAGAATTTTATGACAAGTAAATGGTGTCTCCAAGTATATAGTGAACAGTTTTTCTCAGTATCGAAAAAAGTGAGGGTTAATGGTGAGCAAAATGGAAACATACACCTGCAACCCCAAACCTGTACACCTCAAATGTAAGGATATACAGTTATGCTGTGTGTAACATGCTTTGAAGCGATCCAAAATGAAAGAGTGGTAAATGGATCTGCATCGTAAGACAAAAAAATAATTTCATATACAGCTTTATAGCAGAAAATCATGTGGAAACAGTTTTAATGTATATATAGTGCCACCTGTTATTGGATTCCTAACATATGAACATGTGACAAATATATATTATCCAGCAAACCCCATCACCCCCATGGGTCCAGTGGTAATGTTACAGCCATAAGGCAGCACCTGTGTTTTCTACATGTTCACAGGTTTGGTGTTTTTTATCTCAGGCATTTCACTTAAGTTTTAAAGTCGTCATTTTGGAGAAAAAAATCCATTAAACCTAAGTTAAAATTCTTTCCTCACAGCGGTTTTCATTTTATGGGTTTGTTTCATGGGTGAAACAAGTGAAGAAAAAAACATGAAGCAAAACAGGGTTTGCAGGGTGATTATGAGCTTTTTACATAAAAAGTATGGAGTGATGATTGTTCCATTAAATACTTCAACACGTGGATCAGACTTGATACCATATATAATTCATGATTACAGTCGGAATTATTTTTGTGTCAATATAACAAACCATTTTATATTCAACACAATGTGCCCCCTTTTCCTTCATCCACAAGAATATATTCAGACAATTAACATGGCAAAAAAGCCTCAAACTTGTCACATTTAGTCGCACTTCTAGAACTTTTGTTCACTGTCTATTGACAGATGTCTCAAGCCTACATGTGTAATGTAGAACTTTGTGTCTGTCTGCAATAGTTTGGGAGATATGGAGCTTTTGAAATTTTAATTGCCCCTAATTTGCATAATTTTAAACATCATGACTATTCCAAACCAGGTGCTTAATTTCACCGGTAGGTGAGTCACCATGGCAAGTTTGGTGATTGGCGGAATAATAGTATCCGAGAAAAACTCTGGACAAATTTGGTCGTAAAGCAGAAAGAAAGAAAGAAAGAAAGAAAGAAAGAAAGAAAGAAAGAAAGAAAGAAAGAAAGAAAGAAAGAAAGAAAGAAAGAAAGAAAGAAAGAAAGAAAGAAAGAAAGAAAGAAAGAAAGAAAGAAAGAAAGAAAGAAAGAAAGAAAGAAAGAAAGAAAGAAAGAAAGAAAGAAAGAAAGAAAGAAAGAAAGAAAGAAAGAAAGAAAGAAAGAAGAAAGAAAGAATTGGGAAAAACAAAATGTCTGGGTTGGCACCCAGACATAATTAAGTAGTTCTGAAAAGGATCCTTGTACAACACGACGGAAAGAAAATAATGCAAATACTGTCGTTCCTCCTTTGAAAAAAAAATGAAATTTGGACATAAAAAACAACATTGGATCGATACAGATGTCTGCGTAGGAGATGGCCTCCAAGCAATCGACTTTGTAGACAGGGACAGAATAACGGGCATCACGTGCAGACCCTTGATACGATCTTATGTCAGGACCCAATCGAGTCAAGTACGGTCCAGCGGGCGTCTTCTTGCAGTGCCAGTCTTGAAATTGGAACTGGACTTGACAAAACAAATCAGAAATTTTACGCACTGGGTTTTTAGTATTGGCTCATAGGAAAACTTAACATGATTAGGCGTGGTCGAAGGCCCAGCAAACAATGTTGTTCTCTTATTTTTCCGATGGTGTCACAGCAAACAATCTAAAGGGAATCTGTGAATGTTTTAGCTTCGATCAATTGGATGGACAGGCTTTCAATATTTTGTGTCTGGCTCTGGGAAAGATTGTTGCGGGAAACTATTTCTGTGTATAGGCATCCATGCTGGAGCAGTCCTTCAAACGTGCTTCGGGCCTAATCACTTGCAAGCCAAACATGCTCGCGCTTTTCGAGACATGACTGAGCGATTGTTCTCGGCCGAGAGGTCAGGACCAAACACTTCTAAATGACTTTTGGTGGACTTTAGCTGCAGTAATGTTCGTCTGCCCACGTCCAAGGTTATAAGTATAACTGGGGGTTCAAAAGGAAAGCATTCTGAGTAAACACACTACTCTCACTCAATTAGAAAAAGTATGGTACGAGAATGTATTGAAGGAAAAGCACAAGCGTTTAAGTCGGATAATGAAGCACGTATGCTTGCTGCTTTGTGTCCAACAGCCATACGTCCAGCACAGAGCCAAACAGCTTGATATGCCGCTTTGAATGTCTGTGCAGACGGTAAACCATTAAGCCTGTGACAGAAATATTCCATTATATTTTGCAGCATATGGACTTCAGAATATGACATGCATCAGAATAATTAGGCCTGTTCGTAACTTCTTTACCACTTTGCATAACATTTCACAATGAATGATTGGTCATATACACAGCATTCTCTTTGCACGAGTTGCTAATATGTACAACTACAGTGCTGCACCGATACAAAATTGTGTATACAACCATATGTACCCTTTGTAAAGTTTTCTAAATATCAGCCGTCTTTAGGCCTCATGACGTCTTGTTTTTATTTGTAAAATTAACCCCAGGGACTCTAGACCAAAGATGAAATTTGTGAGAATTTTTTCATGAAGGATTATGGAAAGTTTTTTGAGCAAGGGTTTCAGGGGTAAAAGAGAAAGACACTTGATTTTGTCCAAAAATTAGACGCAAACCTGCAGTAAAATGACACTTTATCAAGTGTTTCAAAGTCCGCCATTTTCGTTTGACAGGTAACGCCAAGTAAATCAGGAAACCTACAGGTAGACTCGGGTGGCAACTATAGGTAGATAGACAACTTCTCGTCACACTAGAGCGCATGACTCGCTGGCAAATGGGTGAATTTTCTGCCACATTACTATCTGCTCCAGGTGTGACAGTAGTTGATAGATGGCTTCGAGGCTAAGGTCATCAGGTCACTGCGCTGTGCGTTCCAGCTTATGAGCGGCGTCCCGGTGTGGCCTGTAGTCATATCACTTGTCTTTTTCCCTTGACCTGAGCTACAGTCGAGGACCCACTTTACAAGCTACCGTCATAATTGCTTATTAATTTACAACTCTGAACTATACATCGTTAGATGACTCTGCATAGCTACCCAGGGGATATGTATGCGAGATCTGCCTCGGTTTCCCAAGGCTAGTTGCCTGAAGGACGATGATAACCATTGCATGAAAACACGTGGGAGCGAGATACAAGTGAAATATATATCAAAGCGTAAATCCTAGGTTAACACAGATTCCCCCCTTAGCATTTTATGATACCCAGAGTAAAGTCTGAACAGACTTGGGGCGGTCAGTTCGGCGACATCCCCAGAACATACACGTCAGAACTACTTGGCTTAAGAATCCCTGATGCTTGCCAGGGCCCAAGGTTGAAGCTCTTCTTCTGCTATTAAAGTCAAAGTCAACCGTACTCTTCATCTTTTAACAATCACGTAGGGGACTACATACGCGGCCCGGGCCATCCTTCATCTTGTGTTGCTCAAGTCAGTCTACTTGAGCATAACCTCAAACTGTCAATGCGGCCCTAACATTTGCTCTAGTGTTTCTGTGTAAATGCTCTTGCCAAACAAACCTTGAATAGTTTGTATGTACATAGGGGGCTCACAGGCTTGCCACAAGTATACGGTATTAATACGTATGTTGAGTCAGTTTATTGAATAAAAGCCATGTATGGAGGCACGCTGTTTGTGTTCCATTCGTGAAGAGCCCTTTGCCCGAAAAGCAAATGGCAGTCTCCATAGGATTTTCGGCCCATTGACGAAAAGTCCCGCGGGTTTGAAGAGGCTTTACGGGCACATGTGCACTTGACATAGGAATAGGAGTGTGAGTCTTTATCAACTGAAGGATTACATTGAATTAGTTTGGGGCTACAATATAAAGATATTCCAGAAGTCCACTTAAGCAATTTTAACACAGGTACTGAATTTTCTGAGAGAAACATTCGATGCTTGGCTATTGGTGCAGTCAAGGGTTGCATACCGTTGGATTTTATAAAGTTGCCCTATGTCACATTGCCACAAGTGGTCATGCTCTATCAAAGACGTATTTATCCTGTTAGAGACACAATAAACGTTTCTTTTTCTTGCTAATGGCTTTTAAAGAGGGATGTGTATTCCTTTTATCACGTCAAAGGTACTTTGTGCAACAAAAGAGGACGTTTCAGTCGCTAAAATACAAAAGATTCCTCAAAGATTTGTCCTGTCATACTACTATTGTAATGAGCCCATTTATTTTTTGTTCAAACCGTCTTTACGCTTCAACTCATCAATAAACACGAGACAGGTAGGACAGGAGAACTTTTCTCCAACCTCTCGTTGATCTAGGTAGCCAATTTTCTTACTCCTTCAAACAAAACCTATTCAGCTCTGCCACCCATTCCAATTTATCTCGCTCGCGATCTTCTCTTCGCAAGGAAGAGATATCATCTCAGCGTCTCGTTTGCTGGGCTTATCTCGCGAGACCCGAAAGGACTTTGGCGTCACATTTCTCATTGAATAGACAATAATAATCAGAAAGGGGTATAGTTTAAGGACATCAGTGGTTGATCATATGTCATCAATTCTAGTTTTCTCGAACATTTCTAGTTTTTGGTTCAACATGAAATGACTGATAAATACTCAGTGTCGACCGTCCCTAAGTGCCCAGATTTAAATTCCAAACTACATTATTTTGGATCTCGTGTAGGTGTGCATATTCAAATTGTGGCTGCCCTTCCTGATGTGACGAGGGCATTTGGATCATGGCAGTTTTTTTGTTTTTGTTTTATGTTTCTTTTTTTTTGGGGGGGGGGTCAAAAACTTAGGGGCCAAAGCATTTTTTTTTTCAAACAAGGAACCGTTTTGGAGATAAATGCAGCAACCCCCCCCCCCCCCCGAGTCGTGTACTAAATCCTACCACTTGCTGGGTTAGCGCTAGGAGTTGTACAACTGTAACTAGTTTGACCCAAGTGACATAAATATTCTAGTCACCTTCGGTTCCATTGGCCAATCACGGGACGAAATCTTTTGAGATGTTTTTCTGGCAATACCCGTGGATGAGGCATTGAAGCTACAATCGTGCATCGAAGTACATACAATTTTTCTCATAGGAGATAATTTTCTGTTTACCCAGATGCAAATTTTGTTAGCCTGTGGCAAGTGACTTGCACCAACCCATAGATGTTGCCAGTGTCCATGTAAACCGTCCTGTAAAATATCACTGTTCAGACAACGCTGTGTTGGAAAATTTAAAATGGGTAGCTTACTTTGAGTACACCTCATAGCTACTTTTAATTTACATAATATTGCAAACCATGCTTATTTTACATTCGAATGAGTCCATTTGCCCTGCACCAGAGATGATATGTTGTATGACATTACCCTTGCAACAAGAATATCAATTTCCCAGCGAGGTTCTGTAAAGTTGGCTTGTTTCCCAGTGCCCTGACGGTTTGCGATGTTCTCTCACCTAAGTCGTCATGCTGGTACCGGCCATTCCCAAAACCAACACAGGTAAAAAGTGGCCTATGGGCGAAACCATTAAAATGATTTATGACTTTCTGTATGTTTAATGGTCTTTGTCTCCACGTCTGTCTATCCTACCTCTCGTTATGCTCATGCGGGGCAAAACGTCACCAAACCTAAGGAGAGGACTCGCTTTTTGAATAGAATTTTGTTGACTGTGCCTGGTGTGGTTTAGTGGCCGTACCTTTAGTCGCAGCCGCATTATAGATCGATTTTGTGCCCCCTAACAAGAGATATGCGTGGCAGGCGATCAGCATGTTCAGTGCAACTCCTCAGTTTCCTTAGGTATATCTTTTGTACATGTAATTACTGTAGCTCGTGCCAAATAAGGTATAGGTGTATATAGTTAAGCTTTATCGTCTTGCCACCGGTTTGATTTTTTCTCTTGAGCACCAGCTATGTGCAAAGAGAAATAGTTCACTATGACCTTTGGCCTGGACATGGAAGGGTGGTCTGTGATGTGTCGAGTGTGCCAAATAATGCGTGTAGACCAACTGCCGGGTGGAACTATATCAATTACATAAACTAATTCCAAATAATGACGTAATTAGAGACTTGACAACCATGGCATGCCAACTAGCTTGCACACGGTCAGTTTCAAACTAACAAGAAATGGTGATCGCGCGAAAAACGATGTTTCTCGCTGGAAATTGTGAAACAATTATTCGCACTAAGGGTTGTTTTAGAGGCCCCAACCCTGATCGTCGACAAAAAGTGTTCTTAGAAATATCTATCTGTCCAAGTCTCTGTAACTGGCTCATATTTATATGCCTCAGCTTGGTTGCAGGCTATCTCCTGTCTGGTAGTCTGTGGTGTTCGAAGCACTGCAGGCGGATTGCAGACACTATGATAATGGTGTCACAGTTGAATGTCCTGTTCCGTGACCTTCATTACCACACGACATGTATTATACAAATAAATCCAGAAAATGATTCTTTAGACCATGGAAGCCTGCTCCATGGAGTAAGATCATGGGTGTGTCACTCGATCAAAGATATCTGGAGGGTGGAATATGTATCAGCTCAGATGTCTGTATTCAAAATTCAGGGTAAGCCGAAATATCTTCAAGTTTATACGGGTCAAATTCAATGTCAGCTATCATTCAGCAGCTCAAAGAATTCTGTTTATATGTTGCTATTTCGTGGAGGGCATTTGAGTCACAATGTAATACTCAACACAACCTTGTATACCTATTGGCTCCTTGTGCATGAAGCCCTCAAGGTTTGTTATAAATCAGTGTATGTGTCTGTACAGACAGTTTAAGGGTAGAAAATTTGGCGCCAAATAGGCTAGTTAGTATAGATGTGGTCTTCGATTGTCATACCTGCTGGCCACCCTCAATTGAAGTTGCACTGGTAATCTGTCTGATTGACTTCAAAGACTCGTGGTTTATGTTTCAAAATTTTGACGAAATTTGCTGCCACGGGTCCCGGACGGCTGGTGCTGGCTGGTGTATCACTCAGAGAATAAATAATTGGCCTAGTACAAACAAAGTTTGTTGACTTCGGTGACACATTCACAGGTTTCAGAGTTCCCAAGAAGTGAAATTCTTAATCATGATATTGGTCACATTTGACCACAGAAAGTACACAACGGGCAACTACGAACATTGCGTCAATTTTTCCCCTGCACAATTGTTAAGACACCTATTGGTCTGAACAACTGCAATCAGACGGTACAGTTTATTTCAAATAAGGGCACGCTTTCATTGATCCTGAAAATATGTTTCAGACTGTAAATTGTTGCTAAACTTCTCAGGTCCCCAGTCGTCGTTTCATATTTTGCGATACAAGATGGGCGGTGACGAGGGAATAAGATCTGCCATTTATCTCTGACAAACAAGTCCCCACCAGATGGCATCTTGACAGTGTTGGTTACAGAAAAATGCAGCAGTTTTGAAGATTCCCTGTTTTGCTCCCAAGCAGAAGAGAATTTTTAGTAACATAGTTCTTAGAGAAAAACAGGTATGGAAGCAAACTTTTACAGCTAATGAGAACAGCTTCATAAAGCGTCGATACCTCGGGCAAAATCTGTCAATTCATTGCCGAAGGATGTACGTACGAGTCTTACTCATAAGTACAACTCTGTTTAGATATGCATACGTGACTGGCCGGTTGCCCTCAAGGAACTAATGCAGGTCCCAGGCAGAACCAGTAAACACACGTAACTTGAATTATGCGCAGCGTTCCTGTATACCCACGCGTAGGTTTTTGAGCTCTTTGTGAATCTAGTATGTGTCCAAGTGCCAGTATGGTGACAAGAAGGGACGAAAGGACAGACAGAAACCATTACAAATACGCGTGTTGATTTTACTTTGAAACGTTTTTTCTGCTTTTTGGTATATATATATATATATGGGTGTTTCTGTATGTGCAAACAGTCAAACTGAAATTAACTTAAAATTCAAATTAAAATTGACACCGTATTCTATTCGTCCAAACTGTTATGAATTGTCTCTCTGTCTCGAAGCCAAAGCAATGGATTTTCATACATTTTGTGGTTCTTCTTTTGGGACTTTGTCCATGTTTAAAAGTTTGCCCCCTGGGGGATGAGTATCGTTAAATGTACCAATATTTGTGCAACCCTGCTTGTGGCTGTTAGGGACTATCAGTGCCTCATCCATCATTACACACAATTAAGTAGCATGATGTTCTGGCACCCGGCGAGTTCACGCCTCTCCAGACCAGACACCCTGAACACTCTCGTCATATTTGTTGATGTGTACGTGGGGATCATTTTTTATTTGAACTAGAGGTAGTAAAGTTTAGTCATTTTAATTTTTCTATTTTAACGATGTGTATGGAGTGTGGGAGTGCGACGAAAATGTTTGCAGATCCAGACCTGATAAGCGATCATTTTGGTATATTTTTCAATGTAGTGGGTATGGCTACACTCAAAATTGCTTGTTTGTAGTGCCATCAATGCTAGTAGATGAAATGGTATGATGTTGTCCAGTATTCTTGAACAGCTGGTTTTGTCAAACATACAAGATATTTGTGGTCATGTGAAGTACTTTGTGTGTTTATAATGTTTAATATTAAAAGTGTTTATAATGACGGGAAGTCAATACTAAGCGTTGTTTTTATGGTGTATTTGCAGGTGAGATCCGCTGTTACTGCAATGATGCAAGTTGTGTAAGAACTGGATATATGTGCAAGTCTACCGTTGGAAAGTGTTTTACCCAACTCACATATGAGAGTGATGCATCCAAATCTTCCCATGGCTGTGTGGACTTTTTGCCCCCTCCTGACAGGGAGGTGTGTGAAGGGCAAGGGGACATTATTAAAACAAGGAATGGTCCCCAGGAGTGGCCTATTCTTATGTGCTGCAAAGATGATATGTGTAATTACATGAATTTTGATATCAACAATATTTCACCTGTAAATACAAAGTCTAATGGAAGTATTTTAAAAGGTAAGCTGCATTTATGTCCATTTATTAAGTTTTCCTTGATTTACTTGCTCATCCATATTTTGCTGCTGATAGAACTCTATTTAGCTAGAATGGTGATGGAAAAATATTTTCAAAAGTAAAAAAAAGTTATTTAATTTGTGCAAATTCTTTAAAAAAAAATGGACATTCAACGTCAGCAAGATGTAACTTGAATCAAGAAACCTGCGATGCATACTGTACAACACTGTCTT
This sequence comes from Hermodice carunculata, assembly GCA_964020975.1. Lineage (NCBI taxonomy): Eukaryota > Metazoa > Annelida > Polychaeta > Eunicida > Amphinomidae > Hermodice > Hermodice carunculata. The sequence goes on along the minus strand of CAXHWN010001134.1, from coordinate 79,113 downwards.
TGAAACACACTCACTGCAGGCATCCGCAGTATCATTGGGTTCCAGGGTTTCTAATCCAAAAATATTTTGGTAGTTTTTAAATGTTAGAAAAGTTCGACCTGCAGGTGATTAAATGGTAGATGTTTGTTGGTAGTGCTTTGCGCATACCTTACCCAATGCCAACCATGTAAGTAGTTTGAGGTCCGCCAGATGCTTTACAATTAACCTGTTTGGTTTTTGCTTCTTACATTCGCTATTTATGTAATAACTACAAGGTTAAAATATACCTTAGTATTACATATAGCAAGGACGTGTAGCCTCCTTGCATACAGCTGGAGGATTCAGCACAAATTGAAGTGAATAGGCAGCTTGGTGACCGATATATGTCAATTTAGGGCCAGCCCACTGCCCGCAGCCGTCCGCTTCACAAACCCGAAACTGGAGGGGTTTGAAACCCCACTGTGAGGAGGCTGGCCGCACAGGCAAAACTTGCGCATCGCGTGTCTGTAGTGAAATGAATCTGGTCAGTATTTTATAAAGATAAAGATAAAGCCACAGAGCTGCAGGCCAAACATGAGAGTTGTATCATATAACAGAGGCTTTAGTCCAATGTATCTATAGCTGAGATTGTCATAAATGTCACATTTATATTAGTCGTTAAATTTATGCAGCGGTTCCTCAGACTATCTAGAAATGCTGGGGACTGTTATTTGCCTTTTGTCCGTACCAATCCATGTTCACCAAAATCAACAACACATGGGGTTGCAGAAAGATCATTCGGAAAAAGGACCGTGCGGAAATATTATATTGTGTGGTTGTCCTGCGAGGTTTGCATATGCTCTTAAGATTTGGATCATATACTTTTTGTTGAGTATGTATGCAGGTTACTAAAGTTTGTTTTGCTGGCATTCTCCGAGTTCAGCTTACTTTCTGTATGTTGTTTGAGTGTGAGTAATGAAAATGTTTGGCGCATACTCCAAGGACAACATGCTTAAATATTGATTACATATGGATCTCTTGTCAACAAAACTGGCTTTAGTTTCCATTGTTGATAGCTCGTGCTTCGTCAGTCACTTTTAGTGTTCCTACTTTGATGTGGTTTTCATAAAACAGAAATCAAAACCTGACCTAACAGACTATATATATATATATATATATATATATATATATATATATATATAATATATATATATATATATTATATATATATATATATATATATATATATATATATATATATATATATCAACAGCATGTAACCTCTGGTCAAGAGTGCTCATCGGCACACTTGTGGGACAGCATCAAAACCATATGCCCCAAGCACATTGGATAGGCCCAGGATTCTTGATAGATGGGACTGAGTTCAAGTTAAAGCGAGGACATCGTGTTGTGAAAATTCGGTATTATGACGAGTTCAAATGATCGTCATTTAATGTTGCCGTGCTTGGCGGAGAGGCGTTTTAGTGATACATACGAAAGCTCAATGAGTAAGGCCAATGATAACGGCTACATGACAAGTGGTGCCACTCTTAAGGTGCAAAATGTAGCCGCTTGCTGCAAATATGTTAAAAAAAACGTTTTCATTGGTTGAATTATGCAAAGAAATGACGTTTCATTTTGTATTAAGGCATGCATATTTTGTCATTAGACCTACACCTAAATCATGTCTGAAGAAAAATTTTGTAAAGTGCTTCGTTCCCCAGCAAGCATGGAGGTTTGGAGTCTTCTCTCGAAATATCCTGGTCCAACTTCAGGCAGAATACAACTGATAGAGTGGAAGTTGGTCTTACTTTTTTCTACAAGATTGAGTTGAACCAGGCTGGTCTTATGAATAATTCAGCCCCCAGTGACAATAATGCACGCAGAATCAGATTTGATCTTTCACATTGTAAGAATATGAAAGACCGCCTGTGAGATTTGTTCCTCTATTTTATTGCGAAAACACGGTCTTCTCAGTCAGTGAGCGGGCGTTTATGAAATTCCATGCTGATTATTTATTATAACAATGAGCCCTAGGTGACAGCATGGAGAGCAGAGCAATGATAGATTGGCTATGCAATTGGTGTTATCGCGGAAGCTTTAAACTTCTGCCTCTCTTAATTAAACATCGATTTATAAGTGCAAAGGTGTCTTTAATACACAAGAACTTATAAAGTCAACAACGTGTCGAGCGCTTGCAGTACTTTTTTTTGCAATCAGAGCTACCATAGCTAGCTTAAACCAACTGAAACGATATTTAAGTCGCGTTAAAAGGTACTTGATGTAGTACTTTACAGTGATTGATGCCTTGTGATTACAGCAGTTTTTTTTGGGGGGGGAGGGGAGGGGCTGTTGTGTGCGTTTCAGAACTGTGACAGTGTACCTATTTGCTCCAGTATAATGTGAAATACGAAGTTTGTACTTTTAAAGGACTCGGCATTGCAAAAACTCTCAAGAATTTTTTTATGTATATTTTCCTTTTTTTCTTTTACTGTTATATTTCAATTCTTTCAATCCTTTTTTTTTTTTTTTTAATTTGATCATATCACTTATTCTGGCAGGCCTTTTGGCAGTAAATTGCATTTTGGTTCGCTGAAGTGAGGAGATCAAAAGAGGAAAGGGGCTCTTGAGGGAGATGGAGTCGTCGGTTTGAACTGTTGGTAACCTGTGTTGGTCATCTACCAACTGGTTAAGACCGAAAAAGCTGCTTCAGTCTCGCAAAATCATAGACTGAGACTGTTTTGACATAATTTGAGCTAAGCTGTAAATACTTGGACAGGTATATACGTATTTTGAAGTACTCGACCTGAATGAGTAGATAGCAAATTGGCAGCAGTTACTTGGACAGGCATGTGTGCCAATGGCCGCAGCGAGCCAATATTTTAGTAGTACCATTGTATTGTGAGAACAGAAGGGTACGTTTAAGCTTACAACGTTGCATGAGAAACGCGATGGCTTTTTTCCGTACCTTTGACACGCAAGCGCTCGCCAAGCGCTCACCAGAGCTGGGAATCGAAGGCTGGGGAATCTATATGTGTTTCATACAGCGACTGGCACTTTCCCCATGTCCCAACATGTAAAAATCGTCTGCTCGTAAAGCTTGGTTGCGTTTTACTTGCAGAATGTGAATCAAGTAAACGGAAATGGAATGGACTTTATGGGGTCAAGTCGCAATGAGGCGCATGCTAACACTATTTGAGAAAGCTGTTTCACAAATGATGACCAAAATATGAATTAGGTCACCACACCAAAGCAAAATTATACTTAACGGTAGTAGGTGAATGCTGTAACTGACCAGAGTGATATATGGGGTGTTGGAAAACTTTTGCAAATCTACTACAAAACTCGGCAGGTAATGCTAGTAAGCCAGCTTGTAATGATTCCAGGACCGGCTAAGGTGAGCTATGGCATTTTACACGGATGAAAGTTAAAACCTTTTTATTCGATATAAAGTTATCGAAGTATTTGATGTGTCATTTGTGTCAAAATGGGAACAGCAGCTTCTACCCCGTGTTGTTGTTTGGCAGTGACTCCCCATAGGACCATCTGTATGGACATCAGTTATGCTGGGCAGAGATGACAGGCACAAACTGGGTTTGACAGGCGCAGAAATGTATTGGGTTGTCCATGCCGAGAGGTTTCAGGGCGAAAGAAGGTCAACGTAATGAGGGAAAGCAGACACCCTAAGTTGAGAGGGTATCGTTAACAAAGCAAACTCACTTGAGCCCTGGGGCATGTAACACCTTATTATTTCTCTCTGAGGAATGGATGTCAAGCGGCCATTATATGTGATTGCTGCGCCATCTGTTGTTGAATTGCCGAGGTATTTCAACCTGCCAACTGGATTCTTTTGCCTGTGACATCAGCAGTGTAAACTTTACAAGTCTGTCTCTACACTCCCCAAATAAGAGCCTTATCTTTACTCCCGATAGGAATCATCAAGCAGTGTCACTTCATTTGAAGGGCACCATGAGATAAAAGTAGTGTAAATTTACAGAAACTGACTGTGTGCCTCTATCAAGCTTGTGACAGACAGACTGCTCAAATGCAGTTTTTGCACGCAATAGGTTTCAGGTCACAGGGAAAACCCTGGCGTGGAAGCAGTATACCGCCACAGTAGAAGCTCACAAATGCCATCTCAGTAAAGAGATCATGTCTGTATTGAAGAGCACAAATGTACAGTTCGCCTTTGTTTATGTTTGATCAAATTCTATCCCCCAGTAAGACTACATTTTTTTTACATCCTTTAGCCGGCTTAAAATAGAGATTCCACTATGCGTTTGCAACCTGGCTGTGTATCTGTCTTAACACTAATAATACAAATAACACTACTTTGCAGGCTCCCCCCCCCCCCCAGGAAATTCTAAAAGAGTAGGGGTTGCCAAAATGGTTACAATGGAAAATTAAAGCCCCAGCCTCCTGTACAATATAATGGGGAGACCAAATTTAAAGCCCTCAATTTTGATGTAAAGCCCTACAATTTTACGGCTTTGGGGAAAACCCTACCTTGGTTTTTGAAACCTAGTGCAACGGACATTGTTATTATTGACGTTCATGAATTGTAGTAGACACTGTCAAGTGTCAATGTCACACAGACTGCAAGTTTATTGTATGATATGTAGTGCTTACTCTAATATGAGATTTCAGCAAACTCGCCCAATTTTTGCATGGGAATTGCAATTTTAGGGGCTTCTAAATTTTATAAAGGGTAGACAACCCTGTGTGCAACTTGGCATAAATCATTTACACCACGGTTGTTGTCAGTCGGAATGTAAGTATCATGACTAGGCCCACTGACCAGCTGTTACCAATGATATAAAGGGAAACACGTTGAAATGCACATTCTTTTATTCCTGCACTTCAGGACGATTCCCTGAAATCCACAGCTGTCCTGCAGGAGGATAGATGAGATAAAATAGTGTAACAGTGACTTGACCCAGTCTGTACTGGAAACAAAAACAAGCATTTTGACCTGTTGTTAATACACGGCTTTGGTGATTCTGATCGAAGGCAGAAAACGTAACGAAAATAAAATTATGTATATACCCATAAACTCACATACCAACTTGACCATCTGCATTGGAATGAAACTGACCAAACAACATAAATGGTTTAAGTGAAGTAATGTTCTAGTGGAGATAGGCCATCGCAACATTCTGGCATCTGGTGCATAGGCCTAAATGTGAAAGGAAGCTATGACTTCCCACCCAATTTAATGCAGCAGTGTTGCATATTAATACAGAGAACCACTGCGATCTCATAGGCCAAAAACTAGAGCACCATAATAGTTTAAAAAAGTGTGTCCCTTCATTTGATCGGTAATAGCATTATCCCGCCGTTTTTTTTGGGGGGGGTGTTTTTTGGTTTTTTGGGTTTTTTGGGTTTTTTTTTTGTTTTGTTTTGTTTTGTTTTTTTTTTTTGCGAAATGCAGTACATTTTTTTCATTGACAAAATGAGTACAGCCATTTACTCTGAACTTTTTGATGAGCAATTAATAGATGGATCAAGTTCAATATTTTCACTGTTTTGGAGTTTTTACCACTTAGTAAGTCTGTTTCTATGAATGGAGATTATAGCTGGTCGTATATCCGATTCTTGCCTTAGTGGTCTGGACATTTGACGTGTCTATTCTTTGTTTTAGTGTAGTATGCTATATTGCGAAGAAGGTCAGACAATACAATTTTGTAACATATCTTCTGCGTTTGACTTAAACTTTGGCCAATATAATGGACTGGTGGGTTAAAAGAAAGACAGGACTGGATATCTAAAGGAACAGGCGGGGCGTCCTAAGATTCGGCAGGGTTGCTTACTAATTGGTATGGACTGGTAGTCCGTCTCAATTGAGAGAAATTTCAGGTAGAATTCCGTGCAGATGCCTTACAGCCTCACTCCATTCCCTGGACGACGTGTAACTGATAAACATGTTGAGGAATATTGACTATAATTGATGGTACCTCGAGCAGTAACGACTACCCGACGACCAAGGGCGTGTGGCCGAGAAACTCGGCCCGTCAACCTCGTCTGATCCGCACAGCTGCCCGCGTAGATTAAGTTACCACGAAAGTACAAGGCATCAAAATATTTACATTTCTCTGGCTCTGCGTTGTTTTAAGCAAATCCATTGATGTCAGATTAAGAGGAAATGGAAAGATTAACTCGGGTTCTTGACGGCCGGCTATTTGGGCCTCGTCTTGCCTCAACAATTTATTTCTTGGGGATGCTTTTCGGTTCCAAGTGTTTCTTGCACATTTTACAAGCTCCCTGTGACGTTCTGCCTGGTATCAAGGAGCTTGGAACTATCCTGCGGGACCCAAACGGTCAGAGTCAATGGATACAGGATGGGCAATGCATCGGGAATCCACTTTTCTCCACCTAACACAGCACACATTTGTTTGGCGTCTTCTTTCTATTCGCTAGCTTTATGGTGATTACGTACTCCAATTCATGGATACAGCAACGCTGTTAAATGCCAAAAATCAGTGCCTTTTCCCAGACCCAGTGTCTATCACTGTACAAGTGTAGGCTGATATGCGTCTGCCTGAAGTCCGACGATGGCCATGTAGTCGCGACCGAGAGACTTCATCTGATGCCAGTGCCGACCTCTTGGGGAAAATACGGTACTTGGCTTATTGCTCAGAACATGCTCCATCTAACCGTCTACACAATGGAATGGTTAGCCCAATGATCGCGCTATCTGGCTCGTTACTTCCCGGCCGTCGAGTTTCATTCCTGGGTTATTTGTTACAATCCCCAGAAACCCAATCATGGATCCCTAGAAGTTCCCGTGTTCAATTTCATGTAACAGTTGTCACTGTAGCTTAAATAATAACACCCAATCGAGCATTCTCTTGGCAATTAGGTAGCCCCCTTGGAGACCCAAAAGAAATTGCAATTTTATGGGCTGATCGTCAAAATGATTTTTACATCCAATATTGGTGTATTCATTCCTGATTTATAATCTAATTTTGTGTAGTACATTGTCGTTATCCGTTCAATTACTGCTAATTCAGAAAGTAAGAGAGTAGCGCTGATCCATATAGTGGGTAGCACTGTGTCTACGTTCGATACTTTATCAAGTGTCCATTTCTACTCCCCCAATGTATCGTGGAGCCAAGGCTGCATGTGGTTTGTCTGTACATACGAACCACCTACTGTATTCTGTGCGACGCATTGCTGAAATTGCAGATCGGATGTCTCATTTATGAAGCTCCAGTAATTTCGTATAAAATCAGAGATAGAAATACGCGCAGTATTTCCGCTATACTATTGTGCAGAAAATCATATAACATACTTGTGGTGTAATTTGATCAGACATGTGACGGTGGTGAAGGTATTTTACTCTTATTACTAGTTAGGGGAAATCTAATCGTGTCACATGGACAAAGGGTTAATCGTAAGATGTGGATCCAGATCAATGTCACGGTGGGTCAGCGTGATGCTGTTTGCCTGCGATTATCAACTGGATCACTCCTTAACCTTCTCACACTCCCATTAAGAAATGCATTCCATCAATTTCCGCAAGATGCCATTTGTGCTTGCGTTCTATGTGGCAATTAGAAGAGTGTTCTGTTGTATTTTTACGGAATTTCCGTGTGGTGTTGAACAAGCAAACGCCAAAATGTTGACTTCAGAGAGGGAACCAGCTAAATCAAAGTGCTGAACCAGCGCCAAGGTTTCTATGCTGATGGTACCAATATGAATTATGGCGCTGGTCCACTTAGGCAAATATTTGACACGCGTGTTGACATGCAAGAAGCTCAAGGGATAATCCTGTTTCAAGATGAGTTACCGTTCGGTAACGCGAGACTTCAGGGTGAGTGAGCGTGTCAACAAGGGCCGCCACTAATTGAGATCGTTTAAGAGATAAGTTGATCGTGTTTGGAAACAATGTGTCAGTCAGTTACATGTTAACTCATCTACTTCCCATGTGATCAGTCATTATTTCTGAGCATCAGAAACAGCTACGAAGTTCCAGGTGGAATGATACGATTGACTGTGTGGCATACCAAAACAAGCCCGCTGTATATCCTTATATGTAGATGTTGGACATACATCAGTAGATCTCCTCAAAATCAGAACTTCGAATTTATGCAGCAAGACCTGGTCTAATAATACGAATTGCAAGAACCTGAAATTGGACAAACTATTTCTTTATGATATATGTTATTTGCTTCAAATATCATCCATGGCAAACTGAACGCCATTATTGTCTCGCCAGCGTTAGCTCTTGGCGAGACTCACCACTCACTTTCCGGACGTCTTTCAACCCAAAACTTTGGCGTGACATTATTTCACTCACTAGATTAGATTGGGCTTTCATACTTGGGTAGATGTCACAGTGACTAGAAATGTGTGGTATCAATGTGGCTCTTTATTGATCATGTTGTTCTAATTGAACATTGAAGAAAAACTTTAGAATGACATTTTATCGTAAACTGGATATAAGTAGGGCTTTCATATTGGGTAATATGGTTTAGAGCAATCATCACTAGAGACATGTGCCATTATGTAATGTATTTATTATTTTATTTTCTTTTTTTTTTCTTTTTATTTTTATTTTTTTTTTTTTTGTAAATTACATATGACCTCTATATGTCAAAGGTTAAGGTCATTTGGCCATCAGAGATGTTCATCTGGTCAGAATTCGGGTAATATCATCTGATTATAATCTTGTTGGACTCAAATTGTCGGAATTGTAACAGTGCACATCTTTGTAATTCACATGTGACCTCTAAACGTCAAGGTCAATGTTATTTTGCCCATCTGAAATATTCATGTGGCCGTAACTCGTCCATTTTTAAGGGTCAATGTCGATTTTTATACTTCAATGGCCATTTTGGTTTTTTAAAAATTGTTATGATCCCATTAAATATATTGAGATGTATTCTATACATACAATACTTATATGAATATCATTATAACGCTTGACCTTACAATTACATTGCTGGCGAATGCTGGTGAATAGTTCACACCCACCCCCACATGGCTCTGGTGTTATTTTTTTCGCTTTATTTATACGCTGATCTATTGTTGATGGAAAAAAATCCCAACAACTCAGACTTATGGTCAGCCTAAAATGAAGTCATTCAGAGAAAAAGATTTTTTGCACGTATGGGAATTAAGCAGACGAACATCTATCTCTTTAACGGCGACCGTGTGTCTGACGGACGCCTGTACACCAAGATGTCTGATCACAACCTAGATATATCCCAGGGCCAATTGCAGAGGCACGTTCCTTATTTTGAGTAGGAAGGTCCATCTCGATCGAGCACAGACAACTATGTGGCGATTGTGATCGTTTTGGGTAGATATATGGATAACTACACAGAGTAAAGAATGGTTCTTGAGACGGAATTCAACTTGTTTCCCCAGGAGAGATTCTCAGTTTTGAGTTGTCATCTTTGTGTCAGCGGAGCATCTCCTCGGCGCCGAGTGCGAGGTCCACGCTTGAAACCAATATCCATTAGCGACATAGCATGAAAGCATTTTGCCGTTTTTCTGTCAAAGTGCGTGGGATATTAACTGTGCTTTTGCTGCAGTTATGTGTCACATTTGCAAGATCATGGATTATTTCTTCCTCTGTCTCTAATATGAAGCCTCGGTTTGAAATGACTGACGAGAAATTGAATATTTAGATCACATGACTATATGTAACAATGGATTAGCAGATTTGATTTCGTAAATAAACCTGTTAATATATGTACATTGAAAACTTAATGCCGACAGGATAATTTCTGCATTCACAATGGTGAAGCCTGAAGTATATCGATGTGAAGTAATTAAGTTGGAATGTTAGCCACATGAATGGTTTGCTCGAGTTTGGCTGATGGCAAAGCGAGACTTTCTGACCTCGGCTCATGGTAAACTACACACGGGAGCTCCATTGGCTAAGCGGTCTTTGAAACACTGCTGCAGTCTTTCAGAACGGTAAACAGTAGTATGCATAACCGCGGGGTTTTGACCCGACCTCAGCATATATCTCCAAAGTGCCCCCATGCTCGGCTTGAGATCTGCGCTGGAGTTTCACGTATAATTAGAACCAAATCATCGGATCTGGTCACAAAATTCACTGCATGGTTCCCAGTTTGGCAGCAACACAATCCCCAAACTGCTAAGCTTGGGGCCCTTATAGTCATAAAACAAGTAAAACCATAAATGTGACTGGTTGGTATGCATTCACCTCGAGATTGGCTACTCCAGTCTCTCCACATTTCTTCCCACACTACTGGGCCCAAGATACCCCTGTCCATTCCGGTTATCATGCCATGCCGTTTTAATTATCAGGTCCTGGAAGTGATTATCTATTTTGACGTTGTCAGACAGAGATTGTGATAAGTGCAAGCAGAGGGCACAAGTGAATGATAAAGTGGGACCCGGTCTGTATTGGACGGACTCTGCACCTTTTCTTGGCTACCTGGTGAACACGGAGCAACAACAAATGGCCTAAATATTTCTGTCTTAGCTTTCAAATAAGTCTGCCTTCCGTAAGAAACTCGCCCAGACTGATTCGTGTGCTCACATGGATGGGCACTTTGCATGAAGTCATAGACATAATATACACAGATCCCTGGTGATTAGATTTGAGTAAGTACACATAGTAAGGAGCTTGGACTTGGGTTTCCTAAGACAGTTATGCAATGTGGCTTAGGTCAAATATAGGTCATGTCAGATCGAGCCATTAGTTGCCATATTGATATGGAACGGAGCTTTCTTTATCCCCATGATACCTCTCTGGACTTTTCACTCGTGGCTTATGGTAGCTTGTGTTGTAATCGGTCAATGAAAAGAAGTTCCTACGGCAAGCTTGCAGATCTTTTTGGTTACCTTTCCGAGGTCCTGCTGCAATTGCCAAAGAGTTGCTTACGGACAGCTTGAATATGGTCCCACAGAACGCAATGCAAGGCAAATACGATGTCACAGTCAGTTACCCAAAGGCTGTGTGCAATTCCAATCACGCATTCATGTTCGACCCGTCATGTACCACATTTCCACTTTAAATGGCTTTATTTTGACATCAGTATGACTTGTTTTGCATGTGTTTAAATTCATTTTAAAGATAATGGCTACAGTTTCATACAAGTTTAAAGACTTGCTTTACAAAATTGAATTAAGGTTTTAAGATTTTTTTGTTTGTTTTTATTGGTTTTTTTTTGGGGGGGGGGGTCGTTTAATGGGTTGCCATGCCAGATGACCATTTCTCTCTCTCGAAACAAGATCGCGACATCAACTGGAAGGCTCGCTGATTTAGTCAGTCTTTGGCATCTTTGTGTGTCAACCTATTAAAAGGAGCACGTGTTCCGAAATGTAGAGTTCGAAACATGTGCTTCCTGAGGTTTACAAATAAACATTGTATCTATCCGGATGGCCTTATGGCGCAAGGATCTGCCATATTTGCCTGGTGTTATAATTTCATCAGGATTTATATGTTTATGGAATGAAACAACACAGGTGGTGCAATAAGCTCAGCTGATTCGCTGGATCAAACCATATGGAAATCACATGGGAAAGCTTGTCAAACTTGCGGATTGTATGAAATTAAGAAATACATACTTCTCGTTGGCTTAATGTTATATTTTAGTATAATAGGCTTTTCATGCCTGAATTTTATTTGGGCTTTAACTTATATAAACTTGTTTTGACTAGAAAAATTGTCGTTTTGGGTTTTCGGAATTTGCACAGGAAAATACCCGCTGACGAGTTATCGATACTGTCATTCAGACTGCTTCGATCCGAGAGGGTTGATTTTCGTGTGCCTTAATTTGAGTTGATTTGATTGCAAATATAGTTTAAGCATTTTGGTCATCCTAAGCTAGGTATTTTAGTAACAGAAAGGTTGATCGGTTTATATGAGGTTGGCATGGAAAAGTATGTTGAACTTTAACATCACGTTCACGGAAATGTCTATTGTTTCACAGCTGTGATTTATTTGATGCCATTTATTTCAGTATATATTGCATTTATGCATGTTTGACAAGATCACCTGCCCAGCACTTATGTAAATTGTCAGTAACAACTGACTATATCTTTGTTCGCGACACATGTATTAGCATGCTAACTAGGACGGGCAGAGCGAAGAAGGCAAAAAAATTAGGTAACAGCTGAGTGCCACAACCCAATGCATGATGTGATATTATATTTATAAATTGTGGCTTGTGTGTTAGATTACGTAGTCAGACAAGCCACGGAAGTTACAATAGGCAAGGGCAAGAACAGAAAGTTCAAGAACTACCTACAAGAGGGCACTGCAGTCAGTGGAGGGCTAGGGTTGTGTATTCCCATTACTTTACATTGTAATTCGCAACTTAATAACTTGAAAACTACTGCACATAGAAATACCAAATTTCAGACAGTAAATCTAGATGCATAACTAAATACCTCACAAAAATCATATAACCATAAAAGTGACTGGTTTATTTAAGGTTGCTTTAACATACAAACTAATGGGAATACACAGCTCTAGCCCTCCAAATGTTTGTATATTCAGTTTTGTATTGGCGCGAACACACACATTGGAGCTAATGCTGACCTTTCCTATTTAGTGTATTGGATATACCATTTTTTTCAGAAAGAAGGTAGCAACTGGTAATATTGTAACATTGCGTAACTTGATGGATGTTTCTTGCACCAAACAAAAAGTGTACACATACATGCATACATATATGCATACATACATACATACATACATACATACATACATACATACATACATACATACATACATACATTGAGAAGTGTGTCTCAACTGCATATCCACTTCACAACAATGGTACCATCGTATTTTATATACCTGTATTTGCTGATGCGACAAACGGGTGTGCCTGTTGTCCTTTGCTCAGCGGTCATCGTAAGCCACGAACAGAATCATTAGCTACTCCGGTTTCACAATGACTTGTTGCCAATATAATTTACTGGTTGCATCCGTGGCTTTTTCTTCTTTGTAAATGGAATAAAATCCTGTCGTACTCCCCATGCACTACTGGAAAACATCTTGTGTACAATTACCATAGAAATAATAAAAAGTACATGCCGCTGAAACTGAGCACGTGAATGCAACTGATATCACCGTACGTTGACAATCATAAAACACATTTTTGTCGTTATTATAAGTTTACATTAATTATTAAAAAATGCATCGGTGCACTATCTAGTCTTCCCGTTCACAGCTTGTTCTTGTAACGTTTTAAACCATGCATCTGACATGTTCAACTTGTTGATAAAACTACACAGCTTTCGTTTGCAGGTTGAGGCGACATTCAGGAGTATTCATTTTAGCTCTCTCAGCATCTACAGTGTAATTAAACGATGTATCCTTTACGATTGTAATTACCATACAATAATGCAAGCCGTTTTCTTTGTATTTTTCAGATCAAAGTACTAAACGCAACAATCACAGGAAACATAACCACAGCAGAGACCACAATCATCAGTATATAGACGATAGCAATGCTTCACAACAAAGAGAACTCTGGTTTAAAGCCGCTGTGATTGCCGTCCCCATTGCCGGAGGCTTCATTTTAATTTTACTGGTGCTGCTGGCAGTGCGCATGCTCAGAAGTGATAGCAGACGACACCGACATCTTATGCAAATGAGACGAGACCGAAGTCTGTTCAAAGCAAAGCTCTATGTCGCGGATCACTTCAGTGACAAATATTTGAGAAATGCTCACATGAACTCGATAGACAACTGCAAACAGAATACTATATATAAAGATGTAAATATTAAAATAGACTATGATGGTCATGCATATGAAAAGATCAGTGACAGTTCAACGCACGGGGGATCGTGCAACTCCATTGTTGTATGGGGGAGACAGAAAACAGAAAGTAATTCTGCCAATGTATAGATAAGATTGAGGTGCCAGCAAAAGTGCGGCACCTTAGTCTATATGTGTACATATTGATTATTTAAATTAGACATATAAGATTTTTATGTCTGTACATAAAACAAAAAAGGGATGTCAAATATTTTACTATATATATAAATGGGTCTATTTATTACTAAAATAAAACAAATCTCAAATAAGCCACAGCGACTTGTTAATATATAATACCATAAGCATTTGCTTACTTGAAACATAAATTCATCGATTACAATCAAAATCTGACATGGTAAAATCAGACAGAAACAGAAATGTGAACGTGGATGTCCCAGGTATCTGACATTTTCATCAAATACTGTCCTGCGACACATTTTTTCAACGTGTCACTTTTTGCTACAAAAAGGCGTAACACGGGGGATGTCCTTAAGGCTCAGACAACACAGATTTTTTTGTTCTGACCTTTCAAAGTAAAAAAAGTGATATTTTGCCGAAGATGTGAATGACAGCCGTGCCCACATGTGACAAGGGGAAGTCATCATTGTTCAGGCAGCCGAAGGGATATCTCGTTCCTGCGAAATGTAGCGGCCTTCTTTTCATGATTAAATGAAATCAACATGTTGGAAAATGTGTACCATAGGTACGTGTTTGACGAAAAGGACTACAGTGCAGAAAGCTACACACACACACACACACACACACACACACACACACACACACACACACACATGTATATATGTATATATATATATATATATATATATATATATATACGTACATATAAATATATATACGTACATATATATATATATATATATATATATATATATATATATATATATATATATATATATATATATATATATATATATATATATATATACATATATATATATTGTACTTTGACTTTAATCAAAGAAATATGTACTATCAGAATATACAAACACACGTTGAGATGAATTCAGGTCGCTTATAGATGTGTCTGTGCAGCACAACATCAAATGCACCCACCACATACATTGAGATGCATTTGGTGTTTTATTGATGCTATTTTTTTGTCCAAAACAGTGCTGTTGACGACACACAAATAATAAAAAAAAAATTTCAGGTGGCGAAATATTAAACAGCAGGTTCGAATGGATTATTTATCAGTATTTGTTTCTCACATAGTTTGGAATTCCAAACGCAAAACTCGGAATCATGCACACTGGTTATCAGATGTTCATCATAACGATATGCATGGCACCTTCGCAGCTGATAAGAACCTACACGAAAATGAATAAAGAATCATGGTATGAGGTTACAAAGTTAAAGTTGCTCTGACCTAAAAAGTAAAATGAGGTCATCAAAATGCAGTCCCCCTGGTATCCACATATGGAATATAGGAGCCCTAGTTCACGGTTCTTTACTTATAAGAAGCCTGACCTAGTCCTTAACTGCATAGCTCTTTAACCGTTCCATAAGTTTGAAACTGCCCATGATGATATTGCAAATTGTTATGGTCACCAATGTAAAGGCCAATTTGAGAAAGCATTTGGGTCTACTTCCTTCAGTTACTAACCCATGTTAATCTCTGCATGAAATTTCAGCTGAGCGCAAAATTGCCACTGCCCATTTGTTTAAGGATCTGATCTCTTTCGAAGAGTCAGCAGTTGATGTATAGGCCATAGAAGTGGCTTCCACCATTGCTCTACGTGAGGTGGGCTGGGGGTGCCAATACTGAGTGATGCAGTGCCATTACCATATCGTACTCCAAATGAAGCTTGTCCATATCGAATAAAAGTAACAGACTTACCAAACACTACAGGCCCAAAATTCGAAAAAAAAATGCCTTAAAGTTGCAGTTGCATTTTACCTCAGCTGATGTTTTGATCAGCTGTGCTTGTGAAATATGCCTGCATGCAAAGTCCTTCCGTCCACAGATCTATCATTTCAGACATTTCAAAACTAAACCAGACCCTTTTGAAACTTGCTTGCCATGTGCCTTTCCTGCATGTCTTCCAAGAGTGTCCATTAGGTCAAGCTTCATCGATTTTTAAGCCTCCAGGCATTATTCCAAGTTTTTCATCCGTCAGTCCACCCATTTGCCCAGTCAATGTTTGGTACCACACTATCTCAAAAACTCTTTGACAGATTTTGCTGACATTTGGTACAAACGTGTTCCATGAGGATAAGGTGAACTGGTGAGATTTATGTCCCTATAACCTAACTAGTGATGACAGTGTGTCGACTTTCAGAAAACTTTGTTGTCTGACTGCCCAAATTACTCGGTGCTGTTACATCCTAAGTAGGCCCAACACAGAATTTATGGCTCTTACTATGTCAAGTTTGAAGAAGGGACGGGACACACAGCTTTGCTCATGTGTGTCTGTTGGTCGTTAGACCAAGAAGTCTCCAGGGATGGATTCTTAAACCAAACTCTTCGTGCTTGGGAGCTCGGCCTCAATGTATGGCCTAATTTGGCGCCTTCGTGTTTCTGTTGTATGCCAAGTTGACATGAAATCATGCATATCATTGTCAAATTAATCTGTGCCGTTCTAGTTTGCGATGCATACAGAATTGAAATATTACTGTTGTTCTAGTATATCAACTGTTTGTGCACTTTCTCGGTTAACTTTATAGAAGTAAATCATTGTTTTCACGAAGCAAAATATTATAATATGAAACATTATTTTCTGACAAGTTACAAGAAAACCACCTTTCTGCAAAAAATACCTTTCCTCAAAGTCAACCCTAATGTTTTACGGTGACCAAGAATCTGCAAGTATGAACGTCGAGAAAAGGACGGTCAGATTGAGGTCAACTTTGCCAACGTGCCCTTTAACGTCAATCATATGCAGATAACGTTTGATGCGAATATTCACCCACCTCCATCATGTCGCTTACTAGGTCATTTACTTTCAGCAATCATTCGGGATGATGTTATTGTCAAATCACGTGAATGTGAGGAGGGTGCTATCGTCAAGGCGCCTGTGGGGCAAGTCCTCCGTTATTGCTGCTGTAAACCTCTAATCCTTTCAGTGCCACATTTTGGACTGAATCAGCTGCTTTCGGCGGCGCGCTTTTGCGCCCAAAACACGTGAGGAAAGCTGTTGACCTGAACTATATTCTATGTAGCTCCAGGCATGATTGTACCAAAAAAAAAAGACCCTTTTGCAAGGAATATGAATCCAGCAGCCTTAGTATAATTCAGAGCAGTTCATTTTCAAGTAGTTCGACTTCAGTCGCAGTTGGCGCTGAAAGAGTTAAGTAATCTGTTTACAAAATAATTACGCGCAAGCAGGTTTTGCTATGGGCACACACACGAGTTTATGCCGCTCTCCGGTTTGTTTTCCATGATTAAGTTAAACGCAGGCTCATCAACAACGTGAGAATGATTGTACTTAAACCTCATCTCTTATGGGGGTTCAAATAAATTGTGCTTTGTGGTCCAAGACTAAGATGAACGAATCGGATATCTGGGTCACCATGACCTATATGCCAGTTATTGTGACTGGTGCGTATCATGACGTGCACACTCTCCAGGCTAATGTGTTGCCTGGTATATTGACCGTCATTCTACCAACTGGGGTCGGGTTGGGGCCCAGATGGCATTTTTATGTGCCGGTCCTATTTCTGTGGCACAATAAAGTTGGGTTAGAAGTTTGACTATGTTAGCTTTTCCTCGTGAATGTGTTACTGTAAGATACCAGGGAGTCTGTGGAACGAAAGAGGTCACCCCAAGGGTGGCGGATGAGTATATGGGATGTGTTTCGACTCTCTTTCATGCGCCAAATGCCTGAAAAAGCCTTATTATCTAAACAGGCCTAAGAGTGCAAAATGAATGCAACAACTGGCAAGTCTGGTTGGAGTGGTGATCAAATGCGACCTCGACTTCGATATCAGCTTAATCAATTGATATACGTGCATTCTGTTTGTAAAGTGAAAATTAACTGAATGTCAAGGTTGTTTTGAAAACAAGGTTTAATTAACTATTTATGATAGTCAAAAGACGGAAAACATTCTCAAAATGAATTAATCACTACAATAGAACCGGAACCACACGCCTCAGTTTTGTTCAGACATGATAGACAGGTCCAGAAATTAACAACAAACAATGTCCAAAATGTATACTTTCAAGAATATAATCTGACACAAAATCACATAGATCCATGTATAAATTCAAAATGTCCAAAATTAAGTGATTATGGCATAATAATATGTCTTATCCAAATTCCATCAAAGAAAATTTCTTGTGGAATATAGCAAGGAAATCCTTGTTTAACAAAGGTGAGATTGCCGGAGTACCATCAGAGTATTCGCGCATACATGTGTCTAAGAAAACGTGTTGCTTGTTCTCCTATCTGAAGAGTGTTCAAATACATCCCACATATATAAAGGTCCAAAGCTTAGGAGATACGTACAGGCCTAAGTGACACATATGGATAATAGTGCATCTTACGTGGGCACTAATATTCGTACTTCACATTGTACGCATACGATACGTAAACATAGCAATGGATTTGATTACAAGTAATTTGAACATGAATAAGCACATTTTGGCGAATATAGATGTACATGGCAGTGCAGATTAATACGGAAAAAAGTGGACACTTACATCAGCCCTTGGGTTGGTAGCATAATGAAGGCACTTCAACATGGCGGATGTAAAGCTTTTTTCTGGCCCTTTCAACTGTGGAAACTTTTTCCCCTTTCCCGGGTCATAGTTTTCAGTTGCGTCTTTAACATCATAAAGTAGCGCAAATTTTAAGGAAATAAATGATGATCCCCAGTCTTCGAGGTACAGAAGTAGAACTAGAAACCAGGATTTTGTGTATGTATGTATATATATATATATATATAAAAAAAATATATATATATATATATATATACGGTGCCATGATGTAGTGACGTTGCAAGCAGCTGTATATATGTTCATAGACCAGTCGGCTTATCTGATATATTTCGTGTCTGTGACATATTCGTTTGCCTAGAAATTGTGTGGATACCTTTGTGCATTGGTTCGAGGTCAGGCTGAAGTAAGGCACCACAGTGCCCCATATGGATTCTTTTTGACAATTACAGCTAAGAGCTGTCTGATCCTTTGGAAGGATTAAAGTATGGGGCAGCCAGAGTATGTGCTGGCGCCATAATTTTACGTCAACGAAGAATGCTTGCTGAAATTGATTGGAAGTCTCTAAACACTCGTAGAAAGATGGTTAGAAAAAAGGTTGGTCATCTTAATCGCATAAAATACTAAATAGCTTACTCCCCTTACCTTTATGACTTAATTCCGAATTGCGTAGTAACACAAGCAGCCCCTCTCTCTCTCTCTCTCTCTCTCTCTCTCTCTTCTCTCTCTCTCTCTCATTCTCTCTCTCTCTCTCTTCTCTCATCTCTCTCTTCTCTCTCCGTCTCTCTCTCTCTCTCTCTCTCTCTCTCTCTCCTCTCTTCTCTCTCTCTCTCTCTCCTCTCTCTCTCTCTCTCTCTCTCTGAATTTGGTCTTCAACTTTGACAAATTATAAGTTGGACTTACCATTACTGTAAGTCGTTTGTGCCTTCTATTATTTGAATGTGGAATGACCTACCCAACGAGGTCAAAGCTTTTCCAACACTGTAGGTCTTCAAGGCCAAATTAACGAAGCTACACGTCTTCTGTCATAAAATTCAAAATATTTTGCGTTTGGTGACTGTTGCAAACATTATTCAGCTGCGCTTTCAAAACTGAAAATTCTCACTTACTTGATGTTAATATTTTGCCCTCTGCAGTTTGCTCGAGTAACTACTTAAAAGAAGATACAAGTGATTTCGTGTTGCATTGTCATGTTCACGAACTAGCTATACTTAATCTTCTCAGATCTCTTCCAAATGTGCTTGTTCCTGGTGTGGCAAGTCCTTTATGAAACCTTGTGGGTGATAGACTCTTAGAAATTATTTAACGTGGAAGTGCTGATCTTTCGGATAACTTGGACATCGATATATTTGCTGCAGTATTGTTGTATGTTTCTCAGACCAGACGTTTCGTCAGCTGATTACTATAATGCACTATTTTCCTTTCTTAAACTCATCTTGCAAATTGAATATCGTGTAATTTCCAATACATCTTGTACATAGTACCTCTGTACATTTGTATGTCTGGAAACCCTCTCAATTACCCACTTCCGTAGCTATTGGGCCTTTCGGCTTTGAAATAAAACTCTTCACAATACAATATCCCACTGGAGAGATCAGTTGGAAAAAGCAAGGAGGCTACACGAACCTCCTTGGAAAAAATGAGTGTTACGTGTACAAAGGTGTTCGCCTTACACTACACATGATTTTAAGGTAAAGGTACTAACGTAAATGATTGAGCTGTTGGCACACAGACATAATGACAGATATTTATAAAAGCTTATGTAATTCAATTCTAAGAATTACGATTTAACCGTACGTGAATACAACTTTTACTTAGTTGTCACTGAGGCGCCATTTCTTCAGCTTCACTATAAAAGTAATAAAAACCTGCCCCTTTCTCTGTACCATAAAATTAATAATACCTAACAAATTTTTGTTATTCCTTCCGCTGAAAGCAGCTGTAAAGAAAACGTTGGCAATGAGAATCTGTGCATATATAATCTTAGAATACTGGCGACGTATTGACTCTTATACAGGAGTCCTGAGAATTTTTGCAACGCTCATTCGTAATCATATAACGTTACAGAATGTGTTCTCAAGTATTTCAAATAACCCCATCTGACAGATTTGCCGCATGTGTCGCAAAGACACGAAATTGGAAAGTATTAAATAATGATGAATATCTTCAAACCTATTATAGATAAAGGTGCCATTCAATTTAAATTTAAATATCTGTGCTAAAACCACATGCGATCAACAATGACTAAAAACTGCAAGGTTGTTATCTATGCAAATTTCGGCCAATACGCAAAATTGAAGGGTTGAATAATGATCAACATCTCCAAAAGTATTAGAGATGAGGTGCCACACCCAACTTCAGTTTATCTGTTTGAGATATGTGCGCTTTCATCTAGCAGTATTACGTTAATCAGACCAACACACAAGATTTCGGTGTTGCCAGGGTATCTACAAATATTAGATGGGTTTTTTTTTTTAAAAAACAAATGTTTATATATATGTATATATACATACATATATATGTATATATATATATATATATATATATATATATATATATATATATATATATATATATATATATCGTGCATATCTGTTACTGCTATAAAAATGTGCAAAATATTCACACACACACACACACACACACACACAAACACACACACACTCAGACACAGATTTGCTGGTTTATATTTAGAGGGGAATCACATTCAATGTACTTTGTTGCTTCAGCCACACTCTTTCATCCGGTATGATACCACGCCTCTGTGTTTCTGAAATATTAAATATCTGCTGAACTAACAATAGTTCAAGCATAATCACCGCCTTGTCAGGCAATACGTTCGGCTTACAACAAGATATTGTTCGAATAATTTTTGGCTGCTCATTGTCACATCAACCACTAAATAAACCTTGTTATTCTAAGCATATTAAGCGCCATCATGATTGATAACACTCCAGTCCCATGTCAAATTATCAGGTTATTATTATTCAAACAACGATGCACTGCTAACATGGTACTGCTCCGAGTTTATGCAAATGAGATTTATGTAAATGAGCTGATGTACGTAATTATTTCTTATTTGAGTGTCACTGTTAACATCTTTGATTGGGTCATCGTGAGCGTAAATACAACTATTTGCGTGTTGAACAGACCAAATTTCCATGCATACCTTAGTGCAGGTAAACCCACAGGTTAGTTGCTTGACTCTTTAATTGCCAATTTCCGCTGACACCGACGTGCTCTGAATTAACATAACAAGTCACGCTCCATTGATTTATGATTGTTCTTTTTAAAAAGCGTTATCTGCACATTCTTCAGGTTTTTTGCTTTGGAACTGCAGGGGGACACTGCTTGTTATTAGTACAAGACTTTCACAGTGCATGGCCTTGACATTATTCCTCAAGTCACAGAGCTACTTACTGACTTTTATCGTTCACTGATGATTTGAGAACTATTTGAACTGGGGTGTTAGAGGCTGGTAGCCCTCTTGTTTGCACAGTATATGAGTGACAGTGACTGCATTTCCAAGGTCACAGGGTCATTTTCATTAATTGTGCTGTTCACTTCATAACTTGGCTACACCGTTTTGTGCATGCAACTTCAGCTGAACAGTAGACGGTACGAGTTACCTTGTTTAACATCTTCAGCCTCCGCCATGCAAGAAAAAGAGAGAAAGAATGAAAGCAGAACGAGAAAGGGGAAGGTGACGTGTGAGTATAGAGGAAGCAAAAGGGAGCGAGAAGAAAGGTGGAAGGAAACAAAAAGAGAAAGAAAGGAAGAAGGTAAGAGGCAGGAAGGAAGGGAGAAACAAAAGCAAGACAAAAGAGAGGAATGAATGCATAAAATACAAAATGAACCAAAAAAGTGGAGTCAGTTTCGCAGGCAACGGGGAGGCGTGACTTCTATCAGGCCCGTATTGCTCCAATAACATAACATTCTCAGGGGGATTATAGCCCCATGGGTGTCTAAAAATAGATAGCCCAAAGGGCGAGAGATAAGCTTCAAAACGGGATCAAACTTGTAAAAATCACATGACCTTTGAGGTCATCAAAAAGTTGTATAAAATAGAGTTGATTTCAGAGATGGCCATCAGTTGTTCTCACACTGTTATAGAAAGTAGATCTATAAAAAGAAAGAAGAAAACCTGAAGATGGCAAGTACATTCCAGTTGAGCGAGGAGACGCTGCTACAGGTACAACAT
Organism: Hermodice carunculata; assembly: GCA_964020975.1. NCBI lineage: Eukaryota > Metazoa > Annelida > Polychaeta > Eunicida > Amphinomidae > Hermodice > Hermodice carunculata. The sequence continues at coordinate 56,525 of CAXHWN010001134.1, read as the reverse complement.
GGCCAGAGTTGATTTCCCTGTGTTGCTCTAGGGATAACCCAGGGGAAGTCTACATGATGGGTGTTCCTATAAGCTGCAGCCTGGCAGACCTTGGTTACATTTGTACCACAAGTGGCAAGCATAGTCAAGGAGGGGTTAGACAAAGAAATCCATATGCAGTGTAAATGGATGAATGCTATTTGCAGTATCAAGCTACAAAGACAGGTACTATGTGGGAATGCACAGTGTCGACATTCAGGGGCAGTGGCTGTGAGACCGTGAACTGAATCTCTTCCTAGAAGAATGAACTGACCTAGTGAGGAACATTCATGGTATCAACAATAACATGGAGCAATTAACAGAACAACAAGATGGAAACCTGAAAAGACCTCAGTCATCAGATGATTAAGAAGCAGAAGGCAAAAGATTAAAAGTGAAGGAAGAACCTGAAACTGATCAGCCTATGGTGAAGCAATACTAATGGCATGATATATCAGTTTATTCTCATGATGGTATTTATGCACAAGATTGCCATTGGGTGTTCTCAAACCAGCAATGTAAAGACAGATTAGCTGATTACCGTAAAAGGTATCTAGACATAATGGGCAGCTCGACAGACACTAATGTGACCAGGAAAATACCTGTACCATCTGCTGAGGAACTTTTACACTGGCTATATGTAAAAGAATGCTGTCTTATCATTAACAGTAAGAGGAAAAAAGATGGGACATATCTGGTTTGTGATCTACTTAGTCAAACAGATGACATTGATTTTGGTGGTTTGTTGCACTGACATGTGGCAGTGGACAAATATTTTCCACCGATGAACCTCAAAGACATTCACAGATTTCTGAAGGAAAGATTTAATTAGATGTTTGAGGCTATGGAAATAGACAATCCACCACAACAGACTGATCCAACAATATTGTGACACATGATACAAGATGCAGACAGTAATTTGATGACTCATTTAAAAAACTAGGATTTTGAACCTGATGACTTTAATGAGTTGTTCAGTCATGTTTGTAATGATGTTTTTTACCAGAATTATGCCTCACAAATGTATATTATCTGTACATTGTTTTATCAGATTATTCAATTATCAATTAAATTTTGATTGCTCAGTTTTCTATATAAAAGGGCATTTTTATGCGAGTGGAAATTCATTAGATAGTGAGACGGAAAAGGCATAATATGGTCCAGCTGACGAATGCAGTGTGCATGGCACAAGTGAACGATGAGACAGATTTGAAGCATTTAGCTTAAGTATCCCGAGATGTCGAGTACAGTCCCCACAAACACAACTGTCGCATCTGGAGACATATAAAGACTAGAGGTTGCTTTCCAAACATGGCAAAATGATGTGTAATGGAGCTGCATCCTCTATCCCTGAAGCCAAGAAGAGGATGCAACCTTATGCCCGACTGATCCAGAAAGCTGGCTACACTGTACACCTCATAGCCAAAGAGTTATCACCATGTCTGCTGTGCATACACATGTGAACCTGGTGAAGTGGCAGAGGACTTATGTGCTCAATATGAACCAGAGCTTTTCTCATCGGCCACATTTAAAAGAGAGGACTCTCATTTTACACTTTTTGCAATCAGCAAGATGATCATAATGGGTATCAAACAATCTCCAATAGAAAATACAGTCCTACCATGCACCATTGAGTTAGAACTACTCTAATAATTCATATGTGAAGCAATCATACATCATGCCCGCATTTTCTACATGGGCTAAAAGAAATGATATTCCACATTCCACAGGGGATTGAAAAATTATGGCCCCTCGGGGAAGAGATAAGCTCAAGACTGGTTAAGACTGGAAAGTCACATGACTCTTGACGTCCTCCAAGAGTTGTATAAACAGCGTGGATTTTGGAGATGCTTAAATCAGTGATCCTCCTCCTGCTTTTCTTCTTGCTGTTCCTTTTCCTCCTCATCCTTCTCTTGTCTTCTCCTCCTTCTCCTCCTCCTCCTCCTCCTCCTCCTCCTCCCCCACTTCCTCTTTTCCCTTTTCCAGTTCCTTTCCCTCCTAAGGAAGACACGGAGTGGCAAGAAGCAATGCAAACGGCTTTAATGTTTTTGCTTCAGAAACTGATCAAAGACTATGACCCAGGGTCATATTCACAAACAGTTTAATCTGATCCTAAATTAAATCCTAAAATAAAAGTCAATGTGCTTTTGGACATTAAACTACTGAATCGTTGGCCTATTGTTTGATCTAAACTTGCAGGATTAATTAATCTATGTTCTCCGCTGTAATATGAACTTTGGAATTAAAGTTTCCATTTTATGAAACCATCTTGACTAAACCCAGTTTTTAATCCTGGATCAAAAGACTAAATACTGGATCAAACTAAGACTGATTTGATATCATGAACCTGTAAATCCCTAAGTTCATATTGTAGCCAAGAGCATATATTGCCTAGTTTTGATCAAACATCGAGTCAAGGATTGGGCAGTTTAGGGCCAAAACCACATTGGTTTTAATTTGGGGATTAAAGCTACGATGCGATCAAATTCTCTGTGAATATGGTCACTGGAGAAGAATCTGATGAGTCGGATGAGGAAGAAGTAGCATAAATTTTGGCCTGAATGTGTTGACATCTTGTGCTGTTGATAAAACCTGCTGCTGAGATATTTATGCTACTCAGGATATGCTGCTGAGATATTTTTGCTGTTAATATGAGTTCAGCAACTGACACAAAAATATATACAAGTTAGCAGAATCAGTTATAATAGCAATCATGGGACGACGATGCAAATCATGTCCAACATGCAGCAAACAATATCTGTTACATCTCTATGCCCATTTAAGAAATGTGCATGGTCTGAACAGTCAACACAGAAGACAATGGTTAAAACAGCCCCCCCCCCCCGTGCATGCCTGAGGAAACATCTGAGCCATCAACAATGTGTGCAGAAAAACATAAGACCTCACTGGTGACATGTATTTGTAATGGTGTTCAACACAACGTCTGCCAAGTCATCATGTTCTATACAGGGCAAGTCATGGAGCAGGAAAAGATTGGATTTCAAGAAGCTTCAATTTGCACTCGATAATAGAGGTCCATGGATACAGAAGTTACTCCTTATGGTGTAGAAATAGTATAAGTGTAGGTGAATAAGTGGTCACACAAGCTACTAAAACTTTTGATGGCGTCAGACATTGTTAGAGACAAAAAAGATATTGGTCCAAATGGGTCACTTTTTTATGACATGGCCAAAGGAAAGATTCCTCGCTCCTCCACAGGGTATTACATTGTAGACGTAAAACCAGAATGGAGCAGAACAGCCAAATAAACCCACCATTAACCTAGTCAACCCTGTGGCTCAGACATTTGAACAAGTTAAAGCCACTTTGAAAGATGAAAAAATGAAGAGAGATCTGCAGAATCAACCCTGTCAAAACAAAACAACAAAAAAGAGACAAAATACCAGCCAGGGAAAATGACCACACAAGATCACAAAGAAGGAACGATACGGGATTCCAGGTGCCCAACATTGGACATTAATGCCTAGACATGGGCAGGCTGGAAATATTTGTTATACCCAGGAAGGCTGAGCTGAAATTATATGTAACAAAAGGCAAAAAATGGTGCATTATATGATGTGTCAACAAAAATACCGTCATGTTTATTGTTTTTTAAGATTGGAGTACGCTATATTTTATTTCCTTTTCCTTTATGTTATTTTATTTCATTTGATTTATATCTCATTTCATTTGATTTATCAATATTTTTTATTATTTATTTTTTGGTATTCTATTTTATTTTAAGTTACTTATTTTTTTCTTATTTGGTTTTTTTTTTTTTTTTAATTGAAATGGTGTTTGTGTTTTTTATTTTTAATTAGGTCTGTTTAATTTTATTGATCTATTTATTCATTTATTCATTCATTTTGCTTTGTTTTTTATTTTTGTTGAGTTTGTTTAATTTAATCTATTCTAATTTATTTATTTATTTATTTATTCATTTATTTATTTATTTATTTATTTCGTTTTGTAGCAAAATATCTGAATACAATATGTTCATATATTTGTTATCTCCAACTATGTTTAAATTGAACAACTTATATTTATACAGAATTTATAAAATGAAGCTACTGATTGGTAGGAATATTGCTTTTGCATCTGTTATATAAATTGATCTCTAATAATGTATGATAAATTTACTATGACTATTTTACCGGGATATCTCTGATTTGTGAAATGCTCACCACTTGTGTACTATGGTTTTTGAGGTTTTGAGGCGGCCCCACATATACACCTGGATGCTTCCCATTATCGCTAAATGAGGTGTAAAAAAAGATTTGGAGAGGATGTATATCTGTATTGTTTTGACCGATTGTCCCAGAAATTGTTCATTGTGTAGCAAAAAATGCTGGTCGAAAACAGACAGGTATGGGCTTCTTACGGGGGGGGGGGGGCTTGCTCCCTGGTCCCAGATGTTTACAAGTAGGTAATCCCAAAAATTATTAAATTGAGTAAAAGCTGATAGTTTTGCATGTTTGGGGTTAAAACGGACTTGTTACAGGAGCTGATCTTAGCCCGTTTTACTTCACTATTATATATGAGCGATTATCACTCGGATCACACTTCTCATGATGGCATCTGTTCTGTTTGTTCCATATGTTACCGTATACTCAACTACAACCACATTTTAATAATATTCAACAGAAATACCATGTGAAAACCGTGAAATTAAGCCAAAGAATTACATCTCGCAAGAATAAACAGTCTAGAAATTTCTTCTTTTGCTAAAATTGTCTTTCTTAGCATCTGCCTGCTAATGCTTTTTTAATGTTGATAACTATTGACAGACAATGTTCACATGATGCTCACTCAAGAGATGGACCTGCCGTTTAAACAAAGGGCCAAGCAAATGTAGGCAGTGATATGGAATTCATGTACAGTGATATTTCATATCATATAAGGCTGCTTCCTGTAACTTATTTAATCACTCAAGCGCCCAATCTGACGTTCTCTTTACATATTAAAACAAATCACAACTATCACTATCTTTTGTTGGTACACGACAATTTCAAAGGCCAGCTATAATCTAGGTGCAGTTTCCACATTTTTTGTATTGTAAAATCCAGATTTTGTAAGCTTTAACTGTAAATGGAGCAAGTCATCAAATGCACCCATTTTGCAAACTTTGTATTTCTACAGCAGTTCAAATTTTGTATTCCACAGCAGCAAAAAAACAAATGCATTTATCAAAAAAAAAAAAAAAAAAAAAAAACTTGAGAACATTTTAGAGTTATTTTTCTGGTAAATCTCCTGATGAAAAGCAACCCAAAAAGAAAGAAAAACCTTCCTTGAAGAGCTTTTAAACACATGTCCTTTTTTTTTTTTTTTTTTTTTTGAAAAAGCACATTTGCCCTAAATAGCCTTGTGTGGCCTTGTTCATGCATCAATTAATTATTTTTGATGCAACAGTTGCATCTCTAAAAATAGTCACATAAATTTTTACAATTTTACAAAATTTAGCAAATGATTGAATATTACTTTAAAATTGAATCCAGTGGGAATAAACACCTCTAGCCCACAGGTTTGTGTAATGGGTTTTGTATGCAGCTGAATACATATACAATTGCTAATTGTGACCTCTGCTATTGTATACTCTGCTTTAACATTGCAAACATAATGTGGATTCAATACACATTGTATTGAACTCTTGTTTTACAGTACATGAAACAATACACTGGATGCATGCTATCAACATTAGTCCAAATTCTATTGCCGATCATTGCTACACTATGCGCACAAAACATGGGAGCACATTGTCGGCCATTATAATTAAATTCGTGCTTTTCCTACCACTTTTGCTTTGATTTAGTTGAGTGCTTCTTATAGGCCTTACTGAAAGACTACTGTCTGAATTTGATATATACAGAAGCAAAGGAATTGCTGTCAAGCAGTAGTGACCAGACTAAAGGTTTAATGTAATTCTGTAAGGTGCATGTATAACATCAACTCTGGCAAAGTAAAATCACTGAGCACTAAGCGTGGGAATGTTAATATTAAACAGTAAACTCATTTTCATCATGTTCATACATCCTGTTCAATGATCACAGATCATATATGTACTCCTCATCCAGATTTTGCTTTTTCCTAGGAATTGATGGCCGATTTACATTTGCTTCGGCTTGCTGCATGTCTTTAATGACTTCAACACTGTCTTCAGGAATACATCAACATCTTGGACAAATGCAAATGCTACGTGGAGAACGCACGTGTCCTCTTCTGAAAGCCTGATGATATCTACTGCAAGAGTCCAAATTTAGACTAGAAAAGACGATTTGTTTCTCAGCAAATCTGTCTGGGTGCCTTCAAAATGAGAACAGTTTGGAATGCTTCACTTTGCCATTGTTCAACATAATCTAAATTTTGTGTATTAGCCTAATTTGCATGAATTGAAATGCTAGAACTATGGTTTTTGGTTTATTGCATATGGCCATGTCAAAAAAGTTTGAATGACACCCACTATCTGTAATAGTTTTGGGGCTATTCAAGATCTTAACTTTGTATATTTGCCTAATTTGCACAAACCAAAACCTACAACTTTGGTTCATGGTTCATAGAATGTGATTATGTCACAAACCTACAAATTGAAGTTGAAATGGTACCACTGTGTATAATAGTTTTGCAGTTATTCAAGATTTAGATTTTGTGTATTCATTTCATTTGCATGAATCATAATCCTAAAAACTTTGGTTCATGGTTCATTGGATGCACCTATGCCACAAATCAATAAAGTTGAAATGGCACCTCTATCTATAGCAGTTTTGAAGCTATTCAAGATATAATTTTGTGCATTCACCTGATTTGCATAAATAAAATTTCTACAATGTGGTTCATAGTTCTAGGAATTCTTTATTCCTTTGTTTCTTTCTTCATTCTTTCTTTCTTTTTTCTTCACAGGCAAATTTGTGCGACATTTCATTTGAAAAGATTACACGTAGAAACTCCAAACTCGGCACAATTTTATTTCTATAGATTAAGTCTCGCCTTTTTATTATGAGAGGTCATGCTTTCAAAATTATGCAAATGAGGGCCAATAAAAGTTTCAAATATCTTATATACTATAGTAGATGTGGTTCCCAGTATATAGGAGTTAGATCATAGCAAGGCAAAGGTCATCTCAAATGTCAAGGTCATGTCAAGGTCAAATGTCATGTCAAGATCAAATGGTAAATTTTAGGCCAAAATGTCATTTTTGAGGTATAAAGGTTCACTTCAGGTAGAGGTCATCTGAAGGTCATTTCAAAGGCCACTTTTGCTGGTGGATTTCTTCTAGCCATAACTTGGTCAATTTTTATCCAATTTTGAACATGTTGGGCTCAAACTGTAGCCATTGTAACACTGCACATTTTTGGAACTTACATGTGACCTCTAAAGGTCAAAGTCATTTGGACCTTTGGAAGTTTCATCCAGTCATAACTTGGCCAATTTCCATCCAATTTTAATCTAGTTGGACTCAAACGGTAGGTATTTCAACACTGCATATTTGTATAAGAACATATAGCCTCAAAAGAGCAAAGGTCAAGATCATTTGGCCCTTTGAAAGTTTCATCTTGACACAACTTGGTCAATTTTCCTCCGATTTGGTTCATGTTGGGCTTAAATTTTTGGTATTGTAACACTGTCAAATTAACATGTGACCTGAACATGTAGAATTCAAATCGTTGCTCTTTTAACACTGCACATTTTTGTAATTTACATGTGACCTCTAAAGGTTAAAGATATAGGTCATTTGGACCTTTGAAATTTTTATTTTGCCAAAACTTGGTCTATTATGATCGGATTTGGTTCAGGTTGGGCTTAAATTGTGGGTATTGTAACACTGTACAGTTTTGCAATTTAAATGTGGCCTTCAAAGGTCAAAGTTCAAGGTCATTGGACTTAGAAATTTTCATCCAGCCATAAACTTAATGGAATGTGAAGTATTAAAAGACAAAACTTGCAACATTTAATATTTACAACTTTTGAAAGCAAACAGACAGGTTTGCTTAGAAGCAAATCATCCTTTCTAGTTTCTTTCTTTCTTTCCACGGCACCCAAATTTGTCCGGAGTTTTTCTCAGACACTATTATTCCCCAAACCACCGAACATGCCTTGGTGACTGACCTACCAATGAAATTGTGCACCTGGTTTGGAATAGTCATGATGTTTAAAATTATGCAAATGAGGGGCAACTAAAATTTTAAAAGCTCCATATTTTGGAAACTATTGCAGATAGACACAAAATTTCAATGTTATTGTCTAGGTTTGTGACACCTGCCATTACAACGGACAGTAAATTAAAGTTGTGAAATTTCAAATTATGCCAATTAGGGGCATTTTCAGCTTGGCTTAGTAACAAGTGGAATCATTTTAAAGGGTATATAGGGCCTTCTTGGACAGCACCTTGTGCTATTACAGATAAACACAAAATTTCAATGTGTATGTATAGGTTTGTGACATCTGCCATTATAATGGACAGAAAATGGAAGTTGTAGTATTTCAAATAATGCTAATTAGGGGCTTTTTTTTTTTTTTTTTTTTTTTTTTTTTTTTTTTTTTTTTTGCTTGGCCAAGGAACAAGTGGGGTCCTTTTTCAAAGATATATGGGGCTTTCTTGGACCGCTCCTTGTGCACATATTACCGCCGCCTGCTTTTTGTGCACTCCATGTACCAGTTCTTGCAGGTGCTCAAACTTGTCTTTTGGTGGTTTAAATAATATATATAAGGTAAGCCTTTGCTAAAAGATTTCTGCAACACTAGACAAAAGCTACAGGCAGTGCTCTACTAAAGCATTCACTGCCAAAAATGACAAAAGGATACTGACTTTTCTGTTTCACACACTCCTCAGTTGTAAAAACTCTGGATACTTAGAGAGCACAAATGGTATTTGTTGAGTATAATTGAGCACATTGCAAATCTGCTGAGAGCTATTGAGATCTTACATACAGAGTTTTGTTGCGAACTGCTGAGCACTATTGAGTCTGTTTGTGGAACACTTACTACCATTGTATCAGGCTATATATATTGATCACTGCTGTTTCAGCCTATATATTCTAGCACCATATATATTGAGCACTGTTGCAAACACTGAGAGTGGTTGTATCAGGCTATATATTCTCTAGCATCACAATGGCAAGATAGTGACAATTGTTGTAGCAGGCTAGATTGGAATATGTTGTACACTGTGTACCAGTGCAAACAGCTCAAAATACACTGAAAAAAATACAAGGTCTGTATAGTCATAAACGAAATTGCTTTTCCACTTCCAAAGACATATACCTGAAATACATACACATGTATATCACTAAAAGCAGACAAACGTATCATTGATTTGTCTCGCCCGTGCCTAAAAGATCAGCAATGATGTATTGTACACCCTCACAATGTTGATATTCAAATAAAGCAGTTTATCACGTATCTATGCAGAAACTAAATAAACAGAATGGTCTAAATTTTCTTAAAATACTGTGCTACTCCTATTTGCATAACAGTCTAACAGTCAATACATATTAATCCATTTCTCTGACACTGTGCAAGTGTGAAATGTAATACCTATAGCTTTTCATCTTAGCTGACATGGCGAGAAAGAAGCAATATAACAAAAAAGTGGGAAGGGTATAAAGATAGAAAGAGGGAAGAACGCACACCACATGTAAACTGTGACACTTATGAGGTCAAAAATGTTGCCAGAATGGAGAGATACTACACAAGTCTGACATATAATGAGAATAGGAGAGCAATAAATGCACCAGAGAAAAAGCTAAGCATCACAATCACACAGAATACTGTGAAGCAAAAAAGAGAAAATCTGCTCAGCACAATGCACCAAATATGAAACTGATGAGCACACAATACAAGACAAAGGAGAAAATGTGCTGAGACAACAGAAAAAAGTATAGAGCTGATGACCAGTTTCGTTTGCGAAAACGACAGAAGCGTGCAATAGCAAACAAAGACGGATATGATACAGATGTGGTTTACAGGAGTAAGAAAAAGAGAAGTGCATTAGTGAATGTTGTAAGAAAGTACAGATGTGATCCTCAATATAGAAGCTGACAGAATCAAATGTGCAGAAATAGAGCAAAATGCAGTTGCAAGAATAGCAAACAATATCGCACACAAAAGAAAAGGTAAAGAAAAATGTCTAAACTTTAAAGAAATACAGTTTTGTCAGACTTGGACCATATGATAAAAAACTTTTAGACCAACTGCCAAGAGGGGCGTATTTTTTGTTTGCTTTGTATGCCACCGGCTTCTGTTTAGAAATCAGGTCTTAGTGTGCAATCGTGAAAGATACAATACCAACAATGGAGTTGTTGCAAAGTGCCCCCCCCCGGTCAATTTGTACATATTTGCTCTAACGTGTGTTAAGATATATGCTCTTTGGTGAACATTGGCAGGGGCAAAGAGTGAATATGTCATACATATACTGGCATGATGGTTTGAAGAAGGGAATAATGCCTACTGAGGCTCAGGCTAACAAACTTCAACTAGCCGAGGTTCCCAGTTCCTCGCAACATCTGAACACCTTGGAGAAACAGTTGATTTCTAAATATATACCTTTTGCAAAGATAGTGGTGCTCCCAAAAGGTGGTCAGAGAGGGTTCCGTGGTCCAGTAATTTGTGTCCCTTCTGATATCCAGAAAACAACTGAAATCTTGCCCTGGCTTTCAATGACAATCTTGTAAAAGTTAAATTGAAGGAAAAACTTCAGTACAAGAGCCATGATCAATACCTGGCAGTCATTCCCCAGAGAGTGTACCAAGCCTTAAAATATCTCATTGAAAATAATAGTCTTCACAAAGATGTACAAACAGCAAATATGAACAACGTAATTGATGATGAACTCTACACTTCAGAAACTTTAACAAATCTAAAGAGAGTGGTTTTGCACAGTAACGTAAATGGCTGTTCCTCTTCCCTTCATAATGTAGCAATGCCTGGCTGCTCCTTCTCGACTAATGACGTGTCTAAAAAGAATGAAACAAACACAAATGGTTACGGGTGGAGATGTTCTGACCAAATAGTAAGTGGGCATTCAACAAGGAGCACTTCGTCAACTGTTGATTTTGCAATACCTGGATACTCTTTCTGGACTTATGATATGTGTGTAGAAAGAGCAAAACAAACGCAAATGATCATAACAGGACATGAGAGCCCCAAATATTTCACTACCATATCAATACATAAACCTTCACATCCTGGAAAGGAACAGGCACATTCTAATCTGTATCAACACAAGCACAATGATGATGAACTTACCAAAGATGCTGACATGAACGCTCAAGCAACAATTGGAGAAGAGGAAGAGGAAGGCCAAATAATACTAGTAGATTCATGCTTCCACCTCATATCTTCATTTTACAAGTGAGTATTCTATATTATAGATATACCATTGAAATCTATTCGTAAATTCCAGATTCTGTAAATAATCCGCAGTGTGAAGTCCACAAGATCGATGTGTCACCCAGCTTCAACTTATGGGTTTCTAACAACCAAATCCAATGAATCAAAGTTGTAGAATTTAAATTAATGCAAAGTAGGTGAATATGCAAAATTTAAATCTTGCATAGCTTCGGTTGGCACCCAGACAGGTTTGTTGTGAAGCAAATTTTCTTTTCTAGTATTTGCCACTGTTCTTTGGGGAAAACTTTGTCCATAATCCATCCTGAACTGCTGTATTTCTTTCTTTTGCAGTGGTGTAAGATGATATGCCTCAGGTCTACACATATTTGATAGAGAAATTGCCGCTTTCGTGTGTGATACATCAAGGTAGTAACTGTAGCCTCCAGTGTAATAATTAAATGGACAACGTGACTGTCTTTTCAGCCCTCTCTTACAGTTATTTTAAACATGTGTCAAAACTGTGCCATGAGGATTCATCATGTTGTTACACCTTGCCTCAGCAAACAAATGCCTACTACAAGTAGTGTTGTTAGTGGATCTATACGAAAATGTTGCTGGTAATCTGGGTTTACTTGCTTGAAAATATCCTGGACGTTTTTCAAAGCTACCAAAATTTATTAATGGTCTTGCAAAGTGCAATCATACCGCGTGAATTGAGGGCCTTGTGTGAAAGATGGCGACTGTAGATCTTGCTTCACAACACCAACACACTCCTTGTCAAATGCAAAGACCTTTTCAAGCACATTGATGGCATCATCAAGTGCAAACTCCACTGGATTTTGTCCCTTCTTATGCAAACTAAGTACTGAGCTTAACAAATGCAAATGCTTTAGGTACTGAGGCTTTTACATCCCACAACCATTTTCATTTTTCCCACTGCGGCATCCACCAGAAACAACTTCTTTTTAATGCATATATCCCTGTTGGCTGCACAAATTGTCCTTTGCACCCATCTGAACCATTTTGCAACAACATAGAGAGATGCTTGTTTACCACATTTAGCTCACATACTTGTGATTAATCAGGGCCAGTGCTAAAGTATCTGGACCCAAAGTAGCCAGTCCATAGGCTTTGAACACAGATCCTATCTTGTGGGCTACTATGGCTTCGTTGATTTCTGTTTATACACCATTTTCAAAGGCTACCTTCAATATGCCGCCATTGTTGTTGTTGCTGGAGGCATATATGCTGTTCTAAACCAACAACAGACCAGCAACTGGACCCAGAGACATGTTTATTTCCTATTGCACAGAATGAAGATAAAAACTGTGATGTGTCAAGGTTACTTTATTAACCAGTTAGGTTCTTTGACAATTAATATAATATTGGCACCCCACATAAAACCAGATGAACTTGAGGAGTTTCATTCCCTTTAAAGCTACCACGGACGGTGGATTATTCGGCATGTTAAACGGTCTTGTCTGTTTAATTTCAGTTTTCTAAAGGGATAATGTGCATACCAGTGTATTAAAAAGCATATCGTGTGCAATCATATTGCACATCAGAGGTGTACAATAAGAGCACATGTGATCTCTTTAGAAAGTGCATAAAAGCCACCATGATCAAATACACGACTAATCGACAAAAATAGAATTTAGCAAAGCAACAAAAGAACTATCTGTATAGGGACATTGAATGATATGAATTCATACTCAACGATACATTCCAAATCATTAATTTGAAACAGCTATGATCTGTTTTTGAACATGCAACAACAACTGAGAAAACAAAAAAAACCTTGGTGTTACAAAATAAGTAACATAAAAACATTATATCATTGTCACAGCTTTCCTTTGATATCTTTGAAACTTACACACACACGCACATATGTATATATAATACATATATATATACATATATATGTATAAATACTTTTTAAAGCAATGACGCAATGCTACTTTTTAAAGCAATGACGCAATGCTTCCTTGCATGGTAACTTAAACTATGAATAGTAATTCACTCTTGTCGTCCAAAAATCCACCCTCCCCTGCTAAAGTGTTTTTCAATAATGTCATCTTAAATTCACTTTCCAGACACACACTTCACCAAAGTTGCGATGTGACCTGAGAAATTAGGTCAAGGCCACCCATATTCGGTTTAAATACGACCCGTAGTGTAGACTGCCGACGTGTGAAACATCAAAGTCTGGCTCAAATGTTTTCTGAGTTGTCTGAAAATGCAGAATTGTTTCATCTGGCACTTGAATATTGCATATGATGACTAGGTATGGTTAGCCCTCCCATAGGCGTGTTCTTCCAGCCATGATCCTCAGCAAATTTTGGCGATACTTGTTTCCGGAACATAAGTCTTGAAATGTGTTGGATAGGTTTGAAATATTGCTCATGAGTATGGTACCCTATGAGGACCAGAACTCGATTCTTTTCCTTTGTCTATGATCAAACTCTCAAGGTCGTATCTCAATTCCAGTCATCGAATTTGGTTACACACCCTGTTGATTCTTTAATCTGTTGTCTATCTTGAGACATGTGGTGCTGTTACTAAGGTCTCAGAATAAGTGTCGATGCTTTTGAATTCGTCAAGAACGTTTTACCCACTACAATAAGCTAACTTCATGTAGATGGTTGATACTTCAGCGATGTACGATTGCTTTTCATATTGAGCGTTAATTCATGTCAACGGCTTCTCAACTGCGTGGTAGCCAGATGATCGATTTGATGAATGATCGATATAAAGAGTTTGATAGCTCGTGCAAATCAAGATTAAACATTGGAGACAAAAACACCGGATTGCCTGTCTTTCCGAAAGACGATAACCTTCGTTTATCACGAACTGAACGCAAAGTCACTTCTTGTTCAGTCATACTGGTGGACTGCTAACGATTTGGTTGTCTGCCTCGCGTTGGCTAATGAGAGGCTAATGGACATAAATGAAACAGCTATGCTCTCAATGATTTTAGATCTGTCTTCCTTGCAATTTATATTTCGTTTGATTTGGTGACAAACAAAGTGACAATTTAGTATGATTGCTATTAAAGGCTGTTTCGGTTGGAAACCTATGAATGGATTTAAATGTCACATTTTCCTGCAAATTAGAACAAACCTATTCCGGATTTTTGTTTAATTTACAATTATTTAAAGGGTTTCCTGCATACTATAGACATTTTACATTCATCACTGTAATTACATATAATTGTCACTTACGTTTGACTCACATTTGTCTCTTCTTTTGCTGAAATTGACAATAAATAAATTTACCGCTCTGAAATTGTCAATTTATCTAACTTTCTGATGACATCATTAGCCTCGGACACATTTTTGCTGCACAGACCAGATGCTTTTTAAAATGCAAAGTGCAAGTCAATCGAGTTCTCCGACCCCTGGCGTTACCATCACTGAAGCTCCGTGTACATGTGTTTCTTTCCGAAGAGGATAAAGTTACACCGTTCGAAAATGAATCACTCCTTGCCAATGATTGATAGAAGAGAGAAATTCAAGTCGTTCGTGTCTATCCACAAAATATGGCATAGGACTTGGAATATTTACGTCTGTGCCTTTATTTGATTGGGGCTCCTTTGTTAACGATTGCGGGCCTTCTCGACCTTTCTCCGTGCGCAGCCGTCGCTTGATGATTGATTGTCTTCCAGACGTAACTTCAATGTTTGCTTTTCTGTCAAGTCCTGAAAAATTATTTTATTAATTTCATATATTTATGGTTTAATGAGATATCGAATCCAGTGCAAACTTCAGTAACGTGGCTTTCTTCTCATGCTCAATAATGCTTCACAGGGGAACGTAAAACCAATGCAAAATTAGAAAAGCAAGAAAAACAGCTGGCACATGTACTCCATATTTCCATTATGGCGCGAATTTGGGCTCTTTCTTTTGTGTGACCTGAGACTTTATTTTCTCGGTAGATACCAACAGATTGATGCAATTTAAAACTTCAGATAACGCCCGTATAAATTTTGTTTGGTCACCAATGATGAACGTCTTTTATTTCCCATGTGAAAAGAAATGAAGGAATATGTATTTTTACGTGGCATGCCAAACAAAACACGAATTTGTCATATACACTGGACATATAGGGAATAAAGATAAGAACACCCACATGACGAACAACACATACATCCTTTTTGGCAAGGTTTGATTTCATAAAGGGACATTAATTAGAGCATATACACATTTGCCCACGAATAAAAAAATTAAAATAGGCTTGTGTCGCTAAAATCCACAATTAAGGAAGATAAACAATGTAGCTCGTTTGCCTTTGAATTGGCTACAATGTCAAGAAAATTTTTAATGTAGCTAGTTTGATTGCTCCGAAAGTTAAGAAAAATTCACAACTGTAGCTTGATTAAATTTCCTGTAAATGGAAGACAATTTAGCTGACTTTAAATGTCTGTAAATTGAGGAAAATCAATAAATGCAGCTGGTTTTAGTCTGTATAATTATATGACCTGATTTTGCAATTCCTCTGAGTGCGTAAATGAGTTTCCAAAGGAAAGTTTAATCGCAATTTCGGCGAACATTACCAAATACATATGTAACTTGATATTTTTATTTGGGGGAAAAACATTCACATGATTTTAAAATCTGTATCTTTGAAATTTGGCTGCGATGACATGTCAGCCGAGTTAAACCCTTTCTTGATCAGCATACGACTGAGTCAAAAGTTTTCTTCGTCGCTGGTTGGGCATAATAACAAAAACCGGTGTGCTGCATGATGAGGTATGCCATCACGATAGACTGTATTAACAGTTTTCTGAGGCATGCTATCATGAAAGACTTTATCAGCAGTTTTCAGCAAAAAATGGTTTCCGTTGAAATGATATTTATCTTAAGGCCTTAAAACATGTAGGGATTTATATCCGGGTACTTTTGGGCAATTTGGGTGGCAAAAGGTCGATATATATGGCTCACAGCCCATATGCGTCCGTCCAGCCGAAGAGTTACACTTCTGGCTTTTATGAAGCCTTGGCCATGCTAGCTAGGAACTTATATAAGTTGAACTTTGCGTCGGTCCCTCATCAGCTTTGCCAATTTTATCATCTTGAAATATCACTAGAAGATCAAAATTCTATTAAACTACTCCGTCAATTTTACTTCGAAATCAAACGTTCATCGGAAGGTGATTATTTCATGTATTGTCAATTCGTCCGAAAAGCACAACCTGGATGGTCTTGAGACTTTGTCAGAAAAAAACCGTGGGCTGAATCAACCATCTTAATACTTATTTTGGCAACACTTTGTGGCGTCTCTTCTGAACTTTACTTTATCGGGTGGAGCCATTACGATGTTTTAGATTTTTTTTTCAGAAGTTTTTTTTGGGGGGGGGTAATCTTCTTTTCTTAAACTAATTAGCCCCACACCCGCACACACACACACACACACACACACACACACACACACACATGCAAATATGAAATATTGTGCTTCAGCTATTTTTTTGCCTTCTCCAAAATTACCTTGAGAGATTGTTTTTTATGTAATTGGGATGTACATAAAGTGTTTTTCCGTACCATACATTGTTGCAAACATAGAGTTGCTCTGATTGTCTAACTTAAAATAAGTCACCTATTGTATGGCTGATGAAACTTCTGTTAGAAGGAAAAAATTCTATAAAATATTCTTCACGCCTGATGTAATTGTCTTGAATAGCATTTAATATTGTTTGCCCCAATATTCCTGCACACACACACACACACACACACACACACACACACACACACACACACACACAAAACAGACTTTGAGCAAACAGCAATAATTTAACCTATTCATGTCATTTGAGAAATAATTCAATTTTACACCGTGTGTGGATAGGAATGAGGCTTACCACTACAACAGTCCAAAACATAAACACACATTACTTTTGTACGTGTTGCCGGATACAACGTGAACCATAAATTAAACGGAACTGGTTCTTGAACTTTGGCTTTATTGTGTATGTCGGCCTGATGTAATTGTTAGACTCAAAGGGAAAATGTCCAAGTATCCATAGTAACTAACTAGCTTGCATCAGGAATTGCGTTGCAGCAGTGCCATCAAGCCCTTTTCAGTTCATAATAATATTTCAGTTTCAATGGGTTAAAATTGTACAGAATGGATCATAGTGACAGACCAGGAACACGAAGAAGTCTCTATTTTTGGTTATTGCATTGTTTACCACAATCCACATCAACATACACGCTGTAATATTTATCTATACCGGCATAAATAGGCAAAAATTTAATCTGCCTACTAAAACATTCTGATTATTTCTTTTTCATTATTTTTGGTGTGTGTGTGTGTGTGTGTGTGTGTGTGTGTGTGTGTGTGTGTGTTGTGTGTGTGTGGTAAAAAAAGTGAGGACATATAATACTGAAAGTCACTATGGAAATGATATAAAGCTACAACTTTTATTTGTATTTTATTGAGTGCGCATACATTGCAAATCTGTGAATTAAATTGGGAATGGCACCTCTAGCTGTGATATCTTTAAAGATGTTCAACATTAACTGTTCAAGTGCTCTATTTAGCATATATTAGAATTCTACCACTTTTGTATTTGGTTCATTGGATGCGCCTATGCCACAAATCTATAAAGTGAAGTTTGAGTGGCACCTCTATCTGCAACAATTTTGAAGATACCAAACATTTAAGCTGTTCAAGTGCTCCTAATTAGCGGAAACTACTTTTGCGTTTGTGGTTCATTGGATGCCAAGTTCAGTTGGAGTGGCATCTCTACCTATAAAGTTTTAAAAGATATTCAACATTTAAACTTTTCAAATGCCCTAATGGGTATTAACTAAAATTAACTGCAATTTTTCAATGGCTCTTATCGGCATAATTTTCAACCAGTTGACTACTGAACGATATGCTACATCACCACAGAAACCCATGACAAATTTGGCTCGAAAGTGAAAAGATAGGCAAGAAAGAAAGCAACAATGAATGAATAGTGGGAAAAAAAGCAGTATGTATGTCTTTGCACACAGACATGATTAAAGGACCTTTACGAAAACACCACACGGGAACAAGAAATATTATCAATATAAACGTGTATTTGCTTTCGGTGTGACTGAAGTCGAACTACTTACAATCAGCTGCTCTAAATAATAACACGGGTGCCAAATTCATATTCATTATAAACAGACCATTCATTTAAGTACCAGTATGCCTGATGTTACATGGAATAGAATAGTCCAGGTCAACAGCTCTCCTCGGCGCGCTTTGGGCGCAAAGCTGCTGACTCAATTCAAAACTTGGCAGTGAAAGAGTTCAGAGTCAATTTTCAGTCATGACAATAACCACCTTTGGCTCAAACAATCTTGAAGGCCCGTCCATATTACGATGTCTGCAATGGGCACTCTTGTAACACTCTCTGCCAAGGACCGTCTGACGTTGCATATCTACGGTGGGGGATCAGTGCCATAAATGTTGTGATTGACGTGTCTAAAATATGCACACAAGCTTTAAATTAGTGGACATGACTAGAAAATAGGAGCACACGAGTACTAAATTATAACACACGAGCTGGAAAAAATCAAACGTGTGCATTTTAAAGTGGACACAACCATTTTTTAATAAACAAATTTACAGGCATAGTGGTTTTGATGTGTCCCACTCAGTGAGGCGGTTGTGTGCCACAAACGTGACAATACGTACACACGGCCACTAAATTCGATCACGTGTGCTCGAAAAGGGCGATGTATCCGCTTAAATGGACAACTGTGCTCTTATTAGTAAAGGTAAAATATACGGACGTGTGTTCTAAATTCGATTACGCGTTATCAAACACACCGACGTGTACTCGAAGCTATATAACGCGTCAACAAAAAAAAAACAACAAAAAAAAAACAGACTAGTCCTCGAAGTAACATTACGTGTCAACAAAAACATCGACGTGTGCTGTAAGTTACATTACACGTCAATACAAAACGTTTACGTGTGCTCTAAGTTACAGTAGGTGTCAAAAATTACCGATGTGTGCTCTAAATTATATTACGAGTCAAGAAAAAACATGGACGTGTACTGTTAGTTACGTTACGTGTCAACAAAACATAGACGTGTGTTCTAAGTTAAATTGCACGTCAACAAAATCACGGACATGTACTCTAGATTCGATTACGTGTGGTCAAAAATGTTCACGTGTGCTTTAAGTTATAATACGCGTCAACAAAAAAATCCATTTGTACTCTAATTTACATTACACGTCAAGAAAATCACGGAAGTGTGCTCTCAGTTTGAGTATGCGTAGTAAAAAGGTCGACGTGTGCTCTAAGTTACATAATGCGTCAACAAAAACATCAACGTGTGCACCTAGTTACATCCCGCATAATAAAAAAGCTCGACGTGTACTCTAAGTTACATTACGAGAAATAAAACCCAGACGTATGCTCTAAGTTGCATTACGTGTAATCAAAAACACCAACGTGTGGCGTTAATTCGATTATGCGTAATCAAAACATCAATGTGTGCTCTAAATTACATTACACATCAACAAAAGCATGGACGTGCTACCTAGTTACAGTAACAGCTACAGCCTATGCCTACCGTATGTTAAAGTCTGTACAAACAATTAATTTTCCCGTACCCTCTGTATGGTGTATTGATGATTAAATATCAATTTTTATTTACGAATGGCTTTCAATATCAAAAGTCCTATCGAGCTGTAACCTCGCGACCCTTGGTGAGTTTCTTTTATAAAACTGTGGACAAAAGTATTATTTTCAGACTAACTTTTTAAAGTGCATCGTATGTTTAGAACAACCCATGTGTCACCAGTGTATCTATTTGAAACATGCTTAATCAAGATGACCTTTAAGATTGTACCACACACGTCCACCTACTTCCACCTGCTGATGCACATACGTCAACTACGTGCAAGTTGGGCAAAGCATTGTGGTCTTAAATGTTTTCTTTCCCAGTAATGGTTGTATGTTCATACCAAGGCAAGCACAGAGAAAACTTGGTCCAACTTCTATACCTGTGGCAAAATTATTGCATCTTTTCAAATCCATGACAGTACATGAACTCCTGACTAATAGAAAGAATTCAATCTATACAGCAAATACTTATGCCTATTATAAAAATTATTCTAACCAACAAATTAATGAATGAACCATCAAAATCTAACAAACAAGGTAACGAAATAAAAGATTAGAGAATTAAATAAGTAAACAGATAATTAATTACATTATCTCTCGTTTCATACAAGTAATAAAGATACAAATTTCATGAAGAGTATTTATGAGTAACAGTGCACAGATTGTAAAAAAATATTTCACAAACTGTTTCAGAATGCTATATAAGGAGGAAAACAGTGGCTACTTACGTTTCAATGGTGATATTTGCAAAGGAATTTACATGCTTGACTGTTCGTTTAGCACACGAATAAATCGCAAGGAACTCAAATCTCTGACATTTTTCTGCGCAAATGTGCCGTGCAAAACGCTGTCTGTCTGATTGATACGGTATAAAATTTGCCTGTTCAAAGGCCTCAAGCAGACCTATATATTTTAAACTAATCTGTTCCACAGGCAAGATCGGGTAAGCCAGGGCTTGTGTTTTACCGGTATTGAAATATGATATGAATTCAATTTGCATAGTGGAATTATCTTATCAATAAAAAGACAATGGAACGACTCCAGTTAATCGCTGATTTCTCATGTATGCACTGCGTGGGGCATCGTCAGATTCTGCTCAAATAGTAACAAAAGCAACAACAACCAAACAATTAAAAAATCAGACCAGAAACAACCATACAAACAGACGAACACCATCCGGGAAAACCGGACAAAGAATGGCTTTTTATTTATGGTTATACATATTGGTCTTCATCAGTCTCTTGCAGGTTCTAAAATTTATGCGAGCTTACTCATGGAAATTTCAGCTTGTGCTAGGTGGCAGTTGTCCACAATATATAAGTTTGACTCCCTATGCATTAATATTTTCATTTTGAGAGTTAATTAATCACAGTCAAGGAAGACAAATATAACACATGTAATTTAAATTAATAAACAATTTACATAGTAATGGGCCTACCTTGTTCGGTCTTGATCGAAAGCAAAATCAATTGACCTTATTTCGCTCAAAATTGGATGAATATCGAGTTAATCTATGTTCATTGATGTTCCGTTTTGCAACAATATGGGGGTCTTTCATGCAGATTTCTGCCTTTTTGGTACTTGAATTCGAAAGCACTGTAAACGCTGTTCGGACAAATATATCGATATTGTGGACAGGTCCAGTATTAAAATCATGAAGATGTTTCAGGGTAACCAGTCTTTTTCTTTTAATTTGTCATACATGACAAAGTAAACCATTGGCTAATAAGATCACGCACAATGTAACTTTAGGCACACATCTGGGTCTTTATTACTCATTGTGTAACTTAGAGCACACGTCTACATTTTTTTATTACGCATAATCGTATTAAGGGCACATGCCGGTGTTTATGATTTTGTTGACGTGTAATCTAACTTGGAGCACACGTCTATCTTCTTGATGACGAGTAATCTTATTAAGGGCCCACGTCGGATTTTTGATGACGCGTAATATAACTTAGAGCAGACGTCGATGTTTTTGTTGGTGTGTAATGTAAATAAGAGCACACGTCGTTGTTTTTGATGACGCATAATCGAATAACGAGCACATACGGGTGTTTTATGATTACGCGCTATGTATCTAGGAAAACAAGTTGATGTATTTGTTGACGTGTAATGTAACTTAAAGCACACGTTGATTTTTTTGTTACGCGTAATCGAATAAAGGGCACAAGTAGGTGTTTTTGATTATGAGTAATGTTACGAAGAGCACAGGCCGATGGGGTTGTTGACGTGTAATCTAACTTAGAACACATGTCGATGTTTTTGTTGACTCGTAATCAAATTAAGAGCACACGTCGATGTTTTTGATGACACGTAATGTAACTTATAGCAAATGTCGATGTTTTTGATGACGTGTAATATAACTTAGAGCACACTTCCGTGTTTTTAATTACGCGTAATAAACCTTTGAGCACACTTCTGTGTTTTTTATGATATGTGATATAATTTATAGCACATGTCGGTGATTTTGTTGACCGGTAATGTAACTTAAAGCACACGTCGGTGTTTTAGGTACGCAAAATATAACTTGAAGCACACATAGGTGTTTTTGATTACGTGTTATCGAATTTGGAGCACACGTCAGTGTTTATTATTACACGTAATTGAATTTGGAGCACACGTCAGTGTTTATTATTACACGTAATTGAATTTGGAGCACACGTCAGTGTTTATTATTACACGTAATTGAATTTGGAACACACGTCGGTGTTTATTATTACACGTAATTGAATATGGAGCACACGTCGGTGTTTTTCGCTCAGCTCCAAATTTTGTGCACGAAATTGGAATAACATTTTACAAATTCCATAGCATACTCGATTTCGTGCACACAATTGTAACAGTATAACAGTTTTGTTAACAGAAATCTTAAGATAATACAATTATGTCAACAGAATCATTAAGTTTCTCAATTCCGCACACAAAAACTACCTCAGTTATGTCCATAAATTCTAAAACACAGAGAATTGAAAAACTGTATCGATTTTGTCCACGAAATTTGTGAAATGTGACATTTTGAATCCTAGCGTTCCAAGTGTAATAGCTTAGAATTTATCAGCAGAGACCCTGCCCGACCTTATCAGAAAATTGTAGTGGACGAATTTGAAAATTATGTCCACAGAAATGAAACAACAGGCTTCAATGAATTCTGTAAAACTGATTGGATTTTGTGATTTTCTTTCCCAATTTCGTCCACAGAATCGTATAAGAGTTACAATTTCGTCAAAATTTGTTCAATGCTGTGAATTCAATATTTAGAATTTCGTAGACAAAACTGATAAACTGATTGACAATTTTGTTGACAGGGTTGATATGGATTTTCTTACAAAATCCCAAGTTTATTCAGTTTCGTGGACAAAATCGGCAGACGTACAGGATTCTGTGCACAAATTGGTTGGCTTCACGATTTTGCGGACAAAATTGGTAGCCTTACTCGATTTCGTGGACGTAATTGACAAATTACTCGATTTCGTGGACGCAATTAATAAACTTAAGGATTTCGTGTGCAAAATTAATAAACTGATGGATTTTTTGAACAAAATAGATATACTTCACCATTCTGTGGACAAAATTGTCAGAGTTCACCGATTCCGTCCATGAAATGAATTAAAATAACCACAAAATTGGAGTTACACTTGGCATCCTATAGCAATGGCTTTGTATCTCTCTCTCTCTCTCTCTCTCTCTCTCTCTCTCTCTCTCTCTCTCTCTCTCTCACACACACACACACACACACACACGTAAGAGAACATCATTTCTGCTTTTATTGAGTCATTTGAGACATAAAAGTTTCAGTGATATCTTTGCATAGATATTTCATATGATTAAATGTATTTATCTTCAAATACTCTGTATTTTGACACGGTAAAATCATCAATAGCATTTGGAGTGACCTTATTGGAATATTCAAACCAATGATTTTAATTCAGGCACACTGGCCCATAGAGCTAAATACAAAGCTATTCGTCATGTGAAAAACATGCGAAAAACAAAAACAAAAACAGATTTATCTATAATCAATGTAGATTACAGCCTGAATACTGCATCCAATCGAACCCATAGGTGATTGGTGTGATACTATACAAATGGTGCCCTTGGCTGCGGGTTTCAGGGCGAATTGTGAACCTGAGGGATGGTCTGTCAACCCCAAAGTGAAGCTCAGGGTTGACAGTCCATCCCGAACGAATTTTCATCTCTCACAAGCAATTTCAATTTTTGGTATCTGTGTAGTTGGATCTTATGATGATGATGGTGACTTGCTTTTATGTTATATAATTACCTAGTATGTATATGCTTGGAATCATTCGATCGTCTGTCCAGCCGAAATTCCAATACAAACTAGAAAAGATGATTTGCTGCATAGCAAATGAGTGTGTGTGTTTTCAAAGCATATTGGTATGGCAATGTGCAACAAGTCCATAACACAGGAGTAGAAGTTGCGGTGGCATCTTTATCTATTATAGCTTTGAAGTTATTCAAGATTTAAAATTTCCATTGGTGCTACTTAGCATACTTTAAATTGCTACTACTTTCTTTTTAATTCATTCGGTACGCAATGGTCAACAACTCCCTAGTAGAAGTTGGAATGATATCTCTATCTATTATAGTGTTGAAGATAATCAAGATTGAAAATTTCGAATATTGCTATTTAGCATAATCTAAATCCCTACAACTTTTGTTTTAAATTCATTAGATGTGCAATGGTCAATAACCCCCGAGTAGAAGTTAGAATGACATCTCTATCTATAATACTTTTGAAGATATTTAAAATTTAAATTTCAAATGCCCCTAATTTGCATAGTTTTAAACATCTTCATTCCTCGCCAAAGACAGTAAAACTCCTTGTTTGGAGGTACAATCATGCGAAGTTTGGAGTTTCTATGTATAATAGTGTCTGAGAAAAGTGTCGGACAAATTTACTGGTAAAGAAGAAAATAAAAAGAAAGAAAGAAAGAAAGAAAGAAAGAAAGAAAGAAAGAAAGAAAGAAAGAAAGAAAGAAAGAAAGGAAGGAAGAAAACAGTATGTCTGGGTGCCAACCCAGACATAAAGAGGGAGGAGGGATAGGGAAGAGGGAGAGAGAGCCTAGTCATCACCTCTTTCAAATTTTTATAGCAGAATAATTTACACATGTAAGTCCCTGTTCAAGGTGATGCCTGTTTAGCAGATCCACTGTCCTTGACAACTGGACAGGCACCCTGAGCCACCAGCCACATACAAAAGTGGTCTGACAGTTATCCAAGCATGGGAATATTGTGACCAACCTGCCTCTCATCTTCCTACACACACACACACACACACACACACACACACACACACACACACACACACACACACACACATACACATACACATACACACACACACACACAGCTGCCCAAACATGCATGTCCAGTGATAAGGCAGACCCCATGGGGCTCCGTTAAGAGCACTGTAGGCAGGCATGAATATTCAGTCAACCCTGTCTAAATCATGACCTTCAGCCAATAAGCATTGAGCAGAACTGTTCTGTAGCCACACTGGACCCAAACATGGGGTTACCTTAACAGAGTTTGCACGGTGATTATGAGCTTTTTCACACAAAAAGTATTGAGTGATGGTCTCTCATTCTCATTTTCTCTCATTCTTTCTTTCCACTACATACTTTGTCCAGAGCTTTTCTCAGACAACATGCAAACTACAATGTTTAAACCTGGCACGGTAACAGAGTTAGTAGGGAAGTTGACTATCTGACTTTTGGCACAAAATTTTAATGGGCACATATAGGTTTGTGAAACCCACCAATATAATGGACAGTATATGAAAGTTATAGAATTTGACATTATGCTAATAAGGGGCATTCAAAAATTTAAAAGTTGAATATCTCCAAAACTATTATAGATACAGATACCATTCAACTTCATTTTGTGGGTTTGTGGCAAAGACGCATCCAATGAAGTATGAATCAAAGTTATAGGAATTTAATTTATGCAAAAAATAGGTGAATATGCGAAATTTAAATCTTGAATAGCTTTAAAACTATTATGGATAGAGATGCCATTCCAACTTCAATTTATGGGTTTGTGACATAGCTGCATCCAATGAACCACGGTCCACAATTGTAGAGTTTTGATTTATGTAAATAAGATGAATACAAAAAAATTTAAATCTTTGAATACTTTTAAAACTGTTATACATAGAGGTGCCGTTCCAACTTATATTTGTAGGTATGTGACATAACGGCATAATATGAGCCATAAACCAAAGTTGCAGGCTTTTAACTTATGCAAATTAGGCAAATGCACAAAATTAAAGTCTTAAATCACTTCAAAAGTATTACAGATATTAGTGCCATTCAAACTTCAGCTTTATAAGTTTGTGACAAGGCCACATCCAATAAACCAAGGACCAAAGTTGTAGCATTCTAATTTATGGAAATTAGCGTAATACACAAAATATAGTTTATGTTGAACAATGGCAAAGTATAGCATTTCAAACTGTTCTCATTTTGAAGGCACCCAGACGGATTTGCTGTCAAGCAAATTTTCTTTTCTAGTTTTATATGTATTGTGTTCACATTAACGCCGCTAAAAGCGTAAGTAGAGCTCTTCGCGATTCATCTGCGACCTCGTCCTGCCAAAGTGGACTCATTAGAGACTAAAAAAAGAGAAGCACTGTGACCAAACCGTCACCAAGAGCGATGCTGATAGCTATACCTTTGACATGGCCGCAGGCTCAGGTTGATTGGAACCAAGAATTTATGGTTGCCCAAATTTATTAATGAGACACTAATATACGTCAACACTAGGACAAGACAAATGGTTCTGGAAAACGACCAGAAATAAGTGTGGTGTGGAAGTAGTTATTATGCCGTTCCAAAGTTGATACTCTGAGATATGCGCGGGTAAATATTTGGCTACCTATTACAATGACATGTATAAATGTTCCTGTTTCCTGACAGGACCGCCAATGGCAAACGTACGTCTCCAGTTAAGTATGGTGATTGCCGCAATCAGACGTCCAGTAAGTGTTCAAGTGACGCCATCTATCGTTGTGTCCCACTTTTGGGGCCATTCTGGGCGACAGAACCTTATGGGTAGTCATAACGTTTTGGTACAAATACTTGGCCTATTGATATATCAAACATATTTTCTGCCGTTTAACTTCACGGTATGAAGAGTTAATTTCCGAGGTGAAGTGGTATGCCGGGAGTGGTGTCAATTTATCATAAAACAGTCCAGAAAATGGCTTCTAAGTGCACTGTCATCAGACGCCCTTTTTTCAAGTTGTTGCAAAGCACAAGTTGGGCCCCCGTGGCGCCGACTTGGCCTTGTTAGCGCACCAAGCAAGTTCTCTTTGAACTGCATCTTCTTCGCTGTCTGGACAGGATAAAGTCATTTCCAATCGTGGGTTTTCTGTTACCTTATGAGAAAAGACGGAAAAGGATCCCAGAAATAGGCAAACCGCCGTTTGATCATAAGATGCCCAATATGCGTTTATCTGCTATGTTTAGCTGTACACTGATGCTACTGGGAAGGCCGAATTGATTTAAGTGGGCCACGACGAGCAATATAGATAGAATATTTTGAAGATCTAGAAAATGACGACTGTTTCGCGTTGCTGCGGGGCAATAGGAGATGGCCTGCGCAATTTCTTTGAAGATATATGGACCCACTATTTAACACAGTGTCGAGTTGATCTTCCCACGAGCATCACCAACCACTATTCCCAAACGTTAGTGTAAATTATTTTTGATGCACGGATGATTCTTTTGGATGCGTCAGCCTTACATGGTACACAATACCTGAAACAGACCCCAATATCATGATCCCTGTGGCCCAGAAGGCATAGAAAGAGACTTAAAAGCGTTTGGCCAACAGTTACCAAGTTTACTTTAAAGTACACGCGTGGAGGTTTTTTATGACAAAATAGCTCACACCCATTACCATGGTTTCCTCTTTGTGTCCATACAGTAATATTTGTAATCAAGAACACTAGCATGGGCTACAGCCACTTTATTGGATACTTGGTACAAAATACTATATTCTCTTTCAGGAAACTTAAAAGGAAGTGATATTCTTTTATCTGCAGCTGAATGCAAATCATATTGTTCATCTGCTCGCCACACACCAAGAAACATTTGAAAATCATGTGACCTGCAAACTTCATCGTTTCGTTCAGGAAAACGCTTGCATCCTTGAGATTAATCAAGTCTGTAAGAACAAAATCCCCCCGCATCCACCCCGATGCCAAACTGATCGGTTTGATTGGTCCTCAAATGGAAGAGATTTGAGTATGTGGGCGTCCAGGCGGTCCGATATTCAAATGTAACATCGAGTATAGCGTCTTCTCTAGCTTATGCGATATGAGAAAAATACAGAATGTCCTATTATTACCTGTCTGTGCATCTTCTTTTATTGCTTAATCAACATAGGTGTAATGATAAAGGCTGCCTAGTCAAAATGAACAAGAAAAAACACACAAAGATATTTTCAGTAGACGTACACCTAAAATATATATTCAACAAATGACGCATGTCAAATACAAGATTTTTTTTATTTCCTGGCATATATATATACGCATATCAGTATCACAAAGACAGACCATAATATATTTTAATAATGCGAACTGTATTAACATACACTGGCTATGGCGTCCATCGTATGCTGATTAAGTTCATATAGTCAGTAAAACATACCATATCTTGCAGTTGCTTGAAGTGTGCCATAACTCTCCGCAGAAAAAAGGGAACTTATCTCATATTTGCACGTTCGCAATAGGGAAAAACAGAGTGTGTTATGACGCTCAAGTCAAAAGGAGGGAAAGGTGAACCCCTATAAAATTGTGAGTTCAACGCTCTTCTGGTGTTATAGCAATGGGTTCTGGCATTCCGTACATAAAGGGGTGTCAAAGGCCGCTATGACGTAATACTCCATATAAGACCATGTTTTCAGATCTCCTTTGGTAATGCATTTTTCCGTGATTGACTCTCCTCAAGCGCAGAAAATTTAAGTGGTTGATTTCGGAAGGTTTTACTTGTTGAGCCGAATAGACGCTTCCAAGATGCTCAATATCAGAAAATCGCATTGCAGTTGACATGCAATATCAGGCCTCATTCTTAGCGTCACTCATAATGCACAGTGCATTCGTGTATCATGTGGGAATACTGTGGTGGATCCAGGTGGAGGTGGATTATGGGGTTCCTCCTAAAAAAGTTTGAATACAATATGAATTTGACTTGTAGAATGTGCGAGAGATAGCCATTTCGCATATTTTGACAAAAGTAATCGCCAGGGCCCGCCCTTTTGCCTTGTGACCTCGCACAATCAATCATTATAGTTCCGACCCCACGTCACCCACCAAAAGAAAATAAAATAATAATAATAATAATAATAATAATAATAATAATAATAATAACAATACTAATAATAATAATGATAATGATGATAATAATAATAATGATAATAATAATAATGATAATAATAATAATGAAAATGATAATGATAATGATGATAATAATAATAATAATAATAATGATGGTGATGATGATGATGATGATGATGATGATGATGATGATGATGATGATGATGATGATGATGATGATAATAATAATAATAATACATAAGCCCCAGATATATATTCAGGTTCACGTTTCGACTGTTTATGTAATACGTTCGGTATACTGATCGCGAGGCAGAGTATATGTATGTATACTTTGACGATAGATTGCTTCATGCCTGAATATTACCGCATTGCATGCACTAGGATGCGCCTTTCGTCGCATCACCTACGAATAGAGACAGGTCGTTGCGCGCACCTCCCTCGGGAGGAGCGTTTGTGTCAGTGTGGGCAGGTCCAGGATGAGGAGCATGTGATACAATTCTGCCCTCTCGTCCAAAATATTAGAGACCGGTTTGGTGGGCAGTTATTTACCCCAAAGTATTCAATGATGCAAAAAATGAAAAAGATTTTCTGCTCATCCATGACATTTTGGCATCTTACTAAGTGATAAATTACTTTTGACTTTTTCAATGTGAAGGACTATTATATTATGAGAACTGACTTTAATACATGAGTATCTCATATTTTCTAGATATATAAGTATTACTGTGATGATTTGTTTCAATGTATTATGCATGTTTTTTCTGACTATTTGTGATTTGATGATCATGTATTTAGTTTGGACCCACGGTCAATAAAGACTACTACTACTCTGTATTTAACTTGTCAAAACCCTCGATGTGAAAACTATATCCTTCACCTAAAGATCCGGCACATATGTTTTTACATAAAGATGCTGCGGAACAATTAAGTATAGTGCATGACAAAACCTTGGCATTTGGTCCAGGTTCGGTTCCCGGGAACTCTAGCCACAACCCTGTTTTGGTTCCAGTAATAAAAATTAAAACAAATAGAAAAGAAGATTTGCTTCACTGCAAATCTGCCCGGTGCCTTCAAAATGAGAACAGTTTGAAACGCTACACTTTGCCATGGTTCAACAAAATCTAAAATTTGTGTATTAGCCTCATTTGCATAAACTAAATGCTACAACTTTGGTTCTTGGCTCATTGGATGTGGCCATGTCACAAACTTATAAACTGAGGTTTGATCGACACCACTGTCTATGATAGTTTTGAAGCTATTCCAAAAGATTTTAATTTTATGTCTAATTTGCATAAATCACAAGCCTTAAACTTTGGTTCTTGTTTCATTGGATGAGGTTATGTGACAAAAACCTAGACGTGGAAGTTGGAATGGTACCATTAGTTATAATATTTTGAAGTTTTTTAAGATTTAGAGTTTGTGTATTCGCTTTTAATTACACAAATCAAAATCCTACAACTTTGATTCATGGCTCATTGGATGTACCTATATCACAAACCTATAAAGTACAGTTGAAGTAGCACCACTATGTATGGTAGTTTTGAAGCTATTCAAGATTTAAATATGTGTATTCACCTAATTTTTTCATTGTTCATGAGATGTTTTGGTTCATGGTTTATTGGATGCGACTTTGCCACAAACCTTTAAATTGAAGTTGGAATGGCATCCCTATCTAAATTAGTTTTGGAGATATTCAACTTTGAAATTTTCAATGCCTCTAATTTAGCACAATCTAAAATTCTACAACTTTCATTTATTGTCCATTATATTGGCAGGTGTCACAAACCTATACATGCACATTCAAATTTGAATCTGTCTACAATGGTTTGGAAATATGGAGCTTTTGAAATTTTAATTATCCCTAATTTGCATAATTTTAAACACCATGACTATTCCAAACGATATGAACAATTTTGCTGGTAGCTCAGTCACAATGGCAAGTTTGGTGGTTTTCAGAATAATAGTGTCCGAGAGTAGCTCCGGACAAATTTGGGTGCCATGTAAAGAAAGAAAAAAATAAAGAATTCGAGGAAAAACAATATGTCAAGGTTGGCACCCAGACATAAAAAGGAGGAAATACAGTGTTTCTGGCGTGGTCGGTCGAAGTAACCTTTGCTGACACAGAACAAGTATTTAGTGACAACTTTGGCAACAATGAGTGTGGGTGACAGATCGGGTTAACCTTTCTCTGACTTCATATGATAAGGTCTCATCTCCCAGACCATCCAGCGCCTCTCATTATGGCCAGACACGACAGATAAATCATAGTGCTTGTGGATAAAAGTACATGTGTATCTTCCTCAGCCTCCACCCAGTCCCGTTCCCGGCTCCAACATAAAGCAAATGTGTCGCTGTGCTTTACCGTGCATTTTTAAACCTAACTCTCTGCATGACAAGTTCGTCTGCTGAGAGTCCTCTATGTGGCAAATACTCGCTTTGCATGACGAGGCTCACTGAGGACATGTCACATGTCCTCATTGAGCCTCGTCATGCTAAGCGAGTATTTGCCATATAGAGGACTCTCAGAAGACGGACAATGCCATTTGCTCATTGCTCCCTTGATAGAAAACACAACCAGAACTAGGAAAGATGATTTCCTGCATAGCAAATCAGTGTGTGTGTCTTCAAAGCATATTGGTATGGTAATGTACAACTATTCCATAACACAGGAGTTGAAGTTGGAATGGCATCTCTATCTATTATAGTGTTGAAGATATTCAAGATTGAAAATTTCTAATACTGCCAATTAGCATAATTTAAATTGCTACAACTTTTATTTTAAATTCATTAGGTGCGCAATGGTCAACAACCCCCTAGTACAAGTTGGAATGACATCTCTATCTATTATAGTGTTGAAGATATTCAACATTGAAAATTTCAAATACTGCTAATTAGCATAATTTAAATTGCTACAACTTTTATTTTAAATTCATTAGGTGCGCAATGGTCAAAAAACCCCTAGTACAAGTTGGAATGACATCTCTATCTATTTTAGTGTTGAAGATATTCAAGATTGAACCTTTCGAATACTGCTAATTAGCATAATTTAAATTGCTACAACTTTTGTTTTAGATTAATGACATGCGCAATGGTCAACAACCCCCCAGTAGAAGTTGGAATGACATCTCTATCTATAATAGTTTTGAAGATATTCAAGTTTAAAAATTTAAAATGCTGCTAATTAACATAATTTGAATTGCTACAACTTTTGTTTTAGATTCATTACATGTGCAATGGTCAATAACCCCCTAGTAGAAGTTAAAATGACGTCTCTATCTATAATAGTTTTGAAGATATTCAAGTTTTAAAATTTCAAATGCTGCTAATTAGCATAATTTAAATTTCTACAATGTTTGTTTTAAATTTATTAGATGCGCAATGGTCAATAACCCCCTAGTAGAAGTTGGAATGACATCTCTATCCATTATACTTTTGAAGATATTCAAGATTTAAAATTTCAAATGCTCCCAATTTGCATAATTTTAAACATCATTCCTTTGTATAAAACGGTCAAAATCCTTGTATGGAGGTACAATCATGCCAAGTTTGGAGTTTCTATGTATAATAGTGTTCGAGAAAAGTGTTGGACAAATTTGCCGGTAGAGAAGAAAGAAAGAAAGAAAGAAAGAAAGAAAGAAAGAAAGAAAGAAAGAAAGAAAGAAAGAAAGAAAGAAAGAATTCGAGGAAAAACAAAAAAGTGTGTGTTGACACACACACTTTATCAAGCCTGGTACCTTATTTGTATGGTACACTCAGCTCGGTGACTAGGTATAAAAAGACAACCATTGTTCCAGGGAACCGATGTCGACCTCGTAAATTATTCATATCAAAGGAATCTGTGTAATGTAGAAAAGTTCTTGATTTACTTCAAAAACATTGTTCAGACCATATTGTTGAGGGCTTCCACGTTCACGGATGTTGATACATCCACTTTTATGGCACTATTTTACTGCATATAAGAGAAACTATAACATAAGCATTCAAACGTAGAAAATAGTGTATTGACCGGGTACCCGGGTACGAAAGTCGTACCCGGGTACCAGATTTTTAAAGTGTGTGTGTCAAACACACATTTTGCTGTTTTTCCTAAAGTTATTTCTTTCTTCTTTCTCACTGAATTTGTCCGACACTTTTTTCTGACACATAGAAACTCCAAACTTGACATGAGTGTACCCCATTCTGTCTGTGTGCATACTTTTGAAGATATTCAAGATTTGAAATTTCAAATGCCCTTAATCTGCATAATTCAAATTTGTGCAGCCTCCATTATCAATTCATCAGATGCGTAATAATCCATGACATAAAAGTAGAAGTTGCAATGGCATCTCTATCTGTTATAGCTTTGAAGTTATTCAAGATTTAAAATTTCCAACGGTGTTATTTAGCATGTAAACAGACCATTAGTCATGCATTTTCGCTGAAGATAATAAAGTGAGATTAAGTTTATTGACGACAAAGCAAAGGCATCACATTCCATATCCCTGAGCCATGATGCTTAATAAGAAATAAGGACCAATTTGTTCGACACGGTCAAATACACACATTTGATTCTCTTGGTGTATTGTAAACATGTTATGCGATGTTAGTT
The DNA here is from genome assembly GCA_964020975.1 of Hermodice carunculata. NCBI lineage: Eukaryota > Metazoa > Annelida > Polychaeta > Eunicida > Amphinomidae > Hermodice > Hermodice carunculata. Next base: position 22,625 of record CAXHWN010001134.1, on the reverse strand, counting down.
GATGTCAGGGGGAGGAAAGTACCCATAGAGAAAATAGCGGTTAACATTTCGAAGCAATTAACATTTTTATCAAAAAAACCAAACAAACATTATCATTTTTATGTACTACATTCACTTCTGAACGGATATTGCAATTTACAAATAACCCGACAAATAAATCTTCTCCGTGGGTAAATTACATGGAATAGCAGGAAAATACTCATAAAATAATAAAATGTAGTTGAATCAAGCATTTACATATTATGCTGTGCAGAATATCGCCATTCTGCGAGGAGGGGTTAGGCCATGACTTGATATTTTACATCCAGAGATTGCATTATAATTCGATCGTGGTATGGAAATGCATGCCAAATACGAAGCACATGCATGCTTTTCAAAATTTTACCAAAAGTCACATTATGTAGTTGAGAATTTATAAAACTTCACCTTTCTAGGCATCCGATGGCAATAGGAGATATGCATATTACTTTCCCGCCACAACTGCATACCTGATTACCTAGTTTCGCTTTGCGGAAAATGGCGGGATATGGCGAGCTACGGGTTGGTACCTGTGGGGACAAGCTGGATATAACTAATATTTTGGAAATAAAGAATACTGATTAAAGGCAGGTGAAAATCTTTCTTTATATATGGCTCGGGAAGTGCTACATAAATACCAGTTTGGCATTTGTGAACTTAAATTTCTAAAAAAAAAACACGCTAATTTCTGTGAGAAATGAACATATGGCCCTGTTTGTAACAGTGATGTGACCCGAACGTCCCCCGTGATCGCCTGGCGTCAAACCCGTGCTTTGTGGCGGGAAACTAATATGCATACGGCGTATTAAGAACCACAACATGCCAAGAAGTATGCCTCGTCAATCGGACAAGGTAGCATGGGACCATATGGTCACTTTCAGCTTTCATTTTCGAGTACCACAATGTAATCTAAAACGAGACTGCTCATTCACCTGACATAAAGTGGCTGATTTCTGAGTTTAGTTTCATGGAGTCTTTATACATTGATTATGGGTCTGAATTTTTTAAAGAGTCCAACTTTATGAACTTTCTGTACGTTCAAAATGTTACGAAAATTCTTTGCATCAAAAATGACTAAGGCCACCACTTATTTTGCATTTTCTGTACAGGGGGGAAATGGTTCATTTCTCACAGGTTCCGCACACGTTTCATTCATTATTTGTGCAGATTCGTCATTTTTATGTAAATGTATTCATTGATTTTGTTCGTCCTCTTGGTAAATTACAATGGTCCCATCCGATGTACCTAGGTAGGCCCTATATCTCTGATGGAATCACAACTTATCACCTTAAAGTTTGCTCATGCAATAGGCCTGCAGAATGTGAGCCTCAAAAATATCACTGTGAAGAACTACTGAAGGGACCAAACAACACCAAGAGCCCGGTCAAAATTTTGAAACTCCAAGATCGGTCGATATTTTATCAATATGAAATCATCATGTTATAAATTCGCTACGAAAAGTTTTTTTACTAGTTTTGAACATAATATGTCAGGTGAAAGTGTACTGAAAATTTCAAATTTCAAAATATTACTTTTCAAACAAGTGTTTAGCCTGAATATATTTTTAAAAAGCACTGTACGAAATATTGTGTCACCGTATTCGCCCAAAGAAATGCGATAGCTGTGAAACATGCACCTGTCCAGGCACATTACAGATTTTTTCACAATTTTCTCACCAAATTTTGCCTCATTCTCCCTAACGTGCAAATAACATTACCCTGGTTATTAGAATAGGAGTATTATATGCCTTTCATGTTTCGTCCTAGAATTGTTACTTTGGATACTTGATTAGTTCTAGTGCTGTTAATTTTAATATATCCACTTTCACTGTTATCTTCAATCCCCCAAGTTAGGAACGATAAAATGCATGGTATTATGAAGAGTTATGCAGATAGCTTATTAATATGAAATGTACTTCGAAACTTTTATTGGTGAAAAAACAGATTTGTATTTCGTGAAAATATGAGATGAGGACAAACCGAGAAACCCCCATTACTCATTTTTAAAGAGCAAGAAAATAAACAACGTGAGACATATATTTTAAGAACATCACAAGTTACATTTAACACAGCAGGCATCATTTTGAATATCGACATATTGGCTTAAGGGTCTACGAATACAACGGGAATAATTAAAAGGCTTGCCTCTGATTTCATAGTGAGAATGCTTTAACGAAAGTACATTGTCATACACTGTATCAAATTCCCTTGGTGAATCAAGAAAGATCTGGGATGCACCATTCTAATTCAGCCATGGCCCGTACAGATGCATTAGGTAGTAATTTCCATTCCACACTGCATGAGACAAATCGGGGAGACTTTACATGGTGTAAGAAAAGCGTTCAACTTCACGTTCTATAGTAATGTGACAGTGGCTTCGATACTTTACTATACCACTTTAAAAACCCGCCAGTATTTTCGGACCTGTACCCACTATCGGGGCAACCTTCTCCCCTAAGCGCCAGCTTTCACTCATTGTGGGGCCTTGGCAGGTCCGACTAGCAGTGCCACTTAATTTGTTGCCTGAGGGCGAGTTCAGTGTCTGATACAAAATCCTTAATCTGGGGCCAACTGCTGCCTACAATTGCTAACTGTATGCGGTTATATTTCCAATTTCAGGTAATGCTCACTCTGGAAAGTCTTATTATATATTGTACACCACATTCATTCGACAAATTGACCTTCCCTTAACACTAATCACACATATATTTTAGATACTACCTTTTCAAAATATCGAATCTAGACTAACCCATAATGGCTGCCATTTTGAAAATTATGGATTCCGCACCCAATGGTTTGTAATAATTAAGGATAGTATTGGGACGATTTGGGGGAAGAATTACAATATATGCAACCAAAGTATATATTTTGCAAATCTTTTAAAAGCATCAATAATGATATTATATATGCTGTGGCCGTGATTCACTTTGATATCTAAATTAAATGTATATTTGTGCGGCATTGCCCAAAATCCAAAATAGCGTTCACCACGGGCCGGTTGGATCGTGTCGCATTTGGATTTGTAAGTAATGATGACACCTGCTTACAAGCACAACTGAGCGGGCAGATTAAAGTTAAGATAGTAAGTTATGCTTTAAAAGTACTTTAACGATCGTTCGCCCTGGTAACTCATAGAACAGACACATGGAACCTAGAGAAATATTACGATAACGATCACCGAACACCTGGGGTTATGGCCTCTGCTGTTTTACCAAACAACCGTGGCTATGTCTTACTGAACTTTGTGTTGCCAAGCTGTTTCCCCAGCCAAGTTAACCCTCAAGACAAGTTGAAATAAAATGCTGTGTTTGAGTTGACTTTAATGCAAAATAACGGCACATGACAACCGCTTTCTTGATAAAATCTTTCAACCGGGGCTATGGCTATGCTGGTTCACCGAGCACCGTGGCTATGCAGCTGTGCTCTTTCCCATGCCCAAGTTAACCCTCCACTGCAGACAAGTTTATATAAACTATTGGGCTTGAGTTGACTTTACTGCAAAATAACGGCACACCCAGCCACTTTCTCGATAAAGTCTATCAGCCAGGGCCGATCAATTTTGATTAGGAATGGGTGGCTTGATTTTTTTTTTTTTTTTTTTTTTTTTTTTTTTAATTTGATGTTCCATAAAAATTGCTTTAGGTCGGGAGTCGGGCCTTTTCAGTGGGGTCCGTCGGGTTATCGGAACCACAGATATTTATATTTGTGTCAGGCCTTATGTAACTTGGACATTTGTCGAAACATGACAGTTATGTTTAAAATGGATGTTGTTTCCCTTTTTACACATTACCTCCTTTGACGTCAGTTGAATTTGTTACCTGGGCACAGCCAAAGGCACTTGTGCATGCAGAAATATGGGATAGACTTGATGCTAATGTTTCAATATACGAACAAAAATCTGCTTTTGATTCTAAGATGTGATTGGACATAAACATGTCTAAGGACACAAAAGAAATACTAGAAAAGATTATTTGCTGCATGGCAAATCAGTGTGTGTGTGTTCAAAGCATATTGGTATGGCAATGTACAACTATTCCATAACACAGGAGTAGAAGTTGGAATGGCATCTCTATCTATTATAGTGTTGAAGTTATTCAAAATTTAAAATATCTGATATTTATGCTATTTAGCATAATTTCATTTGCTACAACTTTTATTTTTAATTCATTAGGTGCGCAATAGTCAACAACTCCCTAGTAGAAGTTGGAATGACATCACTATCTGTTATAGTGTTGAAGATATTCAAGATTGAAAAGTTCGAATGCTGCTAATTAGCATAACTTGAATTGCTACAGCTTCTGTTTAAAATTCATTAGATGGGCACTGGTCAATAACCCCCTAGCAGAAGTTGGAATGACATCTGTTATTCTTCTGAAGATATTCAAGATTTAAAATTTCAAATGCCCCTAATTTGCCTAATTTTAAACATCTTCATTCCTTTGTATAAAACGATCAAATGCCTTGTATGGAGGTACAATCATGCCAAGTTTGGAGTTTCTATGTATAATAGTGTCCGAGAAAAGTGTTGGACAAAATTGCTAGTAAAGAAGAAAGAACGAAAGAAAGAAAGAAAGAAAGAAAGAAAGAAAGAAAGAAAGAAAGAAAGAAAGAAAGAAAGAAAGAAAGAAAGAAAGAAAAGTGTGTGTTGACACACACACTTTAATTACTTACATAAAATGCAAAACAGTCCTGGAAATTCCGTTTGGCAAAAAGGTACAATAATACAGAATGGGGACGAGTTCTTTCGACAGGTAGATGTCTCTTCTCTGTTAGTTCTATATATGACATTCTACATTATATATATATATATATATATATGGGGGTGCGTGTGTGTGTGTGTGTTTTAGGTCTGCAATTTTTTACTTACCAGCACTTGCTTTGTTTTGGTGAGCAATTAACTATGTGTTTCCGTCAGTAGTCATATTAACAATTTTGTTCGGAAACTATCTCTTTGCAGCCCATCGTGCTATCGTGCTTACAATTAACACAGTCATGCACACTTTAATACGTCTGTGCGAATAGTTCATGTCATCAGAACTAAATCCACAAACAAGCTATACGCAGACCTTGGTTATCATACGGCACATAGACTGTCTCCATCTAATATGTACACTGTGCAGACATTGTACATTAATGGCCTACGTCACCCAGTCACAGTTCGCCAGTGTACACAATAAAACGTTGATATCAGTATTCCAAATGCCCACCCATCCGCCCGCTTAACTGCCACTCAAAATCCCTCATTAGTTTAAATGTAATTATTTTAACTGGATTGCCCCACAGCACATCGAGATACCAAACGTAATAGATTCTCCAGACATGGAGCGACACACATAAAACCATAGCACACAGGTCAAACTAACACGTCACCCATAAAGTTGCACATTAAAATTCTAGAGTTACTTATGAATGAAAATCACGTCAAATCAATAATATTGTTTGCCACCAAACTAAGAGACAAATTAAACATTAAAGCGCCCTGTGTCGACAACATATTGTTGGACAGCTTCAGATATTTGGACATTAATGAAATCTTAAGACACATCATTACCAAATAGGCATATTTCAGCCAGTTTGTCACTTGCAATGTGAGTGATAAGGTTTGGGTGAACCCCAGGACCTATTAAAGGGCTAACAGTGTTAAGAATTTTTTTTCTTACAGAACTGCAGTTTGGACAGTATAACAGAAAGTGTTTTATATCCTCTAATTGGGACGAGCAGGCAAATGTCGGCTGAGGAATAATATTCACTTCGAAAAGATCAAAGTTTTAATTTAGAATATCCCAGTTGCAATTATGTGTAACAGATATCAACTCTCTGCCCATGGAGGTGGACATCAAGAACATGGTCAGCAGCAAGCAGTGTTTTAAAGCTTTGATTTAAAGATTTTGGAGAGACAGGGGACTTCTTATGTCATAGGGGGTGGTGGTGTTCCCATTGCCTAGGGCATCCAAAAGAAAAGAATTAGCAAAGCGAGAGGTTCTGTAATTAAAAGTGCTGAGTGTGCTAGTAAAGGCAGGAGTTCGGAGGTCAGAGAGGTAGGTATGGGTTTGCTTGATACTTTTTATAGGCGAGGAATAATTTAAGGTACTGGGACTAAGAATAAGAGTGAGCTGAGGATGAAGCCCTCGGGTACCCCTTGTATTGCTAGCGAAGAAGACGACAAATCATGAACAGTTACTCTCTGTACCCAGTTGATCATAAAAACTACAGCTAAGGGTACGGTTAGACGTCCAAAAAGCGTCCTATACAACTTGAGATACACTACACATGATAACCGCAGTCCAGAAGGCGAACTGATCAATGATCCATTTCATACATGTGAGCAAGAAATGGAGAGAGTCTGCAACACCCTGCAGCTTCAGCTGGTGCCTGCTTACGATGGTCTTTGCTTCGCCGCGGGGCAAAGCCAGTCGGACATCCTTCCAGTAGTCTGATCCTTGCACAACCGTGGTTGCTGCGTGGATAGAGGATTGTGGACACTGTATTGGGTCCACATTGTGACACTGGATCTATAGTTTGACACTTTCAGCACAAGAATACTGGAGTTTAAGATCAAGGTCAAGTTTGTTTTTAGCTTTGTTTTCGTGCAATTTTCAAGGACAATCTGATACAAATGTACCTTATATGAAGGCGGTAAGGGGGGGGGGTCAGTACGCTGGTACAGGTAATTATTTTTCTAGAGTACGCAGTACGTAAAATAAAAATCTTTCAAAATTTTGGATAGTACGAAGTACGTAAAATAAGAGGGCTTCCAGTACGCCAGTACAGGTAAATAAAAAGCCCCAGTGCACCAGTACGGGAAACCCCTTTCCCATCCTCTTATCTGATGCCCACCTTCATGACAGTCAACAGTAGGGCAAGTTAGAATTTCGGAGTGCAGTGAGGAAAAGGAATGGTGGTAGCCCTTATTATGGCTCCCATGGGGTCTCCCATGGGAAGTGCCTGAGCCTCAGAGGCGGGGATAGGGTGTGTGAGGGAAAGGTGTGGGGGGGGGGGGGGCAGGAGGAAAACTGCAAGTGATGAGTGTAGGAGGATATATCCAGCACCAGGGGCCCACCACAGCTGTGAGAGTGTGTGGTGGATCCTCTGCCTCGGCTGTGGTCCTGGAAAACATAGCAGCAGAAGCTGATTAGGATAACCATGGTTTTCTCCGCCTCATCTATTTTTTCCTAGGCCACCTGTGTCACACAGGACCGCGGCACAAAAGTGGAGAGCCACTGTACTCACTATTATTAGTAGCTGTCAAATGTGACTTACTTGCTACTGGTCATAACTGCTGACATGTCAAGTTGTAAGACCAGTTAAGTCATATTACACTGAGTAACAGAGAGCCAGTATTTCCCATTTAAAGTCAAATCATTTCTTACAGCGTACCGCTTTATAGGTCGACGAAAGTGTGTTCCCATCAAGTAAAACAATATTAATGAAAAAAATGGTCATGGTGATTGATATACGTGTGTGGATTGCCATGCCCGTACTGAACAGGAATAATTGTTTCTTTTTCTTTCATGTTAAAGTGGCAAAACACTGACTTTGATGAGCGAAAAAGCACATGGAGACGGCTTTATTGTCTATATTGTGCGGTTACAAATCACAGTTCGTAATAATATATCTTGGCTCAAGTTTAGATTTCACACAGAATGGACCGATCTTCCTAGTACACTGACAATTTGATAACAAATTTGAAACGTTTCTTCCTGCCGTAACTGACCCAGGCATCAATAATGTATACCAAGTAAACACTTTTAAGTTGCAAACACGTCTCTGTCCTACTTGAGGCATATTCTCTGCCTCTTTGTCCTGCCAGAAAGTAGCCAGTGCTAGAGAGGCTTTATTTTTCGTACGATGCAAGGCAAGATATATGTGACACCAAATGCCAAGCTAATGAACACATCACGAACTGCAAAGGCAGGATGGACGAGTTCACGTGATCACATTGCATGTTGGCCGCCCAGGCAGGGCGCCGTGGACTCGGTTCTGTGGTCTCAAATTAGCCGTGACTGGCACAAAAACCATTAGGGAGACAAAAACTGGGAGATAACGGTTGTTTAGCCGTAACCTTTGGAGTTGTAGCAAGTCTCCGAGTTCAGTCACTGCTGGTTGTCAGATTTGGCACATACAAGTCTCAGGCGCCAACGTCTGCTTAGGTTCAGTTCATCAACTATCAAGTTTTCTACAAGTGTCCACCTCCATTTGCTTTAGTTGTCTGACGGAATAAGACCGTGGTCACGTGAATGGCGGCACTTTGAGCCCCGATCATGACTCAGGCGTCTGTTGACGTTTACTAATCATGCGTCCTGAAAAACACTATAAAAACTACTAATGGAAGACTAAAGAGACACGGTAACCCACTGGGCCATCAGCAACAATATTATTCTGACGTATGTCTTTTACAGGGACATTCCATATCCGTGGTCCTAAAGAGGAAAAAAATGAGTGCAGTCGTATTAGGTTACCAAGGCTGAACTCCAACCTCAAAGGACGACCGTTCACAAGTTTCATAGCACAGATATAACTTTGTCGCCGCGACCCTTTTTTATCGTATTCTTTACCCATAGACAGAAGGCAGGCTGGGCCCTTCACAAATGTCTGCTCTTCTTTTTATTGGTAACAAAAAGAAATTCCAGCTGTCAAGTCCTCTCATACTGCCGCCAGATGCACACCAGCTAAACTTTACAAAGAGCATCCAAACACTGCAAATAATAAAAGTCCGTCAGAATCTTCATTTATTAAGTCAACATTTGCAGTAAGAAATAGATAATTGTGGTGCCATCTCTATTTCCGTTTATTCCAATGTACAAAGAAAAGTGAACAATCAAAAACGTAAATTGTTAAACGTGGATGGTGTAAGTATGGTATGATGATAGCATGCCATCAGAAAAGAAAGCGTGTCCCATCGGTAACCAAACGATGAATCACACTTACACACTGTTGTGCCCTGTACATGTTATCTTTTCACTTCGTATGGCCTCGTCTGCTCATGTTTCATGCAGAATATTGTTTCAGATGACCCGAAATATAGAAAAACAAAGCGTGAAATATGAAGAATTAGGCTCTGAATCTTATCAGCAGTATGAAGTCCATTTAACTGCCCTTATATATACCAGTGCTGGAAACATGTCAGCTGATCATTGGAACACATTTCGAATTGTTTTGCGTTCAGAAGGAGGGGATGTGTCTCACCAGGCACTTGGTCAAACGTCATCTATCAACAATTTCCTGGTACTCACAGCAACTTTTTGGTTATTATGGTTATCTCAATTATAAAAAAAATCACATAGCAAGGTGGTGGTTAGCACATGATCTAGTATCTACCATTGTGCATGTGATTAGTATTAAATATAAGGTGCATCATTTTAAATTATGCTAATTAAGGTCATTTCAAAATATTTAAAATTTTAACATCTTCACTGGTAACCAAAGCTGCGGTACTGTTCCAACTTATACATATGGTTCAACTTAGTAGACACATACACATTGGTTACCAAGCAATTGTTCTTTTATTGTTGAATTACATGTTTGTCACATTCGCTCACGGTAAAACCTGCTGGGCAACTTGGTTTAAACAAATGATGATGATGATGACGACGACGACGACGACGACGATGATGATGATGATGATGACGACGACGACGACGGAAGTATTCTTGATCAAGTTTTCCCAAATAACTTGCTAGGATGGGTACGAGATGTTACTGTTCCAGAAAACAGTTACTGATCATTGAAGTGAGAAAAATAAATTCATTTCCTCAGATAGCGTACCTGAGGAAACTAGTAGTCTGCAATTGGATCAGATTCACGATACCTTTTCATGCTTTTAGGACATGACAAATAGGAATGAAATAATTATAAGAATATAAGAACACAAATACAGTAAGTTTGGTAGATTTGGGGGGTGGTGGTTTGTTTTTGTTTTTGTTTTTGTTTTGTTTTTTGGTGGGGGTGGGGTTCTTTTTGTTTTGTTTTTGTTGTGTTTTGGGGTTTTTTTTTATTTTGTTGTTTTTTTTTTTTTGTTTTTTTTTTTTTTTTTGGTTTTTGGTTTTGGGGGTTTGGGCTTTTTGGGGGGAGGGGTGGAGGTGTCTTGATTAAATAACGCAATAAAATGTCACAGGATTGATTGTGAGGAATACCTTTAAGAGAAACACCGGAGTCAATTCGTGAAGCTTAATTGTTTTGTTGGCGCTCAAAAGAGCCCCTTTTGTAGCCGGAAATAGGAACAGATCTTTTCGAAGAAAAAAATTCAATTACGAATAACGTAGCCGTCAATAATATATGTTCAGCTTGTTTCACTGGAAATTCATATGCATCAATATTTTCTATCTAGTATAGCTTCAGCAGACGTAGCCCTTCCCTTGATCAAATCGGTCCAAACAGACAACGTTTAAAAGCATGTTGTAACTGTGTGTACAGTTATAACTTATGCTTTTGAATGTTTTGTCACTGATGGCTTAAAGGTATGACTACGTTGAAAATTACATAAATGTTGGGCATATGATAGAATAACATTTATACTTGGCCACTGGGTTATAACCATCGATTCTGCAAGTCACACTTTATTATATATACCATAAGTCTTGATGGCTTATAATAAAAGTTAAGAAATCAAACTTGTGAGAGTAAGGTGTAATTTACAGAATATCTTACGTGTTGTGTTTTCAAATACCGGTTGCCTGTTTTCACCCTGCAATTAACTGAGGGGGGGGGGGAGGCTCAGCTCTTTGCAAATGTGTAGGCTTTTCGAGACCTTGACCACACTGGTTCAAAATACAATAATGTTTCAAGACTTTTTTTTAGGCATAAAATTATGAACTCGTGGTGTTAAGTTTTTCGCTGTGAATATGAACCTGTGCCTTTTTTATTATAGTGTGTCTGGTTCCTCTTGGTGTTTCTGGGAAAATAGGAAATTGTCCTGAAAGGCCACCCATTTTACCGACATTCTTCAAATTGAAGTATATTCAGTGAAGATGAAAATTTTTGTTTTCCGTTTAGACCGTTTCGGTTTCTTTGGGAACTAGTGCTTGAGAGTTTTGCCCAACTCATTGAAAAACAAGACCAAGTGATAGAGGATGAAAGGAGGAATTTGCCTACTTCTTCTGAAAAGTCTGTTATTTCATTGGCAATGAAAAGGTCACAGTTTGGAAGAGCGTACACATTTGGCACGGCCATCTGCTAGACAACATTTCAAAGCAAACTGAAGAAAACAAGTATCACTTTTCCCGTTTGTCATGGAGAACTTCATGCGTTACATCAAGCTTTATTCGCCCTGACATAACTATTCCCATTGGTATTTGAACCATCTATTGTCTTCTCAGCTACCATTTCTTTCTCTCTTGGCCGGATAGACGCAAAGAAGCTGCTGTATGTCTCTCTCATTTGCCAGACATTTAGTGATGAATGCTACGATTGATTGAAGCAGGCGTATGTTTGAGAGAACTGGATTCACTTAATTTCAAGACGAGCAGCTGTTTACCAACCAAAGTATGGCAGACGAAGTAAACTAACTTACCACGACATTTTAGTATCATTTGTGCACAGTAAAACTCGGCTGTCTTGACTCACATAATGAAAGTAGGGGGTCTAATCTATTGTTGGCTAGGGCATATACAGGATCGCAACATTGGTGTTGGAGTAAGCTTTTCTTCGCTCGCTGTCCTTTTCTGGCATTTTTGTGTATTATTCAACACATCTGAGTATTATTTTATTGATGAACACAATATCATACAACCACGCAAATGGCAAATTAAACGATGGTGATTTGGCAGTCCGGAAAATTGAACACCAGATGGCAGTGGGTGTCAGGGGTCCATGGTTGGATGACTTTTGGCTAAAGATCTCGATCATGTCACTGCTTGAATGTATCTCCGTCATCCTGAACTGTCTGTATGTGCATACTTCCATACTTCCACTTAAATTTGGATACTTGTAATTGCAGTTTTCTACAGAAATACTCTTGCCCTACTTCCTCTAAACTGCCGTCAACTTGCAGTGCTAATTTGCGTGGATATTGTCTGAAGAAGGGTTTTGCATGGGAGTGTTTGCTTGTTGAATAGTGTATGCTAGCCCGCAGGCTAAAGAGGCACAAATTAAGTTGTAAAAATTATTACCCCAGCACTTTTGTAGATGTCTTCCCTTCACGTACAGGTGCTGTAACATTATTGCTTGAAATAAACCAACCACAAACAGTGACAGACGAAATTAATGCTGGTCTGATCAATATTCAGACTCTTCAGAGAACTGGGCAAAAATTACTGGTAGCATTTAACGCTACTAAAACAAAAACAATGCTGATCCGGAGAAAATTGATATCGATGAACCGACCTAACCCTATATTTTGTAACTCCTATGCAGAATCTGCAAATAAGCACAAACACTTAGGACTAATTATTCAAACTAAATGAATATGGAATAAACATAAGGTGCAAAACTTGTAAATATGATGAAAAATGTAGAAAATCGACTCCATAGTTCGACACTTCAGACAATCTATATTGCCTGCATGGGGACTATTCTAGAATATGGTTACATTATATGGACCAAATACAATCGAACCGACATACCAAAGGTCGACACTTAAGAACATCTACATACCCTGCATAGGGACCATTCTAGAAAATGGTCCATTCTAGAATGTGGTGAAGTCATCTGGACAAATTACTATGGTGGCCCAATGGTGCCAACCAAAACTTTTTTTATCTCGTAATTACGAGTTTCAAATCACGTGATTATGAGATAAAATCTCGTAATTACGAGATTAAAAAAACACCATTGAGCCACCATTAATTACGATCTAACCGACACTGCCTGGGTAGAAACAGGTGAAACAAAGGGAGCATACCCATCTTTACTGCATGAAGAAACAGGTTGTAATATTTTACATAAGAAGCGCAGCAAGCAAAAACTGATATTAATGGTGATGATGATGACGAGGAGGAGGAGGAGGAGGAGGAGGAGGAGGAGGAGGAGGAGGAGGAGGAGGAGGAGGAGGAGGAGGAGGAGGAGGAGGAGGAGCAGGAGCAGGATCCACACTGTCTCCAAAGTTGTTTACCCTGAAACGGAAGGCAATAAAACACCCTACTAATTTCTGAATGAACATTGTTGCACTTTAAGACCAGAACTGAAAGTTACATGAACTTCTTTTGTCTACTGTAAATTGCTTTATTTTCACGCGTCTGATTTTTCATGGTTTCCGTACTTTTGACATTTCATTGTATTTTTAATTTCACTATTTTGGACATAATTTCTATTCAAACAATGTTATAATAATATTTCGGTGTGATTTTATTCTTGCGGTTTTATGCCATCAGCGAAATAAACGAAAATAAGGATATTGCAAAATCGAAGCAATTTGCAGTAATCTAATGTGTGCCTATGGATCAACTACCACTGGAAATAAACCAAACAGAACAAGTTCCGGTATTTAAATGTCTGTTCGACAAACACTACAAAGTGATAAAGAAGAATAAACTATTTATGTTGGCAATATGGAGGTAGAAGACTTGCTTTGCAGACAACCCCAGTCCATGATATTGTGCAACTTATTAGTATTCTTCAGGTTCTGTGCTGCATGGATTGGGGCAATGACATCTGGGTACAATGTAGTATCATCCGCATATTTGATGCAAGAAGTGAGGACTATTCTGATCCTTTCATGATAGTAGAGACACTAGTACTTCAAAACTAAATAATGCATTTCACAACAAAGAAGTGCCCCGTCTTTGCCATATAAATCTGAGAAGAAGGGAAAGATACTGTGAGTTTTCCTACATTTTCAACTATCATTTGTAACAGTTACTTTGCGGTGTTCCTACATTTTCAACTCTCATTTGTAACAGTTACTTTGCGGTGTTGAGTACAGAAGTCAGAAGCGATTGAAAGTTTTGAATGACCCTCATTTGCATTTGGGGGGGGGGGGGCATAATGTCCATTTGAAACGATTTGCGACACTTCAGGATAGGTGCTACGTTCATGCCAAATTTGAAGTTTTTGGCTTGCGCCGTGTCTGAATTTAAGACGACACAAAAACAAAGTGGACGGAAAGAAAGAAAGAAAGAAAGAAAGAAAGAAAGAAAGAAAGAAAGAAAGAAAGAAAGAAAGAAAGAAAGAAAGAAAGAAAGAAAAGAAAGAAAAACAGTATGTCTGTGTTCCCACACATTATAACAAGCGATAGCATAATTATAAAGCACAGCCAGAGTTTTTGTTCCCCAGGATGAGAGATCTGCTTTCGTGTGGTCTGGTGTCTTTTCAATTGACTGAAGTACTCGGTTTATGGGACTGTTCTTAGTTTGAAAACAGCGAGGCAGTTGAAGATGATTTTCAACCACGATGGAAGAGGGTGTGTTGTCATGTGGTCTAGTGTCTTCGTAGTTTGAATACAGCAAGGCATCAGTTGATAGGGATTATCAACTAGGATGAAAGGCGTGCTATTGTGTGATCTGGTGTCTTTTTACTATGAATTCAGCGTGTCACTTGAATGGGATTAACAACTATAGGATGGAAGGTGTACTGCCTTGTAGTATGGAATCTTCTCAGTTTGACTACAGCGAGTTAGTTTATTGAGACTGTTAATCAAGTGACTCACCGTACCAAGAAGACATTATATTACACGACAGCACACCTATCACCTGGGTTAACAATCTCCATAAACTAATTCGCTGTTTATCCTTCGGCCTCCCTCCACGGAGGGAGACCGAAGGATGAAAGGTCAAAAATCCAGGAAAAGAAATCTATCTATCTATCTATCTATCTATCTATCTATCTATCTATCTATCTATCTGTCTGTCTGTCTGTCTGTCTGTCTGTCAGTCTGTCTGTCTGTCTGTCTGTCTGTCTGTCTTTCTGTCTTTCTATCTATCTGTCTGTCTGCTTGTCTGTCTACCTATCTCTCTCTCTATATATACATATATATATGTATATATATATTATATATATATATATATATATATATATATATATATATATATATGTATGTATATATATATATATATATATATATATATATATATATATATATATATATATATATATAACGCTTTCAAAGATAAGTTGGAGGCTGGGTCCACCCCACAGGTTCTCTCGACGTCTTTACACACACAAAGGAAATATGTTGACCTCGATCTTTCTGTCATTTCTCTCGATATATATGGGCATGTTTTTTCTTAAATGAAAGAATGGTTTTATGAGATAATTGGATCGGGAATCTTTAGTACATTAGATGAGCACGGCCTTGGTGGTGATTAGAACTGCACTTTGTGGAGTGTGAGAGTACGGGATCGAGTGAGACATTGACCATTGATTATAAGCCACGGAAGAAAGAATTTTCAAAATCAAAGTACATGACCTATTGCATAAAATATGCATGCCCATTGCCGTAACCACCAAACATGGAAGAAGTGGACAACTCAGATGAAAGGAGTGATATGTTACTTGATAGTTCTGGTTTTTGGAGCCCAATATGGACACAATGACTCTATAGCCATGAAACCTTTAATTAGGATATTTCTGTTTCGAGAGGCTTACAAAATATATGTGCAGATGACAATATTGGCACGTTTTCCTAAGCGTTCATTTAGAAAGGCTCCGTTCTAAGATATTTTAAATCAGGCAGAGATCTAAATTGCATTGACATTATTTGTATTACCAGTGTCTGCGTGCATTAGACCACGATGCAGCTCCGGCGTCGAGTTGCCAAGTTTACCTCCTGACTGAAGAGCACCATGAGTGCATGTGTGTTTGAGATTCTGTTAAACAGAATTCCTGAAAACGCCCCGAATGTAGGGTAAAGGGGCGCATTTGTTTATCATAGCGTTACCATACGATTGGGTCTAATCCTTACCATGTTTATAATAATGCTATTTGCGAAATGAAAGGACGCCCGTTGAAGATTTACCTAAGTCCTTGACTGAGTAGACTGTGAAATTCCTTATCTTTTTACCGTCTGGAAGTCCACTAATACTTTACATAAATGGAGAATATTCGTCTCTGCCTCTCTTCTCCAGAACCAATGACTTCTTGAAAGGAGAGCATTGCAAATTTACGTAAATTTGCTTTTGGGATGCTAAAGGATTATCAAATTGTCGTTGTTGTTAGCTGTACGAACGAAAATAATGAATACATATAATAAGGTATATATTTTGATATATTGCTTTTCTTTCAAAAAAAGGACGCTAAGAGCTTTAACTGATGAATAGGATAAGTACAGAGGAATGAATACCGGTAAATACCGGACCTTGTCTGTGGGGCAGCGCACTGAGGTCCGGGTATTTATTTGTGAATGTTGTTGCATTTTTTTTTTCTGCTTTATCATTTCCTGCCCCAAATGATCGAAAGAAGTCGGATAAAACGTTGGCTTAACCCTTTCCCGCCTGATAAGACTGAGTTAGCAGCCAAGCACTTTGGGAAGTGGTTGATGCACTCTTATGTTCTCAGCAGGCAAGACCAATATGCATGTCTAGTCGTTAAGACTACTAGTAACACAGCCAATGACAAGCACTCCAGTCAAACGGAAGTCTGCTGGTTTAAAAGGATCAAACCTTTGTCCACACAAGTAGACTTCCCAGCAGCACGCAATGTCACTGTGACTTTGCAATAACACAGCACTGTTTGACTTACGCAAGGTGGGGGCTAGTTTGTTTGTTTGTTTTTTTTTTTTTTACAAACATACATAGGCCCACATACATACATACATACATACATACATACATACATACATACATACATACATACATACATACCGCCGATTTGGCTATAAAGTAAAGACAACAGATATGACTTTCAATTAAGACATGGAATTGTTCTCAAATTCGTATGCAACTTCTACCTGCCATGAAAATAAAGATAAATCGGTTTTTCGAATTGATCGCTCACATTTAAAAATATATACAATGACTTTAGTTTAAACATATTTTTTTGTTCAGAAAAAAAAAACGATTGGGAAACAGGCTTTCCCTATATAAATCCCTCTCGCGGAAAAAAAAAAGAAATAAAAGAATAATACAAATACAATTATTTTATCACCATGTCCCACAATAAGCATGACGATTTTGTTTCAAATCGGAATTAGTAATTGGTACTCTGGCATTGTGTTCATGACACAGCTCTTATATTGTAATAATTACGCTACATTTGGACTGTGTTCATTGTATCACTCTGAAATTATGTTCGTTACAATACTCTCTCGCTGTGTTTATTGTACTACTTTTAAATTAAGTTCACCATACTATATCCATTATATTACTGTCGAACTGCTTTCATTATCTTACTCGTACATCATATCACCATACTACTCTCACATGAAGTTCATGATTCTATTACGTAATGTAGATCTCGATGAATTTTACACTTTCCTCTGTATTGGTGTTAATAATAATAATAATAATAATAATAATAATAATAATATGATGATGATGATGATGATGATGATGATGATAATGATAATGATAATGATAATGATAATGATAATAATAATAATAATAATAATAATAATAATAACAATAATAATAACAAACAACATTACTGTGTTCATAATACTGCTCTTGAATTATGTTCATTGCAATACTCTCAAATTGTGTTACGTTCATTACTCCTACAGCTCACATTGTGTTCAATAAACAACTTTCAGATTTTGTTCATTACCGATTAAAGTTATGATAAGACAGAATAATCAAAATTGTCTCACATCGCAGTCATTAATTGCTCAATAGATGTTTGATACGAAAGAAGGGTTTGTTTGCATGGCAAACCTATTTGGACCTTGTTTTGTTGTTCGCAACTGATTTATAAATTAACTCTGCTGTTCCTTCTTTCGTCATGTGATCATGTCAGGTTGTGTTCTCAGTTAGTTTTGTCGGCATGTAAGTACCGTAATTGTACCTTTTATCAAAATATCAATACCCAGAAGACATCCCGACTCCATGCAAATTAAACATGAGAGGGGACTGCAAGCCAAACCCAACAAATAAATCATGCTTGATCCAATAACGCCACACAATATGGACACAGTGACAAATGACATCGTGTAAATATGTCACTGAGTACTTAATGTTTGTTAGCAGATAACTAAAGACCAACTATAGGTCAAGATAAATTGGAAAACAATTGATGCTTATCTTTCTAGGGCTTAGTCTTTTATTTATCACGTATATGTGCACGTTTCCAACATTTTTGAGATGCAATTGATCACAGGGGCTATGTGTGTGGCCTTGCCGGCGGTGCCAACTTCTTATCACAAGGCTTGTATCGACGCCGCCAGAGAAAGATTATATGAAGCTTTGTTTTTCTGTCACCGTTACGGATATTATGTGACCATTTATTATTGTGGAAACCAGTGATGTAATGTTTTGAGCTTTTTTGAACCGTTAGAATGCAACGTTGTCACATTTATTATTCTCTCATCAAAGTTGCCTCCCAAATCCTCCTTCAGAAGTACCCAAATGAGTACTTTAACTGGAGACAAACATTTTTGCACGTTCATGAACAGACAAGACATTACTACATGACTCTTAAAAGCTTTGTTGTAAATTGCATTAAATCGAAACGAACAGTGAACTCAAAAATTTTCACATGATGATAAAAAAGAATTAATGTACGCTTGTATTCATTACCATAGGGTTGAATGTGTTGTTGCATAAAAAGATAATTGCAAGAGGATCACTGTCTGAAAAAAAAATGAATAAAACAGATAAGTACGGACAGTTTGAGTGACCGATCGTGCGTGCAGTCTTCATGCAAATGGCTGCAAACATGAAACACACCCGGCCAGCTGGTGCACCATTGCGCCCATAGTAAACCGGGCAGTTGGTACACCATTGCATAATCCAGCAATGCGATATTTCTTCTGCTGGCAGTGCTGCTACAAATGGTTTCTTTATTTCAAACCTTTCTTGCAACAAAGTGTGTGCGAACCAGTAATTGTACCATGCATGTAACAAAGGAAGTTGGTCGTTGTAGCACATCTGGAATACTCTGCATGGCGAAATCCGTCTAAGCCTAATATTCTTTACGCACTTGCGTGATTAGACTTTGACCATTAAACTATCTGAAAAAAAGAAATATGATGTCGAGCAAGCTGACCACGAGTCTTCCCACCAAAGGCCGAGGGAAGCACAAATACATGCGTTGTACCTAACGTTGCAGTCATACGTGAGGCCTGGTTTCGTTTCTGATAACATTATCACATTAAAGAAGAGGCAGTGCTACGGGATTTTATAGCGCGAAGAATCTCACCATACTTTGTATTGTTGTGGACAATTCTCATGGCTCGTCAGGCACTATCAAGCCATTGAATCAAGCTCATCGTTTGGATAGTCCCATTGAGATAAACCGGTTGTTTTTTTTGCAAGTGTTCATACTTTGTCTGTTCCATAGTGTTATTGTGTGCTTATCATCATTATCATCATCTTGGTGGTGGTTGTGGTAATCATCATCATCATCAGCAGCAGCAGCAGCAGCACTACTTCCGCTACTATCATCGTTACGTAGGACCTGAGGGCCTGTGCTTTGGTTTACCAGGACTTTGTTGCTTTCGCTCACTAAACCCCAATTTGTGTGTTATAAAGTAAGCCTAAGTTGTCGATGAATGTTGACCCCCCCCCCCCCCCCAAATGCTTGATCTGGTCGGTTTTCAAATTAACCTACCAGAAAGTTCTGCTCTCTTTTTCTCTAGTAAGCGGAATTTGCATTTGAAAAAAAAAAATGATGAAATTTTCCGTGTTTTATTTGAAAGATGACACGTCAAATTAAGTTGCTAAAGAAGCAGACATTCTGTTTATCCCCTTCCTGTCAACAAGTACTACAAAAAATAAGCAAAAGTCAAAACAGCTTTTAACAGTAGCATAATAACAGCAACGTGACAGGGACAAAAGACATAAATTCTCCTTTAATCGCAGCAAAGATATGTATCTCATAACCGTGTTCAGATCAAATACTTTCACAGCCATAACTACCCCCCTAAAGGGTGCTGGCCAGACTATCTATTCGGTTTTAATGTTCAAAATCACTGACATTGATCGTGAAAAACATTTAATTGTCTAAATGGACGTAAAGCCCGTTGCTTTGCGATGAAAAATGACGCATTCTCACAATACTACAGCTAAGCGTTGTAATGTGAAATTGCAGAGATCAGCAAACGATCTGATTGCGTGCAGTTTCTGGTTGGGAGATATTTGATATTCAAAGATCTCGGAAAGAACACAATACGTGTGTGATATTTGACACGCTGGGTAATGAGCGCATGTGAGGTTTTCAACAATAGACGGTGGACAGGAAACAAAGAATAAAGCGAATCGTGTAATCACGAGTAACGCTAGCCTAATACCTTTAATATATGCGGTCTGATTACTGATTCAATGTCCTAAAAACTTCTGCTTGCAAAATACACGGGGCCAGTTGGACATTGCAAAACATTTGAGAGCCAAAACCTATGTTTTTATTGGCAAATGTTTTGATCGGTTCTGTCGATAGAGTATGCTTGTTATAATAACTATAATTACTGATTCCATTGCCATTGATAGAGCACAGTTAAGTATTTGTATCATGCCATCAAAGTATTACAGTAACACTGCTATTGCAAACACTGTTTACAGATTCACCACAGAATGAACCATGTTAATGGTTAAATACAAATATCATGATTTCTTTATTTCATTTTTTTGTTTTGTCTTGTCATTCTCGATCTCATCACCTAACACCATCCTTCTATTACATTGTCCTCCCTCTCTTTCTTTTCCTCAGTTTGTCCATCCAACCATCCTTCTTTCCTTCTGTCCTTCTTTTTCCTTTCTTGATGATAAAAAGAAACTGGGCATGTGCTATTCTGTCCAAGCTTGCTATACGTAGTTTTGTTATTTGCATGCACAGTGCTTGTTTGCCACTAATTTCTTCGCAGATTTTGTGGTTCATATTAAAGCAGATAAATGTGTCTATGTTACGAAGTCTATGTCGGAGATCCACGATTGTGACCCAGAAAACAGTCCAATGCTGTCCGCTTGCGCCCTCTATTACTGAATATCTATACTAGCAGACAATTGCATCTGTTCAACTTGATTATCCCCACTTCTGTGCATATAGGCCTATGTCTACATACACACATGTATACACACGCATATATATATAAAACCACGCATATCCATATACGTTTTTGTATATATATATATATATATATATATATATATATATATATATATATATATATATAAAATGTTCGGAACGAGCGAGACTCGAACTTACAACCTTTGGCACCAGTCGCCTAACGGAAATTGTAAATGCACATATTAACTCGACCAAATCCCCGTTCTTAAAAAAAAAAAAAAGAAAAGAAAAAAAGAAAAAAATGGCTCAGTAAAGGTAGTTATGTGTGAGTGCTATATCAACACGGGTATACAGTATATGTTCTGAGTCGGTATTTATTTCCAGAATGGGAACGAGCAAAACTCGAGATATATATATATATATATATATATATATATATCTTATACATACGTATACATACATATATATATATATATATATATATATATATATATATATATATATATATATATATATATATATGTGTGTGTGTGTGTGTGTGTGTGTGTGTGTATGTACACAAAAACGTACATGGAGATACGCGTTGTTTTGCCCCGACGGTTTCTGAGAAGTTGGAAGATCTCGATTACTACTGCAATCCTCATTGACTTGCATAGTAAATGATAATTACCCATCTGAACAAAGCTGGTACTGTAAACCTACTCATGATACATTTCCCACCCAATTTAAAGCGGTGGGCAGACTTTATGGTAGCTTGTGCCCTTAACGACTTACGATATAAATTAAAGTAGACAGAAATAGGTACAATGGTTCGAAAGAAACAGAATAAAAGTATACAAAATAATACAAAAGTAAGACTGAACTTGAGTAAAGGTACAGGTCATCTTGTTGAATACCCATCTAATTCAGGATAGCCTAATGTTATGCAGGTTTTTTTCTGAATTCAGGTGGAAATGAATCTGGTGGACGGTATTAAAGAAGTCAAAAATATGGACCACCACCTCAATCCCCGTTGACTTGCAAAGTAATCAATGGGACTGTATGCATTGACCGACCTAAATAAAAAAAAAAATCATTAAAAATCAAGAGTGAAAAACATGATCTGGTGAACAGCTTTGTTCGACCTTACCACAAGGTACATTTTCGCAAATGTCAGCACATGCTGAGTCACGGGTTGGAGAGGAGGTCCAAATTAACATAGACGCACAAGAATGCATTAAAACATGGAAATTTGCAGTGCCACCTGTTGAAGAAATTAAGAACTAGTGGGCCCCTAAGTGACCCTGTGCAATTAGGAAACAATTGACCAAACGGTTTTGGAGAATAAAGTTTTTAAAAAAATGTTCCTAAGCAATAAAGAAAAAAGACATTTTAAAAAAGCCAAAGTCAGTACAACGTGGACACTTAATACCACACACTCAACGCATATGCCCACTAACTTTGAAGAGGATGTGTACACAGCTTTCGAGAAGCAGTTGAAAATGTTCATTATGACCGACGGACGCACGATGGCCAGCCGGATGTTGGACGAATGTTACCTCAGCTGACTGAGAATTCGACTGAGGTAAAAACTGAATCGTT